>NJDD01002047.1:261575-385723 GCA_002245505.1 Calephelis nemesis
GCAATGAAAACAATGCAATTTATAATATTATCCAAAGGTCGGATTTGAACGTAGGTGTAAAAGGGAGAGTTAAAACAAATTACCCATCGGCCTTGCGTTATTACAAAGTATGTGTTATGTACACCTGAAATGTTGAGAACATCTGGATTGCGTACGGGGTAAATGCGACGCTGAAAAGTTAGACGCATTTTCCCAATCTCTACTAAAATATTCCTACGATCCAGAAAACAAGCTATTTTTAAGATCCATTAAGATATTTCTTTTCATTGCTTAAATAAGGTCGTTATATATAAACTCCGATCATGGAAGTTAGCCACTTTAAATTTTTATTAACTAAAGACGCAATTACCCCAAAACGAGAAAATGCGTCTAAAATTGTCTTTTTTCTAAAAATCCTTTATAACTTATTATATTATTACACAGGCAAAAAACAAACTAATTTATATTGTTTTGGTATTGTTCTAAAGTTCATTTGTAATTAAAGATTTTCTATAACTATTATATATATTTTGTAAAAATAATTCAAACTTCGCCGAACTCAAAATGGTACGCAATTACCTCAGGTGACCTTACCTACTAAATAATGTTATTGCCTTTGTTTTCTAGCGGTCCTGCGTTTAAATTGATTTAGCGATGAGTTGATTCCCGGGTCGGGCAATAAAAACAAAACAAAAAGTGTTTTTAAAATTTTCGAATAAAAACAATATTGCCCGGAAATGGCTATGTACTCGGTAGGCAAAAGGTTTGACACCTATCACATATTGGAATTTTGTGTCTTCGGCTAGTCGTGGGTGCCCTGGTTATACCGCTATATTAACTAAATGCTAACAATTCGCCAGTATTGTGATCAGGAGTCTAATTATGTATCACAGTGACTAAATCGAAATGGGAAAGTGTACATCAAATAGCTGTCTAATGACGTGTTTATAAACAGAAATACAATAGAGAGAGCAAACACAAATGAAGTCATTTGACAGCTATTTGATGTACACTTTTCCATTTTGAGTTGGATACTGAGATACATAATCAGCCCCCAGGAGTACCTAAAATGACACACTCGTTTCCAATTTCCAATTTTGCATGAATCGAGCTTCAAGAGTAACCCTACTGATTTGATATTAGATTTGAAATAATAAATTGTGATATGACGATAAATTCATCCATGATACATGTTTCGTACTTTCACGTCTATTTTGAATAATGTATTGCTCTATTTAAATATGACGCAGCGACCTAATGTCGCTTGATTTACACAATCTTTGTTGTATATCGGTCAGTGTTTGCTTATTTAATGATGTCACACATTTACGGCCACACTCAGAGACATCAGTTATCTTTATTCAGTCACTAAGTCTGCACTTTCTATACAAACTTGTGGCTTAATAATAGATTAAATTTAAGTTGACGTTTCTAAGTGCGGTTGTTAGTGCTAAATTTAATAAACAGTATTTACCTAAATTTTGAAGTTCAAAGACCTTATTGCGCTTAGTTTGTTTGGTCCAAAAGTGAAAGCTTCAACTCGATCTTAGGTTTTTGCAGTCTTAGTCTATTGCGATTTTGGAAAATTCCAAGACTCATACTAAATACTTAAGCGAAACTAAGATTGGACATCGAAGACCGTGACTAAAACTAATTTTATTTCGGTTTGGATGCCCACACAGTGAAAAAACAAGCCTTAAAATATGTGTTTGAAACTTTGTTTGCTTTCATAGGTAAAAAACAATTGTGTGCATGTATTTGACATTCTAAATTTCTAAGAAAAAAGAAAGAAAAAGAAAATATATTTATTTGCGGAATATGCGTGTTGAAGTCTACAAATCACCGCGCTCCCCCGTGCCATGATTACTACGAACAATGGCGCTCTAAAGTAAACGTCTTAAGCGACAAATCACTATTTTTGATACTATAAAAGTAATTTGAAAAAAAGTATAAAAACTGAAACACTTATCTTTTAGGTATAGTACTTATCTATGTTTATGTTAAATCTGGTGTCGATATTTTCATGATTGAAGTAGATAGTTGGGTTTTGCTTTCAAAAAAGGGTTAACTTTTTGATTTTTTTCTATCGAGCTAAGTGAAATGAATCGTGTTTTGGAAACACTAGTCTTATAAAGCATATTCATATTAATCTTGTGTATTTTTGTCACCAAGATCCATGATTGCTTTGTATGAAAAAAGAAAACATTAAACTGCTGACGTATTTTAGCGTATATGGCCCCTTAAACTCACACAACACGTACTGCTCCACTACCATACAAAACCATATTGCCGTATACTTAGTATCAGAGACAGGTAATGCGAAAAATGATTTTACCTGTTTTCCTGCTTTTCTGTTGATTTTTTCCTAAATTTTGTTTGGAATGCAAAACCGTAAAGCGTGTAGCATCAGGAAGGAAAACCCGACTTACTTATATATAAACAATATATTATATACTAGCAGTTTAACGTAGCTTCGCCTGCGTAACTTGGCTTCTACTATACCGATTTGGATGAAACAAAGCCTATGTTACTCGTGGATAATGTAGCTTTCGAATGGTGAAAGAATTTTTAAAATCGGTCCAGTAGTTTTTGAGCCTATTCATTACAACCAAACAAACAAAGTTTTCCGCTTTATAATATTAGTTTGATAATATATAAGTATATTATGTATAAGTAGATATATTATACATATATTTTAAGTGTATGCTATCTGTTTCCAATAAAACAAAAAGAAAAGAGATAGAGCAACCTGCAGAAATGTCATGTACAAAACTACTCTGACAGCACTAAACGTGTTTTGTTTCTTTCTATTACTGTAGTTGAAAGAAGATAGCGATTCTTTTCCTCTTGGTCTTACACTGTGGTCTAGAGGTTCAGTTGTTGACTGCATGAGGCCCCGGGAACAAAGCCCGGGTCGGGCAACAAAAATTAAATATGGATTTTCCAATTATCTAATAAAAACGTTGCTCGGGATTGAATATGTGCCTGGTTGGCGATAGGCTTGCCACCTATCATATTGTGGAACTTAGTGTCTTCGGCTAGTCGTGGGTGCCTGGTTATATGCCTCTGCTTACCTCTTCGGGGGTATGGGCGTGAAGATACTTTCTTTCTTTAAGATAGCGATAACTTAAAATTAGTTTAGTGAGTGCGCAACAAAATTACTACCATTAGATAAATTGATTTGTTGGATATTAATATTGCAAAAAATTACTAGATCACGACCAACATTTGACGAAGCCAAACCTGGAAGGTTATACTCATCTGAAATCAAAAATATGTTTCTAGAAACCTTAACATTTTGTTTTTCCTTCAGACTGGAACTATTCACATGCCACAAGCCGTGCTGCAGAAGGTGGGAGCGGCGGGGGTGCCGCAGCTGCTGCTCAGCACAGCACCACGCATCGCCAACTCGATAAATAATAACAAACTATCCATTAAAGTGACATCCTCCGGTGCTTCAGGGAAAAGTAAGTACTTACACATTTATATTTACATGTGGTCGCCCATTGGTCGAAATTCGACCATAATACATTTTAATATCTTGTAATAGAACGCCATCTTCATTTCTCAAGACCAACTACTTTGTTTCCAAAGTGTATCATTATAGTTTGTGTGCCATCTGTGATCTTTTATTATCATCAATATATTTATTTGTGTGTGTCAAATGCATGGTATTACGTGTAATGTTTTATTTTTTGAATTAATGCACTTTATAAACATAATCATTATAAAATATTAGCGCTCTGCACTTCTCCTACACATAAACTATAAGTGTGCCAAATTTCATACTCCTTCGTCAGCGCAATCTTTGTAAAAAGGGGTCCAAAGTTTTTGCTTCATGTATTAATATTATATAGATACTCAAACAAACGTATTTGATTAGGAATATGTATCACCTGTAGACAAAGACACGTTATTGTTAATATAACTTTTAATAATGAATTGCACAATCGGCCTAACATCCCGGCAACAGGACTGTGATGCATCTATTACATACTAACAGCCCGTCGAATGTTCTTTTCTAATTTTTTAGAGATTATTTTAGTAGAAAGAAATAAATGAACTTGGGTTGGCCACTTTTATCACTTAGAGGGGTGAAATATACCTACTACCTCAGACTTAACCTATTCTCAGACCTACCGAGTTTACATATTAAATTACATCAAAATCGGTTCAGCCATTCCGATTACGAAATTTTACTTTAGATTTAGATATACCTAATATGGTGTCTACAGGGCACGTTTGTCTCTTAACAGCAGGAGAGCTGCGTGTTTGTTCGCTGTTCCTTGGCATAAAAATGTTGCACTGGCAGCTATAACATGCTAAAATAATGCTTATCTCATCCAAGCTGCTTAGTAATAAGCCATTAGTAGTTGGCAGTTCTTCAAATGTTCGACTGCGGGAACCAATTGAGAGAACGAGATAAGAGTCCTAAATACCTTACCAAATTACTGTTCCGAATTCCCAGAGTGTTGAAATTAACATCTGTGCTGTGATTGTTATGAAAATTATAATCCCAGTTCTAATTAATGCTTAATAACTACAACAATTACGACTTGGTTTTTAGAAATTAGTTTGATGAAAATATTAACAGTTTGTACATAATTAGACTAATTAACGTTTTCGTTTAGCTGACTTAGCTGACAGTTAGTGATTGCTTGACTAATAAATTTGACAGTTGACGTATTATCAATCTTTATGACATCTGTCAAGTCAGATCAAGATTAGACTTTTTTTAATGTTTTTAGACAGAAATGCGTGGGATTAATTATTGCTCCTCGTACCAATCTCTACAAATGAATTATAAATGTAATAAACTTTTGTAAATTAGAATTATAAGAAAAAGACAAGCCCGCTGAGTTTCTTTCGCCGGATCTTTTCAGTGAGCGGCCGCGTTCCGATCCGGATGTAGTTTTTAGAGTTATATAGACGCGTTACAAAAATCTTTGTACAGATCTACGTAATTAAATCTATTTTGAATTTGAATTTGAGACTAACATTTAAAATGTCATCGTGATAATTTTCAGGATTTGCGCTACCGCCGACACCGCCATCTTCTTTGTCATCGTCGGACAGTGAAGGCGCCCTGTCTCCCTCGCACGAGGCGTCTGCACCCCCCACCACCCCGGCCGCTCCCCCGCGCCGCACACACCTCTACGTATCCCATCACTCGAGACAACCCATCAACACACCACTCATCAGTAGCCAACCGGTTAGTAACTTCTTTATTAAAGAAACAGCAACGAGCTAGCGATTCTCCGAGAGTAAGTGACTTCCTCCATCTATTGATACACCACCAGCAAGTTGCGCTGCTGTCCTTTATCGTCTTCTCTGTGAACAAAGAGTAAAGTTACGTGAATATTATAGTCTGTATCACAATGTAATACAATGTAGACTTTAATACCAGGTAGAAACTTGAAGTACTTCAGTCCGGTGTCGGACTTGACTGCTTGTGGTCCCGGGCTCGATCCCCGGATCCCCGATCCGGTCGAACTAATTGAAAATGTGTTTTTTAAATTTTCTAATAATTACATAACTGCCCGGGATCGGTTATGTGCCCTGTTGTTGATAGCTTTGCCACTTATCATAATGTGGGTACTTTCATTGTCTTCGGTTTGCGGTGGGTGCCTTGGTTGTATTTCTACCTATCGTTTCGGAGAAACGGGCGTAAAGGAGTGACGGTTAGAGATAAGCCTAATTTAGTTTTGTTGCTAAGAATTTTTGTTATTTTTTGAAAGTTCAGTGATTGCCCGTTAACTGATCTAAATTTCCCCCTATCACTTATCTTAGAAGGAATGTTTAATTAACCTGTAAGTTAGCTCTTTTCTTAAGTAGTTTTTATTTCAATAAGATATAAGCTTCTGTGATGTAACATGTGACATTCGTAACATTCCATCTGTTCTTATCCCGTATTCTATTAAACTGCGCCCGTAGTATTGCTGCTTGAAATTTCTAATACGAGTATAAAACATGTTTTATTATGTAAAAAATCCTTCGAATTTTTCATCAAGCCGTTCTCAAGTTTTATAGAAAATTACAAACAGAAATGAGTTTTTATATGTATTCAAGAAATAAGACTAGCTTTTCCCTCGTTTTGACTCCAGTGTATTTCATTCCAAAAGGTCTTAGAAAGTGTTACTTATTATTGGTCAGTCCAATATTGCTTACAAGTTAGCTATGGCTAGCGCTAGCTCAAATAATATTCAATATAAAATTACATGGAAAACTATTTATATTTATAAAATGTTTTAAAAATGCTAATGACGACATGATGTTGTCTTTGGGAGCAGTACAAATGACTGTTATCATTGAGACTGTGAAATAAGTAATTGAATAATCTTAACTAACAAATTTAAAAAAAAATAATAAACTTTTAAAAACCTACCGTTTTATCATGTATGACTTTAATTTTCGACATTACAGAAAGGATCGACGGGCACTCTAGTATTAACCGAGGAGGAAAAACGCACATTATTAGCTGAAGGATACCCGGTGCCTACGCGTCTTCCACTCACCAAGGCCGAGGAGAAATCTCTAAAGAAAATCAGAAGGAAAATAAAAAATAAAGTAAATACATTTCTTTTATTTTATCTCAGTCCACCACCACATCAGTATATTATACCCGACAACTTTCTTTCAGATATCGGCACAGGAAAGCAGACGCAAAAAGAAGGAATATATGGACCAACTAGAGAGGAAAGTAGAAATTCTAGTGTCAGAAAATACAGATTACAGAAAGAGGGTAGAAACGCTGGAACAGACGAATGCGAATCTTCTGAGCCAGCTGGCAGCTCTGCAAGCTCTCGTCACTCGAGGCGCTAGGAAGTGACGTCATCAATTGGAGATATTGAAGTGACGTCATACTTAACTCTCATCTGCACAGGGACTTAAACAATCTGCAATTTGAACTTAAGACACGCATAGTTATAGTTATTTATGACATTTTATAACAGAATTGGCAACACTTCGATCACAAATTATGGAGTAGATATTACACAATTTATGCTTAATTTACCTCATTGTAATGACAACTTTACTTATATAATACGGAAAGGCAGTTGCTTTAACATGCTGCTATTTCACAGTTAACAAGTTAAATAAAGCTATAATATATAAAAATTACGCTTTTAATGGTCAGTAGATTTAAATAATGATGATCGTCATCACTGCTAACTACGCATTAATAGCCCGGTGAAGTTGTAAAAACCTCGTGGTTAGCAACATTTTAGCCATTAAAAAAAACGCATAAGCATTAACTGTGGTAATATAATTGATGATCAAACGAACTTACCTTGTGAAGTTCGATCACAATTATATGAGCGGCTTCATTCTTAGCGATTAATTTCATTATTTCATGTACTTTATGTTACTATTAAATCTGTTTTCTCAACAGTATTAGTAAATTTGTGATCGAAAGTCTTGCTTAAAAATGGCTGAGAACTGATAGAAACTTTTTATAAATTCTCACAGTTTAAAGCTCGAAAGCTAGACAAATCTAGAGACAGATTTAGCGATTTGCATCGATATCTATATTTCTGTGACTTTGTATTAGCGAGCGTAACATAGATTATTATACAATTCGACAACGACACTGTCCCTATACGGAGTCTATATTTTAAGAATGTATATTTTGGATGTAATTTTACCTTTTATGATGAACATAAGTATCCAAAGGAAAGGACTGTTTCAATGGTTGCTCATTGTATTTGCTAGTAAGTAGGTTCTGTGGTGCTGGACTTGTTATACCTATAAAAATAGGGTCTCAACATTCGAGTGCCACATTAGATATTTATATTTACAACTGCACGATTTTATTGGAACTTAGTCGATGGATAGACTTGTTTGTATTGGGGTTTTAAAATTTCAAATGGTATTTACGTGTTGTTAGAAATCTCGTAATATATTAACGTGCCCAAAGGCATATAATTTAAGTCTTGATTTATGCGTGTTTTTATTAAAATATGCAATTAGGTTAGGCATTTTAATCGTTACCGAAGCATACGCTAATCGCTGTATAAGATAAGTCGCTTACTTTGCGATATTTTTAAAATGTCCTGTTTATAGTGTTATTTACTTTATGAATGTTGAACATTGACGAAACAGGCCTATTACGTGTATATCAAACTATACAAATACTTGCAAACTATATGTTGAAATGCTGGTTAGATCAAGTGTATTCTGTATATTTTTCGTATCCTTCAATATTATTTTCAACTTTCTTTGTATATTTTCTTCCTTGTTATACTTATATACCCAATTGAATTTATATATATATACACTTAATAATGTTAACGCTTTCTACTTGAACGATGGCTACAACATGACCAACTCTACTAATCACTAATCAATTTCGTGTTAACGATGCTTACTTTATCTTTTCTAAGTATGACTTAAAATTTAAATTGCACAAATTTAATGTAAAAATGCAGAATTCGCTTGATTTATTCCTGTTTTCATTTAATTTCCTAGTAAAATGTTTTAAAAAGGCCATAAGAAACAGCGGTGCGATGTCAAGAATTAGTAGCATAATAATAAAACTGTAAGGAGCGCATGCGAGCCTTACTTATTAATATTGAATTCCATGAATTTGCATTTATAGCGAAATGTGTATCGTCCTATAGATTTTATCATGTATTTAAGATAACTTTTAGATATATGCATCTTATGGACCTAAATGAAGACAGATTTGTATAAAAATGTTTTCGGTAATGTCTAGTCTCTTTTAGAATCAAGTCTCGTTGTGGAGACCAACGAAAGATTAGCTATATCAATTTTGATGTATTCTGCGCTCTATAAGTACAAATAATGGCACAGCTTCAACGAAACGGACTCTTTATTGAGTCTGTTGTTCCAAACTGATGGTCTAGAATCTCGCAAGTTCTATGGAGACATTGTTTGGTCTTGCCACCCAGCTACGTTGACGTAACAGCTGTTATTTAAACATTTCAACTAACATTCTTTTACTAAACATTCCAATTAGATTTATGAGCGACTTAATGTGGGTGAAGTACTTATATCCTCTAACATATTTGTACAAATTATTATCTATCATGATATATTTATCACATAATAGAGTTTTATTATGTATTAGCATAATGTAACCGTTCAATGTTTTATGCATATTAAATTAATAAATGTTTATACAACTCAATCGATCGGCGTATACTATTGTTAGTATTTTTACTTTGTGTGCAATTACTAGGTTCTCTTTTACATAAATAGTTCTTCCTATTTAGTCTTAAGAAGATGAAAATCTATTTATATCGCGCTGAAATGTAATATATCGTTCCCATGGCGGGATTTTTAAAAGAATTTATTGAGATATATTTTAAGAGATTTTTTTAGAAATTTTAGAAATATATATAACACTGTTTTACGTGTCTCTGTCGCTATAGTAATGTTTGTAGGTTAGTTTATCGTTAGTAAATATCTATAAAAGTTTTCGTGGAAACTGCAAAGTGTGCCTGCCTATCAGTTATTGATTTTACCAATAATTAAGTGTCGTACATAGATTAATTTATGATGAATCCGAGAAGAATGTACTTTATAAAACTACTTATGGAAAAGTATTTAACTTTTAAGTAATATATTTAATTCCTAATATGGCATTTACTGTCTACAAGAGTGATTTAATTGAAAACGACTTATATAATTTGAGTAAAGTAGATGATAATTTAACTTATGTTATTTAATATTATATTCATTGTATGCATCGCGTGCATATTAGATATTTTTCTAAACAAATGGGGTTGCCATCGGTCATCTTACAAATATACTAATAAATAAATTTTTATATGACTGTGCAATTTATGACACTTATATAACATTACATGTTTTTTGTAAACTGCTATTAAGCAGATAAGAACCTTTATATTTTAGGGCAAAAGTTTGAATTACGTCAGTAATTTCTCAATGTTTAGTAGTTGCTTTCTGAATAAAAATAAAATATAGAATACATTCAAGTAGGTGATAGCAAAATTGCAACATAAAACCACATTTAAGTATCATTTAAAATATTTGTAACGTGATTCGCAAAAATACTACCGTAAGTTATTTTATATTTTTCAAAAGTGCTGCTATAGTTGTGTCACAGTCATGCCCATTAAATGTCTGTTGTTTTAAATAACAAATACTATTTGAATCAAAATAAAATTATTTAATTTGCAACTTTCCGCTAAAAAATGTATACGTATTATGGCGTGACAAAACAGACAAAAGAGTGCGCTATGAATGAAATGGACTTACCGGAAGCTAAAACTCCCAAATACTCGTATATCCAGCTCCACACAACACACACCACTAAACTGTTTTATTAGCACCAACAAGACACACACTATTAAAAACTCAACGTACGTTTCGCTTTGTAACCGAAGCATCATTAGGAGAATTCTAATGTATCTGCTCGACCTTTGTGGAGTGATTTTGTGGATTAAAGTATGGATTTCCGCAAAGTAACGCCTTCTTCTATCAAATACTATTTGGATCATAATACATATATCTGTAATCAAACGTATAATACCCCGTACACGACCATTAGCCAGTGGCATTAAAATATGTAACTTGATTGATTTGGTCTTATTAACTGCTAAAGATAGCTCTTTGCATAATTATAATTTTAAAATCAATGATACCTGTATCAGTACTTAAAAATTATGAGAAAATTCATTTTTGATCATGCGTTAATTATAAAACAGAAAGCAACCTATAAACCACAAACAAGTTAGTGTTTTGTCAATAAAATGGCGGCCCCTTGAAATGAAATGCCAAACCTATACAATAATGAGAGCACCGCATACTGGGTGACATAGATTAACCATAAAGGATATTCTATTTGTATAATAGAGAAATGCTAAGCTTTTCATTGAAAAGTTTTTGTTTAGTCTCTTATGGAGCACAGACAGGGCAAAAGCAGAGTGTGAAGTAAAAAGAAGAAATCGAAAGTATTTTCTTACAGCGTATATGTTGTGTAGTGTGTAACTATTTTTTAAAAAATATTTAAAATCCGGTTTTATATAACGAATGTCCGGTAAAAAATGATAAATAACTTGTCGGCCGCTTTTGGCCGCCCTGCTTGGTAGAGTTAACTTTTGACAACAATTGTCTTAATACCATAATCGTGCCTCAATGTCACTGATCTCCGTTGTCGTATTCCAGTGTCTATAGAAAGGTACCTAGAAAACTTACGAAAAAGGTTTAACATCCTAGCTTGACGTTAATAGTACATTATTTCAATACGTTTAGTGTATGTCTATAGGCAGTGAATTTTTAAAATGAAAATCTATATAACAATGTCTAAAATCTAGATAACGGTGTACGGCTCTCCTTATGGTAAGAGACAACAGTGTAGGGCTTTTCTGATGGTAAGAAATAACTTTGACCTATAGACACCATCGATGTTACGGGTGCGTCGCTGTCCTATGGCCAGGATGTTAGTCCTGTTGTGCTAGTCTACCGGCTACCCTACCTTCCGGACAGGAACATGACAGTGTCGTTATTGCGGCAGGAATAGGTAAGGCAGCGGATCCTTAACTGGGCAGCGTTGCCACAGCACTGTACCACCAGCGGTATTGCGAGTGATGACTAATATTTTAATCAGTGCTCACCTCTTACGAGCTGCCTGACAGAGAGATGATAATCTATTCCACTCAGCAGACGCGTACCAACCTGTAAATTCATTTTTTATTCATTCATCTTCCGCAAAAGAGTCGTTCTATTGCTTCCTTCAAGAATTTATTTATCTATGTAATCTATTTTTATGAAGTTTATTCGTTCTTAGCTACTACAAGAAAGAAGCCGGTAATATACATTATAGTTGCTAGTTTTGACATAACCCTTATGTAAAAATATCAGATATTCTATTTACTTAGTTCTCTGTTTATCCCTTCAGTGCTTAGTCGCATCATAATCGGCTTAGTCGTCTTGTTATTAATGTGAAGTGTAATTTTATTAATAGTTTTATTTGTTAAAACTACTTGCTGTTACCTTGAGTCATGATTTGTTGAATCGTTTGTTTTATTATTATTTTTTCAATGACATTGCGGATTTACTGTCACCCTTGAGCTAATAAAGCGTCAGATATTGTACATCGATTGTTTTATTTCAAGAATTCGTTTTTTTTTTTTTTGTTCTCAAAGTATGAGTGGTATTTTTTATTACATGGGCATGGTTTCATTCACGAAGGTACGTTGACAAACTGGTATATGGTTTATGAGACATTGATGATGTTGCATTTTTAACCTGCTTCTTTTACAGCCTCTTGATAAAGAAATAGAAAAAAACCTTTTATACTTTTTTGAATCTAGATCTATTTTAAAAAAATAACTCGTAGTATTGGATATATTACTGGAATAGAAATTTGCCGAAATACGACTGCAGAAAGCACTGATGTGGTTTCATAGTGGCTGGTCGCGCCTCTTACGAGCTGAGATGGTCCATTTTTCACGGGAGAACCGGAACAACAAGGGGAAAACAGATTTTTTTGTAATAGCAACTTTTTCTTTCCATACCTATACCAGTTCAAGATGGGAACTCAATTCTTGAAGTTGTTGACCAGTATGTATACTTAGGTCAAACTGTTCAGTTAGTTAATTCAACTTTAAGAAAGAGGTCGATCGCCGAATCCAACTCGGACAGCGTTCGGGAAGCTAAAGAACATCTTGTCCAAATTACCGCAGAGACTAAAGTCGAATTTTTTGATCAGTGTGTTATTCGTGATAACATACGGAACTGAGACTTGGCCGTTAAATGTGGGACTCTTAAATAAGCTCAGAGTCGCTCAGCGTGCTATGGAGAGAGCTATGCTCGGTGTTTCTCTGCGAAATAACGACAACCGAGACGAAACGCGAGTGACCGACTTCAGTAGTTCAGGGAGTCAGCAAGCTGAAATGGCAATGGGCAGGTCACATTGCTCGCAGAACCGACAACCGTTGGGGTAGTGTTGGACGACCTCCCACCCGATGGGCACCGGGTGGACGGAGTCACTGGATACAAGCGGCTAGTGAGCATGACTCACTAACCTCGAGGTTTTTACTTCACAGGGCTTTGCGGGCCGAACAGGTAGGGCTGGTAATTTAGCCCGAGGGTACCCCTGATAGCAACCGCACCCTAGAGACGCCACTGTCCTGTAGCCAGGGTGTTAGATCAATTTTATAGGAAATTCAGTTTTGACTTTTTACCTACAACGGATTCAATTAATATGACTTCTGAAACACAAAGAAAAGTGAAATAAAAATTCAAGAAAATTTCATAATTTATTTCAGCAAGCTAACAATTCTTTACATTTACAACAAAAAAATGTAAACATTAGAAATGTGTAAAACGGACTAGACGCCAAAATACAACTGTTTGAACAAATATTGCTCGAAAATAAGTTTTCAGTCTTAACTTATACAGAGCATTGGGATATGATTAGTGCCTACCTACTCTATAACATTCTAAACTACAAACTATAAAATATAAGGTGCCCACACACTAACCGTGCGTAGATCCGATTATATCACTGCGATTGGTATGTACGGATATATCTTCTATATTATAACGTGTATTTTTTTTTTGCGTACACTATTTATTTTTTTACATGAGTTCGAAAAAGTGGAGCGGTTATATATTCGACTCTCATATTTTTATGTACCTAGGTCAACCAATTTCTCATTCATTTCGAACTGATTTTTAAAAATCTTTGTTTATTTGAAATGGCCGTCTCCTGAGGTGATCTCATTGTTATCACCTTGTCGTCTTGGTCTTGGTCTGTTGAATTTTAGGAAAACCAAAGAAAATACTCAATATGTTGTGTATTTAGACGACATAATATTAAAATCGGAGTAAGATTTTTTCATTTTGGTTCCACATATATTATGTAAAATAACTAATTGAGATAGACATCTATTTATATTTTTAAAAACCGCACTACAGTAACACTTACAAACGAACGCTCATAGACAAACTTTCCGCAGTTCCAGCAAACTACCAAATTTTTTACGAAATTTGTTTAAGGTGAGTTGCAGCACATGTTGCGATTGTTGGTCCTGCACGATAAACCAGTAGTGCAAGGACACCCTTAACAAAAGATATGTTACATAACTCAAAACAGTCCAAGACAACTCGGAAAATTATAACAATAACTATCTTAATCATAAAGTATATAGCATTCCTTACTATTGTTAGTCTTATTTTTGTGATATCAGCTCCACTTGTTTATGAAATACTTGCTGACCCTGCGAAATTCGTACTGCCTTCAGTTATAAACGGCGCCAGCTACCAGGACTAATTGTATTTTCAAACCTTCTAGGAACCCATTGAAATATATGCACAAAATTTAGCTCAAATCGGTCCAGCCTTTTAAAGCAGTAAGATGATAAATAGAAGTTTATGTGAATTATCTTAAGATTAAGCGGGCCCTGGTTAAAACCTATTTACAAGTGTTTGAAAAATATATTGTGCTGCTTTCAAAGTCAATCTTATCACATCACAGTGGGGCACCTTCATGTAGAAATACCTACGTCGTTTACAATAAAGGAAGTATCTACTTTTAACCGATTTTTCCCTCTACCTCAGAGTTCTTTACTGAAAGAAACCATTTTGCAGATTCAAAATATTGCAGTAGATAAAGTCACAAACTCATGATTCTAAGCTTGTTAAACTAAAAATATGAAGATTAGTTTAACCAACTCCAAAATAACAGGAGTTGCCCAATTCTACTATATGCTTCTTTACATGTCCGTTACGCGATTACTCAGACCGATATGGCAAGATTCCGAGGTGGTCCTATATCAATTTTACCACTAGTCGGAGTGGTTTTTGAGTTATTCTTAATTCACTTTTATGTAAGCGAAAAATTTATTCATAAGTATGGGATATTACAATAGGATAGGACAAAACTTATGTGGTACATTTCGGTATCATTTGCTACCTTTCGAAAAAAGAATGAACAAGTCGTGATGTGGTACCTACCTAACGAAATACTTGCAGTTGGTTATTGAAGTTTAACTGTAATTAATTATTCGTGTTTCTTACATATTTCGTGTTTAATGTTTTCGAAAATTCTCGATAATGGTAAGTAAAATGAAGTCGACTTTTTGCAGTTTCATTAAAATAATAGATATAAGATTCCTTAGTACAGGAGACTTTCTAGCAGGGTTCTTATGTATTTATCACAACGTTGAGCAAATTTGTGCGATAACTTATTTCTCTAGAGCAGGGGTGTTCATATTCTTTTGTCCGCGGGCCGGTAAGTTAAAAAAAATCTAGTGGCGGGCCAGTAAATTATAATTAATCTTGGGGCGGGCCGGTTTATCAAAACACCTAATAATAGCAGTAAATATTACGATTATAAAAAGTTGTATAAAGATAACATGAGGCATTTTTTATTTTATTTTACAATCCTTTACTTAAATAAAATCTATTTAGAAGTCTTAACATATGAAATACGCGATATATATGTTTGAAGTATCGATTCAGTACCTTAATTGTTCAAATTTTAATAGTCTTTTAACATTTCGACCATTATTTTTTTAAGGAGGTTCACATTTTTTTTTCTAAAAAAATCCTCGGCGGGCCGGATTAAAACCTATCAAGGGTCAGGCCGACCCGCGGGCCGTAATTTGCCCACCCCTGCTCTAGAGGGTGCTATTAACCCCTCTATAAATATTTATATACTTATACCACACATGCACATATTTAACGAGTATGTCACAGATGCTTTGACATACATATCTTAGGGCTTCGTGGCTTTAAGCCATAACGTGTAAGTCTAGTTGACAACCTCTTATACAATACATTAAAGTGAAATGAACACTTTCTTTTTGGCCATCACATGTGCAATGATCACCCACAGAGCAGTGCCCCACACAGCCTCCACCAGGCGTATAGCATGGGTCCTCATGCCAGGTATCCGCCAGTGGAACGGGAACAGATGTGCGCATATCGAATGGCCCACGTACAAAGCTATCGCGTTGAGTCCAGGTGCCCGGAATGGTCCTCCTCCCCATATCCTCCAAGCGTCCGTGAACGTGTAACATATACTAAGAATCGCCAAGGAAACTGCTGATGTCACCAGGACAAATGAGGTAGACCTGAAAAATTTATGTACCAATTGTTAGCGGCTCACAAACATACTGGCATCTCAAACGCCAACTTCAAATCCATGGTACACCTTACAGAAAATTAGATATTAAGGAATTCGCCACTTGCAGATGCGTCAGCTGAAGCGAGTGCGAACCTGGTGTTGGATCGAATTCCTAGTGTAGAATAGACCATCTGTTTCCCTGATATTCAGTTCGTAAGCAAATGTCAAATGGTTTATTAATAACAAAACAACTGGTGGTAGAGTGATTTGCAGCAATTCGCCTGAATATCCACTATATACCTACCTTACCTATTCCTACAACCATAATGTCAGTGTCATGTGCCGGTCTGGAGGATAGAATGGCCGGTATACTATATAGACCTAACATCCCGCCTACAGGACAGGGGATTCCTATTGGCCATGATAGTAACACTCTTTCTGATAGTAAGGGACAACCCTTACAATCAGAAAGAGTGTGTGCTGGTTTTATGAGGACCACAGACACAGACCACAGATTTTATGAGGTCAGCAATTTCTAGATGGTGCTAGTGCTAGTGAAATTGCGCTCACTAGTGCTCACACGAGAGGATCGCCAATAGCGTTACAGAAAATTCAGCACTGTGGCACTTCTTTTAGTATTAGGCATGAGTGTCAGCATTTGACAGTAATCAAGTAGAAATTTACACCAAGGTACAGATTTACAAAATCGGACTTAAATTGTTCAAATTTACTCATTATTGTTAAAGAAAGTCATGCAGGGTTTTGAGTAAAGCAGTGACCCTTTGCAAATACACTAATTAATAATGTCCTCGTTATTACTTCACTTGTGCACTTTAACTGAACATAATGCACACAAAATCGACAAATTTCACTCAAAATTCAATACATCCGAAAAAATCACGACCACCTTTTCTCTCGTTGCATCACTACTACAGTGACACTTGCCTACACTCAAAACACGGTTTAAGCCGCTGGTTTCAATGATCCTGACCATTGCAAAAGTATCACGTACCAAAGACTCTTGTTGATAGGTATGACGCCATGTTCCCGCGAGAAGCCCGCCAGCAGCGCCCCGGCGAGCGCGAACACCAGCGCCCAGGCCAGCCAGCGCGACACCCGCGCCTTGTGCGACCGCTGCAGCAGCACCGTCGCTCCGGCCTGCACTCCCAACAGCGCTTGCACCGCTGATGTTAGACAACCTACAACACCAATAGATACCTAACTTTATTGAATCTCGACGAGAATTTCAAATATGTAATATTATGTGTGTCAACTGTAGACTTAGTGCAAGGTGGTGATTCCCTAACATCTCTAATAACGAAAAAGAAGAGTTTAATTACATATTAAGACCTAGAGTGACATTCGACGATCAAATCGCTAGGGTATTGGGTGGGTCAAGAGTCTCTGACACCGATGTGTATCTATAAAAAGGATAATGAAGGTGGAGAAATCCAGACAAGTCTGCAAGGATCGTAAACTCAATACTCATATCGTAAGGAACTTGGTGTAAAGATATGTAGGTATGTAATAAGATCAAATACCTGTAGCGTGTCCGTACAAATCTTCTCGACAAGTAAAATTCTAACACGATCAACAGAAAACTAAAAATATATGTCGGTGTAATACTAGAAATAGTAATACTATGACAGGAAGGAACTATTACCAGTGGTGACTTTCGCGTTAGACAATGATCTGAATATTGACAGACGTCCACAAGGTCTTCTTCCCGAAGCATAATTGCGACTTCTAAAGACGTAGCAGCGATAAACAAGCCGATAACAGAACACCTGCCAGTGCACCTGTTGTTTACTTCAAAGGCATACAAATTAATATGACACAAGTCACTCACTCATACATCTGTTACGCCAGCTGCTATTCCAACCAAACGAATTACAATCGCATAAGACTCCTCCTCCTCCTCTTCAACCACACTTACAAGCATGCATACTAATACACACATGATTTAAGAACCTTATCTTACAGATGTGTTTAGTTGTCTCCATATTTACACAAATACGCCGGGCACGAGAGGCTCTTGTAGCTAGTGTAGAGACAACACCCAAGTGAACTGGATTGCCATTTTAGGTTTTCCCGGGTACCTACTGTCATCCATATTTGCGTTCTAATATTTATTTGTCAATATTATATCTGTTATCTTTGCTACATATCAAACATTAATTATTACCTAACAACCCCTCAGGGTCCACTGGTGGTCCTCCATACAGTTTCCGGGCGTCACTATTCCGATACAAATGGGACTCGCCCAGTAGGAGGCGGTCTATGTACCCGGCCGCGCCGCCACTACACTCCGGGGCTATCCAGTCATCGTGCTTGCCACCTGGTCCCAAATACCCTCTGAAAAGGCAAGATTTAATATATACCTCGTATTGTGTGTTGAGAGGTAATCCCTCGAGGAGTTAGCGTACTCGCCTAACTTCACCGAGTGAGGCTCCGTTTCGATTCCCGGTGGGGGTTTAACTGAAATGTCTGCATTTCTGGATGTGGGTGTCTATTTATAAATAAATAAATTCTTTAATTCAGACAACAAAGGTCTATCTTTGCTAGGCAACTACAACTTATACGATTAAAATAATTTAATACAATAATGTCATTCTATGCCGAAAATAGTAAATAATAATCAACAATAAAAAATTAAATCAAAATCAAAAACAACATTAAAATCAATCAAAATAAAATTAAAAACATAGTTCAAAAAACAACCTTCAAATCAAAATTCACACTAAAATAAAATAAACATTTGTAAAAGTTTTATAAAAATTTGTGAAGTTTCTTGTCCCTTATTCATACAAAAAAATACCTTCTGAACTGGTAGTAATTTTGGTAATTAATTTTGACTATCTATAAACAATTGAAATTTACACGGAAAATTTTAAAAAAAATTACATGTTAACGTTTCTGTGGTCTAGCAGTTCAGTGTTGCCTTAATGGGGCTGGGGCCAATTCCCGAGTTGGGCAACAAAAAAGTGTGTTTCGAATAAACCGGGCACTTATGCCCGGTAGGCGATAGGTTTGCCACATATCATAATAGGCTTTAAGTCGAGGGTGTCTTAGTTGTACCTCTGCCTACCACTTCGGGGATTTGGAACTTTTTTATTAAATTTTTGAGTGATGATTAAGTGTTACTTACGGTGGACAATCAGGGTGATGTATGACGAATGTGATGGCAGAGTGAGCAGCTACCAGGGCACCAGCAAGCGCCCAGCACCATACACAAGACAAAACGTCTTTCAAAGCTTGGCCACAAGCACCCTGCAAGTATAAAAAGTATTATTGAGTAGTTCTGTACCAATCTCAGATTAAGCCCACCTACATCCTACTAACATTATAAATGCGAAAGTTTGTGAGGATTTGTGTATGTTTGTTATTCTTTCACGCTCGAATTGCTTAAAGGATTCGTCTGAAATTTATAACACAGATAGATTGTGACCTGGATTAATATATGGGATACTTTTAATCTCGATCGCACGATCGATCGACGGGTTCCTGCGAAAACGCGGCGAAGCCACAGGTAACAGTTGGGAAATAATATTATGTCGTTCTGAAAACCTTTTTGAGTTTTCAAAACAACTCATACAAATTGTAGTCAAAAACAAACAGTTGGGATTCAATTCTAAATGTATGTATGTAATTATGTTGTTCTACTCTCTCTTTAAAGAAGATAATAAGTGGCACATCAGAAAGTGAACAACGTAATAGAGCAAGTGAAATTTACAAAAGAATTTTGGAAGCTTGTCTTTTTTTTAATTTGTACCTATTTTGTCTATGACATGTCTATAACTTATTTCAGAACGAACGAATATTGCCATGATCAAAAATATAGAATATCAAGAAATTCATTTAATAAATATTAAAGATAATAGCAATGAATACTATTTTGATATTTTATAATTTAACTCGGAAATTGAGAATACGCAAAAAACAGGTTTATTGCATATTGGTACCTACTGTTGATTATGAGTATGACGTGTGGCTTTGGCAATTAGATTTAGAATTAGATAGATATCGTGTTTTAGTTATACATCGAAATCAGTAGGAACCTATAATCTGTTTATTTTAACAAATGAGTGCCAAAATCATTTCAACCAATCAGAACGCGCTTTTATAATTTGAAAATGAGCATAAAGCGTTCTGATTGATTGAAATGAACTTGTGGACCAATAGCAATGCAAAACAATTTTTTGGTACTCGTTTGTAAAAAAAAAAATAGAGTATAGATATTCATTTCCCTTTGCGCAGAATCTCTGTTCTAGACGAGGACAGTTCTCCTCTATAACAGAGTGTAGCACACCATGGGGTTCTATTTGGTAGCCAATCTGAGTCCAACATAAACCTCTCAACACACACACTGCGAGGATACCCGCAAAGAGTTTCCCCATAGAAATAAAGTAATTCGTTTAAAATTCATAATGAAATAGAGAAGATTATTATAATAACATAAAGGAAGGAGGTAATAAGCAGAGAGAAGAAACCTAGGTTTGGTAGACAAATTAATATAGATAATAACTAACTCTCGGTGGTGTATAATATTTTGGTGCTGTGAGAGCGTAGAATCCTGCAGCCACCAAATAGGCAACGGCCAGCCGCTGCAGCACTCCGAAGATACGTAGTTCCCCCAACATATTAGAGCCATAAATGGTGTTCAATGATACTCCAAGCAGGAACATTATACAGGAACGCTGAAATACAGAAGCAACCCATTTATCTAAATGTTTTTAAATATTTATATTGCAGTACAGGAAGACAAACAGTTCATGTGATATAAAAGTAAGTATCTTCACGTCTGTATACCGAAGAGAGAGACAGATGTCCAGCCACGGCAGCCACGACTAGCCGAATATACTACGTGGCACAATACGGTGTTGGCAAGTCTATCACTAGTCTGGCATACATCCCACCCTTGACAACATTGTTTTTTATTAGGTACCTACTTAATTGAAAAAACACAATTTTTGGTTGCCCAACACGGGAATCGAACCCGGATCTTCTTGAAATCAAGTCTAACATCAGTCTGCTAGACAACAGAGCGCTAGATTAGATTACAGAATTTGGTGATAAAAAATACTTCCGCCAATCTATATAGCCAAACAAATCAATCTCTACCAGACAACTCTTTTGTCTAAGGAAACTAAATAAACATAGGTTTAGTAGTAAAGAGATGAAACATACCAAAACTATGACATATAATTTAAAAAAAATGGTGCATTATCAGTGGGATATTTTGCCTATTGCACGAGTGACGTGAAAATGGCAAACACTGACGTTATGGCAGCACGTCGCTGATACACCAGACTACTTTATTAAATACACTACTTTATTAGTAAGTGATAGGTTTTTCACCTCCTTACTTTTTTTGACTGTTTTAATCTTATGAAAAAAAAATTTAGTTGCCTGGGATTGGATTTGGATATCTGGCCGGTTGGCGATAAGCTTGCCACCTATCACATTGTGCGCCTTAGTGTCTTCGGCTAGTCGTGGGTGCCCTGGTTGTGCCTCTGCCTACTACTTCGGGGATATGGGCTTTTTTAATAGTTTGTTGTTTACATTAAAAAATATAATGTAATATATTATGTTTCTATATAAAAAAAATGTGTGCGTGTACTGGCGTACACTCGTAAGCAGTGAAAAAGTTAAACTTCTTTATGACGTTATTTTCCAAAAAATAATTTAATATATGCAACTTTACAGAAATTGGTTAAATAAAGTTTATTGCCAATCCCTACTCTGCTGGAGAAATTATACTTCGAATCACACGTGGTAGGGATAAGAACAAAGATGGCGCGTAACGGAAAAATGTAAAAAATGTTACACTAAGTTTTTTTCCAACCCCAATAAAGAAGTTTCACTTCAATAAGATCTTTATCTATATAGTTAAAGAAAAAGAACGCCTTAAGAAACTCGATCTTCTGTTAATCGACCGTTAATAATCTATTCAACACAAATCGAATTCGAATTTTAAAATCGAAAAACAAAAATCCCAAAATAATTAACAAAGTTCAGGCGGTCTATGTTTAGCCACACTAGTCATGGCGTCTCTGTACATCTGTTTGAAAATACAATTTGAAAATTTACTTTTGTAAACATAAATATGTTAATGTGATATACATGAATTTGAAAAATGTTTCTAATTTTTTTTTACTTTTTATTAACTGGTAAGTTTTGGTAAAATCTACGTTCTAACTCTTTTTACTAATATCAATACATATTATAAAACAAAGTCCCCCGCCGCGTCTGTCTGTTCGCGATTTACTCGAAAAGTACTGAACGGATTTTCATTCGGTTTTCAACAATAGATAGAACAATTCTTGCGGAAGGTTTTAGTGTATAGTAAGTTTATGTTTTGTACAAACAAAATATTACAACGATACTATTTCATTATGTCGGCAAAAAATAAGCCGATCGGGAGCTTTCTTCGAAAACGCTGCCAAAACCTTTTGAGTTTTAACAATGTATGGTGCGATTTTTTCTCTTCGATAGATCTCAAAAAAAGTAAGCGGTGGTATATGTCTATTTATAAAGAATAACCCACAATAACCGTCTTTAGTGTTTACTTAAAACAGTAAAATGAAGGGTTACTTTAGAACATATTTTTAACGATACAGTATTAACCCTTAATCAAATAAATCTGTTAGATTCGTTATGCGTGTTATTTAGATCAAAATTGCCTTTTACACTATCAGAAAAAAATTAACTACTAATGAGTTATCAAAAAGTTACAATCTCCGGGCGCAAAATTAAATATCGTCGAAGCGTAGCAACGACATGCGCGCTTACCGAACCTAAGCGAAGCAAGGGCGGGCAGCTAGTATTTATTAAATATATAACTATTACATATAGGAAACATAACATTTACTGTACAATCAGCCTTAATTAAATCTTACATATTAGATACTATAACCCTTTTTTACACATATCGCATTTCTTGCAAAATAAGTCTTCTTTTCTCGATATGTTTCATTTAATATCATCTTGTCGAACAAACATTAGCGGCCAGCAATATGGAAGCAATGCAATCCAGCAATGGAAAAATAAATTTGTGTCCACTTTGCGCACCTGCCAAAAATACCAATTGGTGCTCAAAGTAGACTAGGATAGGTGCCGAATGTGCAGGTGCCGAAAAACTAGGTGCTCAAAGTGGATTACCTCCCCGTGTTGGCCCGGGCTTCATTGCAGAGTAGACCACCTGACTTTCTGCCAAGCAGCTCGTAAAAGACGAGCGCAGGCTCACCGTCACTAGCACCGTGACATCTGACTAGGTGGTAGAGTTTAGCAGCGACTCGCCCGGATTCGTACCACCGCCTTACCTATTCCTGCTGCCATAACGTCATGACGTGTTCCAATTCGGAGGGTAAGGTAGCCGGTAAACGTAATTTTGCTCGTGGCCTAACATCCCGGCCTCAGGTTGGCAACGCACCATTACTACCTCTGGTGTCTCTAGGCGGTGTGAATTTCTTCAGTGAACCATCAGGAAATCCGTCTGCTTGTTTGCCTTCCAATATCATAAGAAAATAACAAATTGAACATCAGTTTCTCTGCTTTATAAGTATTGCAAAAAATTACGTTTCACTTAACAAACCGCAATCACCGATAGTGTAGGGTATTAATTATTTTTGCATTAATCTAAGCGAGCCATGGTTGTTGCAAGTGTCACCGCGACAGTCCGATTTGATGCTTGTTATTTATACATGTATCATTACTAGCCTTTTTTCAAAGTAAACCAGGTCAAAGCAATGTTTCATAAATAAGTAGCTAATAGATACTTGAATATGTATTGGAAGTCAATTTCTGAGACATCATTAAATACGTTTATCCAGTAGTAAACTTATCTTATACCTTTAAATGAGCAATTCTTTGATAATTGGAATCTCGGATTCGGCTACAACGATTTTTATGAAATTTAGTATATAGGGGGTTTCGGGGGCGATAAATCGATCTAGCTAGGAATCATTTTAAAAAATACCGAGCAAATTTTGGCCATCCAGATATTTTAATATAAACTCTCACATACTGTTAACCTTCTCTTGTCTTTAACTAAAGCAAAAAACCGCCTTACCTATTCCTGCCGCCATAACGTCACGATGCGTTCCAGTTTGGAGGGTAAGGTAGCCGGTAAATTAACTTTTGCTCGAGGCCTAACATCCCGGCCTCAGGTTGGCAAAGCACCACCTTTGGTGTCTCTAGACGGCGTGAATTTCTTACTATCAGGAAATCTGTCTGCTTGTTTGACTTCCAAAAAAATTTGCAAAACTTGTCTGCCCTTCAGGCGTGATGTGATGACAAAAGGAAATGGGGATTCATTTTAATATATGATACTTATGAAATAATATGTCCTGGCTGAATGATTCATCATCGCAAAACAAATCTATTAAAGTTACAGCCAAAAAATTTGGTGAGTTGTGCCGTTTTATTTGAATAGACACTAGACACTTACTAAGGGCGGAATTTTAGAAATTTTACCCCTAAGGGGGTGAAATAGGGGTTGAAAGTTTGTATGGAAGACCATATTTTATTAGTTAGGTTTAACATGAAACTTTATTTTTGGGCTACTTATTAAAATGAGTAGAGACGTATTTAAGCGTTTCTGGATATTCTATTCCTGAGAGGGTGACGTAGTGTTGAAAGCTTTTATGGAAAACCATCATTTTTTAAATTAGGTTTAACATGAAATTTTACTTTTGGGCTATTTATTAAAAAATGAGTAGAGACGTATTTAAGCGTTTCTTGATTCCTGATAAAGGATAGGCGTCGAAAGTTTGTATGAAAGTTTTTCTTTATTTATTTACTGGCTATACACATAATACAATAATAAGTTGGAGTAGCATTTGAAAACCACAAAGGTTTGTAAAATAATGCTACCATACGTCTTTTTATATCTATGTCTAGTTATTTTTCATTTATTTATCTTTTTGTTTCAGTAGAAAAAAAATTAACAATAAGGTTGACAAAGTAAAATATTTATCGAAAATGAAGCACATGTCACATATATGTATATAATAGTATATGAGATATAAACCTATTCCTAATAGTCTTAGATCCGAAGTTAGGTCGACCTACACCGAGCTGATAATAAGATGGGTTGCCTAAAAAAATCCTGGACGTTTTTTTTAATTTTTTAAAATGTTTTTTTTTCGTTAATTGTTGCATTATTACGGTTATATTGTGACTTAAAATAGGTATAAGATGAAGTTGCAGAAGTTAGGTCACCTGTTCTATATCTGGATTGCCAGGTATAAACAGATATTTGTCGATGCTAGTTACTTTCACAGAATCGGATAATACAAAAAAAATATATCACCTTTGTGCAGGTTTATTACAATTTTTACAAATTTTATTATAATTTGTGTTGATATATAGAGTTGCCTGAAAAAAAAATGGAAACTCGAATAACATTTTTTTATATAATTAAAAATGTTTGGTCCAGGATTTGTATAGGCAGAGATAAGTAAATAGGCAACCCTTTTTTAATATGAGCCCTAGTATACTTGCTTAACTATTATTCTATTATCATTATATAATGTTTTATTCTATTATCAGCTCGGTGTAAGTCGATGTAGGTTTGGATCTTCTGCTATAAATTCTTCAAATAATGGGCTATTGATTAAAAATAATTGACTACTTCTAAAAAAGTAACAAGTTATTTATACAGTTTAAAATTAAACTCCAGTTCAATAAATATATTAACTGCCAGGCGAACAAAGCCGCGTTTAATAGCTAGTAAATATAAAATCGTAAGTTTTTTTTATTCAGTATGTAGACTATGATAAAGAGCTGCTTTTTACTTTTGTAACTTATGAATGACATTATTATTAATACATTTTTAATAAATGAAATGAAAAATATATATTTGCGGAATAGGTATGTGTGTTAAAAAGTTGTCGCAAAATTATTTAAGCATTTCAACGAATGTATGCGAACATTTTAATAATTAAATTGAGTTAAATTCAGTGTCGTTTTTACCTTGGACTTAAGTCGGTGTTTAAATCTGAATACTCTTTGCCTATCATGTACATAAGCATATTATGAAAATGTACTTGGAAAAGAGTGATTTAACAATAGTAGTCCTTATTACTTGGTTAAAAAATCTGATTTTACTACACTTTCATTTTTAAACCAACAGACTTCAAAAAATAATATACTATTATTAACCCAGCAAAAACATTTTATGTAAAGTGTTGCTAAGAAGACCACTTAAGTTTTCCCTGTGAAAAAGATATCAGATCTCATGTAGAGCTTGCTTCTAAATCTACACGGCCTAACTCTACCGACACTAACTTCACAAATTCTACATATTAGTAGAAAAGTAAGGCTCCGCCGGTGATGCAAATGTTCAATATCTAAAGTAAATAACGAAACAGAAACTTATTTAATTAGTCTACAATTATTGACATCATATTCTAAAAATATGAACTATTTGGTACATCGGAAACCAACTCCTCATAGAGTTAGTTTCCGGTGGTTCGAAAAATCGACGAAACACTTCGAGAAAAAGTAGGTGCCCTTGCGCTTCGCTTGGCTCGTCTTGGCGGAAGCACTACCAAGCCCCCAGATAGTGTTAATAATAAATGAAGGTCAAATATTTGACACCAATATAATAATAATATTAAATCGTCTTTATTTCACATAAACCTACAAGAGGCAATTGTGACGGGTCTATATAATAATAAATCTACCACCGGATCGGAACGCGGCCGCACACTGACAAGATCCGGCAAGAAACTCAGCGGGCTTGTCTTTTTTGCTTACTTTAAAATATATTGAAGTGAAACTTCTTTATCGGGGTTGGAAAAAAAAATATAGTGTAACATTTTTTCGTTACGCGTCACATTTTTCCGTTACGCGCCATTTTTGTTCTTATCCCAACCACGCGTGATTCGAAGTATACTACCTCTAGCGGAGTAGGGATTGGCAATAAATTTTATTTAACCAATTTCTGTAAAGTTGCATATATTGAATTATTTTTTGAAAAATAACGTCATAAAGAAGTTTCACTTCTTCACTTCTTACGAGTGTACGCTAGTACACGCACACATCTTTATTTACAATAACTTATGTAATGACACATTATATATTATAAGAGATTGGCAGGAGGAGCAATTAATCCCAAGCAGTCTTATTCGGTAACGTTATAATAACCCCTTTGATTTAATTTACTTTTAACACATTTCTTAAATTTATTAATTGGAAGTTCTTTCATATAATTGGGAAGTTTATTGTAGAACTGTAGATAGGCCCATGAAATAATGGCTTACTCTGTGGAGACGAGACACATGCACAACACTAAGCATAACATCAACTATATTTCAATAATATTTGAAGCAATAAATGAATATGACTATGACTGTTGTTATGACTATTACTACAAATAATGTAAATTAAAAAGCGAGATCAAATTAGCAATAAATTATCTGCTGTAGAGAGCTCTCGTCACGCAAGTGCAGAATTCCAATCAAACGGTACAAAAAACTTTCTGCAACAAGAGTTTGTATCAAAACCACGTACAGATGTGAAAGATGGAGTCAACACAGACTTTTAATCAATCCTTATTATATAAGAAGTGTGAAAGTGAATAAGGTGACTGCACGCAGTTCTTAAACGTCCAGTCTTGAAGGCGTCAATCAATTCTGTCAGTCATGAATTACGTTTGAATGTTTAAAACCCAATGTAATAATATCGACTTCATTTAAACATCAGTCATCTTAAGCGCTAGATTATCCGTCAGTTATAGCGGTGACTCTGGAATTACTGGAATAACTGACAGCAAAACCTACCATGTAATGGACATGTTAGTAGCTTTGCACTATCAACAATTTTACGGGACATAAAGTAAATATCACTGGATAAATATCCAGTAATATGAATCTAACTCTAAAGTAAGTAAAGTAAGTATATTATACTTTTTTTTATAATATTGGAAGGCAAGCAGACGGATTGCCTGATGGTAAGAAATTCACGCCGCCTAGAGACACCAAAGGTGGTAATGGTGCGTTGCCAACCTGAGGCCGGGGTGACAGACCTCGAGCAAAAGTGAGTTTACCGGCTACCTCACCTTCCAAACCGGAACACGTCTTGAAGTTATCTTGTCAGAAATAAGTAAGGCGGTGGTACCAATTCGGGTGAGTCGCTAAGAAACTCTAAGTACCACCTAGTCAGATGTCACGGTGTTATTGACGGTAAGCTTATGCTCGCCTTTTACGAGCTGCCTGGCAGGAAGACAGATGGGCTATTCTGCAAAGGAGCCTGGACCAACACGGGGAAATATATACAAATATTCAAATACATTTATATCAGGTAAAAACATCAACAAAATTTGTACGGTGTGGAGATTTTCTTTTAATTAACACACTGACTCGTATCAGAAAATCTCTTTCATTCTTAACCTTTACTAAGATTTTGGTATGAAATGTTATATGTCACAAATTTCAATAGCGCCTAAACCCATTCATACAGTAAAATATATTTCTCGCCCAAATACCTACATCTCTCAGATATCGAATTGAAACCCCGAGGATGCTGGTTGTGTTAAGATAGCACGCTAACCCCTCGACAAACAAAAATCATCAACATCTAAGCCTTAAGAGGATAAAGTTTTTTGTTGATCTTTGGCATTATATGTTATTTTTCATATACATATAGATATCATGACATTGGGAAATCCTTCTGCTCGTTTGTTGGCCAATTATTTGCCTGCGTTCCAAAAGCTTTCATTTTATATCAAGTCATTATTTGCCAAGTTTATGCACTTCTGGACGAATTCATTGTTGGTCCGGGTTACTTTGCAGAATAGACCATCTGCCTTCCTGCCAAGCAGCTCGTAAAAGGCGAGCATAGGCTTACCGTCACTAACCTTGTCTTGTCCTGACATCGGACTAGGTGGTAGAGTTTCGCACCGACTCACCCGGATTGGTACCTCCGCCTTATCTATTCCTGACGCCATATCGTCAGCTCTTACCGTTGATGTGTTCCGGTTGGGAGGATAAAGTAGCCGGTAAAATTACTTTTATTCGAGGCCTAATTTCCCTGAATCAGGTTGGCAACGTACCATTGCCACTTTTTGCCGTGTAACGGCATGAGTTTCTTACCATCAGGAAATCTATCTACTTGTTTGCCTTCCATTTAAAAAAAATCGGTACACAGATTCTCTTACAGGGACGGACTTAGAGCATTTTTATCTCATTAATATCAGAGATTAGTAAATACAGCAAAATAAATCTATTAGCTACATATAATAAATCTGTAGAAGGGTCAATTCTGTACATTGAAATATTGAAAAAATAAATAGCAGGGGGTGTTACTGGATCGATACCAAACCCAAATATGTGGATAAAAAAAAATTGTCTGTCTGTCTGTATGTTCAGGCATCACGTGAAAAGTAACGGTTTGATTTCGATGAAACTTGCTATAATTATACCTTATTATCCTGGGCATAAAATGGGATACTTTTTATCCTGGAAAAATACGTAGAAAAAAAATCTTAATTTTTCAGATTTATCACGCGAAGACCGACATCTGCGCGGACGGAGTCGCGGGCGGAAGCTAATTTAAAATAGAACTGATAATTTGCAACATCTACAGTTATTACTGCAGTATGAAAAATGTTTCCGCTGTGTTTGAAATACATTTCATTGTCGGTTACCGACCCTGTGCAGGTATTGCGTAATGATCAGTTGGATGCAGACAGACTCGTTCCGGCCCTTAATAAATAACCACCAACCGGCCAAACCTGTCTACGGCTTCTACAAGCCTCGTCCTGTAATCGTTTATGCAATCGTTTGTGTGGTCCTTCTCATTTGAATATCATTCAGTTGGCGAATATTCATTTGTGGTTGTTCCTTTTTTTAGGATTCAGTACCCAAAGAGTAAAAACAGAACCCTATTAATAAGCCTCGACTGTCTATCTGTCTCCAGGCTGTATCTCATAAACCATGATAGCTAGAAAGTTGAAATTTTCACAAATGATGTATTTCCATTGCCGTTATAACAACAAATACTAGAAATAAAAAAAAATATTAAGGAAGGTCCCCATACAATAAACGTGCTTTTTTCGTATTTTTTGCTTAATATTAAAAACGGTAACAGTTAGACGCTTCAAATTTGCAGAGAATATTTACTTGTATATGATCTTTAAAAATAAATTATTAAATAACAATAAAGTAAATATTGAAAGAGAGCTCCCATACAACAAACAAATTTTTTAAGCATTTTTTCTGGATCTTAATAAACAGTTTGTAAGTAAATGTTTAGAAATATATTAACTATAAAAATAAATACCTAATATTAAGTTTATGGATACCGTTTCGAATTAAACAATAGATTTTATCAAAACTACCAGAAAAGCAAGAATAAACTCTCATGGATTTATATAACAACTAAAAAAGACTCAAAATTATTATACCTACAACAAACGTGATTTCTATTATAGATAGTACGGAACCCTTCGTGAGCAAGTCCGACTCGCACTTGGCAGTTTTTCTTAATTTTGAACTTCTACCTGCTAACGGTATTGGATTTGTGTGCAAGCTGCACGCCCACAATACATTTGTGATATAAAATCGAAACCGTTTTTCGATTTGGATTATACAATTTTAAATATTTAGTAGGGTTAGGTACTCTCGAAGCTCGATTCATGCATTATTGGCAATTGGGATCGAGTATGTCATTTTAGGTACTCTTGAACACAATACTGGCGAATTATTAACATTTAGTTAATAGTCACTAGGTACATAGTATAAAACAAAGTCGCTGCCTTTGTCCCTGTGTCCCTTTGTATGCTTAAATTTTAGAAACTACCCCAAGGATTTTGATGCGGTTTTTTTAATAGATGAAGTGATTGAAGAGGAAGGTTTATATGTATATTTCATAACAGTGCAAAGTCGGGGCGGTCCGCTAATAAACAATGAATTATTTAATTCTTTTCGTAAATATTATTTGTAACCAAACGTTAATAATCCGCTCGTACTGTGTTCAATAGTACCTAAAATGACATACCTATATGATTCTAATTTCCATTTATCATAATATCGAGATTCAAGAGTAACCCTACAGAACTGATTGGTATTACAACGCTGATAAGTTTGTAGGTCCTAATTTCTTATTATTTAAAAAAAAAGTATGTTCACGCCCATATCCCCGAAGAGGTAGGCAGAGGCACAACCAGGGCACCCACGACTAGCCGAAGATACTAAGTCCTACAATGTGATAGGTGGCAAGCCTATCGTCAGCCGGGCACATATCCTATCCCGAGCAACATTTTTTTTATTAGAAAATTGGAAAAACCCGGGACCTCATGCAGTCAAGTCCAACAATTGAAGCGCTAGACAACAGAGGCGAGAGATAACATTTGATGCTTTTTATAACCAAATCATTGCAGGTTTGACTCTTTAGTGAATTACTTTTACATGGTGCTACAACCTTCAAATATGATTGATACAAGTGAAGGTGAATTAGCAAAGAGTAGTCACGATGACGCAATAGGTACGAAACAAAATTGGTCGAAGTTTTTTTATTGCTGGTAAATTTCTTTGTCTATCCTGCTTACAGCTGTGTCTACCAGGCACATTACGAGGAGACACATATGACTCTCCTGATATTAAGAGAAAACTATAACCTAGAGCTAGTGGTCATGCTGATGATGACCTTTTTAACCTGTGCTCGCCTTTTACGAGCTTCCAGACGGAGAGACAGATGGTCTGTTTTGCAGAGAAGGTCTAGACCAGGGGTGGGCAAATTCTTTTAACCGCGGGCCGGTAAATTAAAAAAACTTAGTGGCGGGCCAGTAAATTATAATTAATCTTGAGAGGGGCCAAAAATAGCAGTAAATATTACGATTATAAAACGTTGTATAAAGATAACATAAGCATTTTTTTTAATTTTACAATCCTTTATTAAAATAAAATCTATTTATGAAGTCTTAACATATGAAATACGCAATATATATGTTTGAAGTATCGATTCAGTATCTTAAGTCGTCGTAAGTCTTTTAACATTTCGACCATTAATTTTTTAAGGATGTTCATATTTTTTCTAAAAAAAACCCTCGGCGGGCCTAATTAAAACTTCTCAAGGGCCGGAATCGGCCCGCGGGCCGTATTTAGCCCACCCCTGGTCTAGACCAATACGGAATATTTTTTGTGGTTCAATTTCTACCCATGGGATAAAACTAGTTCAAATGTCAGTAATGTAGGGTGCTGGGTATAAAAAGTTGGAGGTGGAAAGAGGTGACAGCGCGACCACAACTATCAACTTTTACCACCTGCGACATAAATGGGTAAGCTGGAAGAAAACTAGCTCGAGAAAGTAGCATAAAGCTTGATACCCTACCAAGCCAAATAGCCTATAGCTCATATCCTATTATTATTATAAATGCGAAAGTTTGTAAGGATGTGTGTATATTTGTCAGTCTTTCAAGCTCGTATGGCTGAACGGATTTGATTGAAATTTGAAACACAGATAGTGACCTGGATTAAAATATAGGCTTTTTTTAATCCCGATCGCACGAGTTCCTGTGAAAACACAGGTAACAGCCTATCCTATATATATCCTATCTTTTTAATATTATAAATGCGAAATTCGTATGTTTGTTATTTTGTCAATACTTCACCCAAAAATTGGTGAACCAATATACATGAAATTTGGCACACATATAGAGGGTAACTTGGATTAACACATAGGATAGTTTTTATCCTGAAAGAATGTTCCTCTGGGACCATTTCCCACGCGAGCAACGCCGCGGGCAACAGCTAGTAAATAAAAATAAATGCGGTTAAATAAAAATAATAACTGCATGCAATATTTCTCGATTTGCTGTAGTTAGCCACTCTTGCAATGCAATAAAAAGAACAAAAGTATCGCTAACAACAGTTTAGGTTTGCAGTTTCTGACGTGTTGTAATTTGCTTGGCCAGTTGGTCATTTTTAGGTTAGAAATAAATATGAACAAGATTAGAGAAAACATGAATCGGAATGACTTTTTAAAATACTGGTAGTTCGCCTCTGTGGACAAGCGGTTCGACGTAGGACTTGACTTATTGAGGTCCCGGGTTCGATGCCTGGGTGGGGTCCCGGGAGCAAAACAAATAGAAAATTAATGTTTTCAATTTTCTAATAAAATAACGTTGCCCGAGATTGAACTTGTGCCCGGTTAGCGATAGCCTTGCCGCCTATCACATTGTGGGACTTGGTGTCTTCGGATAGTCGTGGGTACTCTGGTTGTTCCTCTGCCTACCTCTTCGGGGATGTGGGCGTGAAGATACTTTTGATTTTAGTTACAAGAATAGTGATTTTCCCAAAAACAAATAGGAAGCGTTTCCAACCTACTCAAAAACGAGGATGTTCTCAATTCGACTTTTTTTTTGTATATTAATTACGCGATTAATCGGCCAATAATGAACCGCCTATAGTGTTTTTATGTTATGGTAGGCCATGACTTCGAGGTGGTCCCATTTAATTTTTATCATGATCCAACATGCATACATTTTCGTTTATCTTGACGACATCATCATTGAATCGATATATTAGACGATATGTCCAATTTGGCCGCAGCGTTGCCCGCATGGTCAATGATCCCACAGAATTACTTTTTCGGGATAAAAACTATCATATGTGTGTGCCAAATTTCATGAAAATCGGTTTAGCAGTTTTTCAGCATATTAAAACATACTATATACAAAAGCCGGTTTTATCGCTAGCAAGCGATCTCTTCCAAACAACCAACATTTAGAAGATATATACATCAAAATAAGGAGAAGGAACAATATAATATGTTTATAAATCTTAAACTTTTAAATAATGAATTAAGGAAGTAATCTAATATTTTAAAACAAAAGTGTTGAAATTATAAATAAAAGTAAAAACAAAAAAAATGTATGCGCATTAAATAGGTAGTGAACATTTTACAAGTTGTCCAGTTACAAATTTGGTGCTTAAGTATTTAGGTAAAACTCTTTTACCATCTTCTTAAATCCATGGTTGCTAATAAAATATAATCTATATAGAGTTATCATTACACATAATTAATTATTTCGCTTAGATTTATGTTAGGTTAGCCAATTTTAAAATAAAAGTATAAAGTGTAAAGCCGAAGCGCATACTTTAAATAGTAGTACTTTACATTGCATGTAATTTTAGCCATCAGATAATTTGTTGCTCTCTATGGCTTTCCATTGCATGATCATATCGTTCAGTGAAGAATTTTGTTCATAAGCTTGTGAGTTTACCTATCAGAAGTCTCACAACCGTAGAACTCACCTTAAAAATATGTATGAATATTTTCCACCTTGGTACGCCCTTGGCAAAGGCACTTTTGACAGATAGCGGTATGCAGACGCCCATGATCCACAGGAAGGCGGGGAACACCAGGTCCCCGGCAGCCAGGCCGTTCCATATCGCGTGTTCCAGCCACCAATAACCTCCCGCACCATCATTTACGAATATCATAAACACTATGGCAATTCTGAAACAATACATTCAATCAATTTTGTTACAATAAAAAGTTAAAGGAGATAAAGTAAAGTATCTTCACGCCCATATCCCCGAAGAAGTAGGCAGAGGCACAACCAGGGCATCCACGACTAGCCGAAGAGACTAAGGCCCACATTGTGATAGCTGGCAAGCCTATCGCCAAACGGGCACATTTCCAATCCCGAGTAACATTTTTTTATTAGAAAATTAGAAAAAGCCAATTTTCTTTATGTTGCCCGACCCGGGATTCGAACCCGAGACCTCATGCAGTCAATCCAACAACTGAACCGCTAGACCATAGAGGCGATCGTCTTTTAAAGACACTTATGGTTTTTAACTAACTTGGAAACTGTTCGCCTCCTATATTTTTTATGTATGTTAATCGCCTCTGTGGTCTAGAGGTCCGGCATCTGGTTTGACTTCTTGAGGTCCCGGGATTGAACCCCGGGTCGGGCAACAAAATAATATAAAAAGTATATATTTCAATTTCCTAACAAAAATAATGTTGCCCGGGATTGGATATATGTGCCCGGTTAATGATAGGCTTGCCGTCTATCACATTATAAGATTTAGTTTCTTCGGCTAGTCGTTGGTTCCCTGATTGTGCCTCTGCCATTCGGGGATATGGGCGTGAACATACTTCTATGTTAATCGAATTCTCTGTCATTTCTGAATCGATTTTAAATAATAGTCTATTATATTTGGAATAGCCCATGTCCAAAGTTGTTCTTCCGATTCTGGATCTGATAATGGAATCACAGAGAAATCGAGATTTTTACGTACCTAGATGACTTACTTATTGATATCGAAGTCGATTGGGTTCGATTCCCGACGGGGGCAGACATTTGTGTGATGAACATTTAGATGTCTGTGTTTCCAGGTCTGGGTATTTATTAAATATATTCTGGTATCTATTTACGTATATCTATGTATTAAAATCGTTGACTAACACCCATAATACAAACATATAATTTGCTTACTTTGGGGTTAGATTCAATTTGTGTAACTTGTCCAGAGATATTTATTATTATTTTTTATTTTATAAATGAGAAAGTTTGTCTCTTTGTTTATTACTCCTTTACGCAATAACTGCTGAACCGATTTTAATGAAATTTGGTAATAACACACAGAGGGTAACTTGGATTACCACATACAATAGTTTTTATCCCGAAATAATGTTTCTGTGAAACCACGCGGGCAATGCCGCGGGCTACAGCTATTTCTTTATAATTAAAAAAAACTTACCCTCTGAAGGTATCCAAAGCCCGCAACCTCTGTTGTATCGCTAGCTCTTTATCTCCATACCTCAGCTTTGCGGACCGTCGTACCCTCGACATAATCAGTTTGAATACACCGTATATAACCCATATTCCGATCAAAATGCCCAATATGAGGAGAAGAGCTGAAAAAATGTAATATTAAATGATAATATATAAAGAAGGCATATAAGTATAGTTTGTTACTATATAAGTCTTGTAAGTTACACTATTTATAACTTAAGAACGGCTAAAGCGTTTTTTGCGAAAACAACCTTTTGATTTCTCTCGTACAAACTGAACTGGTGGAACGAAGTTCGCCGGAACAGCTAGTTAATAAAAAAATACTATTAGTCACTGGTTCCTGTGTACAACAGAGTATCTAGCAGCTCGTAAGTTTGGTTACCAATGCCGCTGACGTTTAAATTCTATACAGTAATTTTCCAAAGCATTCACCACCTTATCTATCTCTACCTAATATGATAGCCAGGCCACAGGACAGTGGCGCACCTATAACATCAATGGTGTCTATAGACCACGGTTGTCTAGAACCATTAGAAGAGCTGAGTACATGTTTACTATCTCACCACAAAAAGAAAAAAAATGCAGACTAGATGATAGAATACTTCGTCTTTATCTGCGATTATAATGCCAGTGTTCGTCGTTGTTGCGTTCCGGTTTGGAGGGTAGAAAGCTAGTAAGATACTTATTATGACGTCTCAGTTTCAGATCTTTGAAGGCAAGATCTTTACAAGTCGACGTTTATTATTTACCTCCGAGTAAGCAATCTGATTTTTTAGTAAAATGGATTAATGCTTACTAATGGTCGCCCATTGGTCGAAATTCGGCCATAATACATTTTAATATCTTGTTGACAAGAACGCCATCTTCCTTTCTCAAGACCAACTACTTTGTTTCCTTACTTTTTAGTGCGCCATCTGTGATCTTTTTCGCCAACATCAATATATTTGTTTGTGTGTGACGAATGTATGGTAGTGTGGGTAATGTTTTATTTATTGATTTAATGTACTTTATAATCGTTATTATTGAAAAATATTAGCGTTTTGCACTTCTCCTACACATAAACTATAAGTGTGCCAAATTTTATGCTCCTGCGTCCACGAAATTTTCTTAAAAAGTAGTCCAAAGTTTTGGCATCACGTTTTAATATATAGATAATTAAATAAAGGCAGTGCTTACTTCATTTAAATTTGTGGAAGTTAATATATATTCTTTTTAATTAAAACAGTTTTTTGTACTTCGGTATTTTCGTATCAAGTTTTGTTTCTATCCCAATCCTCCTTACTCATATGTAAGAAATGTCATCTACCTTTTATCTAAACGTTTTGAGAGGTAAACACTTTAGATAATAGAATAGATAGATAGTATTGACGTTTGCACGTAGTGGAGCTGTGACTATTTTTTTATTATGATTATTTATTTATTTAAAATATCAATTTGCGCATGACTGACACTTAAGGTGAGTATAGACTAGAGCATTTTTGTGTAATGTAACTTTCATACGACTGGTACAATACAGATAAACCGAGTTTCCATATCATTTCCATGTAATGTAACGTTATTGCTAATTCTCACAGCGAGTGCATTTTACCGATATCATAGCATAGATCTACCGTCACTAGCACCGTGACATCTGACTAGGTGGTAGCATTTCGCAGCGACCCAACCGGATTGGTACCGCGGCCTTACCTATTCCTGCCGCCATAACGTCATGACGTGTTCCGGTTTTGAGGGTAAGGTGACCGGTAAACTTACTTTTGCTAGAGGTCTAACGTCTCGGCCTCAGGTTGGCACCGCACCACTACCACCTTAGGTGTCTCTAGGTGGTGTGAATTTCTTATCATCAGGAAATCCGTCTGCTTGTTTACCTTCCAATATCAAAAAAAAAATCATTTCGTTGCGTTCGTTTTTACTTGAAATGTGTGAGTTTAACATTTCAAGTAAAAACGAACGCAAACTAGAAGTTGCTTGTGCAATTAATTATTTTAAAAGAAGAAAAAAAACTAGAAATAGATGGTGGCAAACGAACATTTACAATTAAATTTAAATTTAAATACAACCGAGCGCATCCGCGGGCGACGCGCGGGCTCAGCGAAATGTTAGAGCACTCTACTCGGGCCACAAAGCCCGGTGAGGCTGCGTTCAGACGACAAGCGCACGCAAAGCACACGCCACGTTCGCCATCACCCGCGTCGAACACGCTTTGATTTTTTTTCGACATAATTTGAGCCCTATTGTCACACCAATATTCTCAAATTGTATTAACCAAATAAATCCGCCTACGCCAAGCGCCCACCAAGCGCTTGCCCCGCACGCGCAGCACACGCCTTGCGCCCGCGCTTCAGCTAGTGTTGTATCGACTGTCACTAGTAGTAAGCGGGTAAAAGGCATGCGCAATCCATCACGCGTGCTGAGCGCGGGTCTAAGTTGGGAACACATTAATCATTCAAAAAACCAGTTATTGTTGTAACAAAACGGTGAGCGTGCTCAATGTCTGGCTCGTAAAGGGTAACACTAGATTGTAGAACATATAATTGACCGGCACGTTGTTCTGTTAGTCTATACTTACCTTTATTTTTTATCAAATATATCATTATCATAGTTTTTGTAAGTTACCCCATTTTGCGTGGTCATCACGCCTGAAAGGATTGTACAATTTTGCTATTATTTTTTTGTTGCGTTAGTTATTTTAGAAGAAGGTTCTTATGTAAAGAAAAGGTAGACAAATTGCAGGGAAACTGGAAAAACAATGTTTTAGTCCTTACAAACTGTTAGTTACCAATAGTGTCAGGTAATACTAAGTTTCCCGGCAAGTAATTCATAAAATTTAGGTACTACTTTAGGAATTCATAGAATTAGGTAAATTTCGTATATACACGTTTTTTGGAGTTAACAGTTGTACTTTTCCACTGTGTACTTTATTTAACACTTTATGTTAATTTCCAGCCAACCGGTTTTAATTTTTTCAGCATCATCAGGGCTTTGAAACTAAAGATAAAAAGGACTTTTTTTATTTAACGTTCAATACCTATTTGGTTAGATGTTACTGACTGTACCCACATATAAACCGTACCGTTACCGTCAGTAACATCTAACCAAATAGGTATTGAACGTTAAATAAAAAAAGTCCTTTTTATCTTTAGTTTCAAAGCCCTGATGATGCTGTTAAAAGTGAAACCGGTTGGTTAGAAAGTAACAGAAAGTGTTAAATAAAGTATACAGTGGATAAGTACAAGTGTTAACTCCAAAAAACGTGTATATACAATAGCAACTATAGATTCAAAATGTAGTAGTTTTGTAGGTTTTAACCCCTAAGGTGAGATAAATTATGTGCCTACGTCACAAGTACATACTGAAAGGCTTACTAGGTTAGTTAATTCTTCTCAGAGCACTTCCCTTTCACAAATTAATGTACCGTAACTTTAGGTAAGTAAGTATGTTTTAACTAACAAGTATAGCAATCCCAACGGAGACCGGGTGTAGTTACCACCATATTAGCCTCGTTAATGATACGGGACCCCTGAATACAGATGCCCCGAAAATTAACAAACAAAAATTAATCTGTTAGTTAGGAATCTTAGGAATAGATTATACCAAAAATTTCATGTGAACATTTTTCTTTCTTTTGTAATAATTGATTTAGGCTCCAAATACAGTTTGATACATAGCCCATACAAGGCCCACTAAACCGCTCATTAGTGAGTGGTGCATGACAAATAAACTCTGGTAACTATAACTGAACCTCACCAAAATGCATTTTCTTATGTCATGGTCAAAATGTTTCCAATAGTTATCATATTTTGATCTCCAAATTCTTAAGATACAATATGTGATAAGCGGCGAAACATATCATAAGATAAATTTCACTTATATTTATCACTGTCATGTTCTATTTTCGCTGCAATTTCAAAGCTACTCTTAAAGTCAATACTCGTATTGTGTAATATCAATGGATATCTAAAATGAAGCTCATACTTTTGGTTTTATTAATTACTTATGTAAATAGTATCGATGTAAGAGTTGATCCTATAGTAGTTACAGGACAAGGAATTATTAGAGGAATAAAAGCAAGTGATGGAAGTTATTCTTCTTTTTTAGGAGTTCCCTACGCAACAGTAGATTTAGAGGATCGTTTTGGTGTGAGTATTGATAACTTTATAGATAAAATAATTTTGGTGTTGTAGCCGAACTGAAATTCCTTACTTCTTATTTCGCCGCAAATAGATAAATATACTAGTTGACCCGATGAACATCGTATCGGTTGACATTAACAGCTACTATGTTTTTATGGACAAAGTTGCAGTGTAGTTTTTACCATTTTTCCTGCAACTTTCCCTCTTTTTCTCTTTATATGATCGGTCTCCTAACAACAACAAAATCGGTCCATCCAACCATCCATTGTTTTTTTACGTTAAATTTCAGCGAACAAACAAACAATCTACTGATAGAAAGAGACTATCTATAGTCTTTAGCCTCTAGGCTAAGAGACTATAAGGTGTCTTGCCTGACTACAGCTTCACTTAATACGATGTGCCTATATGAAATAAATTTAATTTAATTTCCTTAAGTTATTTGATATTCAAAGATTATTTAAACATGTTTTAAATTTTCACCAGTGAATTAGATGTTAACGTAAGCAAATTTTATTCTTGTGTGGGTGTGATGCTAATACTCAAAAATACACATATTTATAAATACAGGTATAAATGTATACAAGTATACTCAGCAGCATTTTTTTATAAGCTACATACATATTTACGCCAAGTTCTTATGGGATAGGCAGAGAATATCGAGCGCCAAATGTCACGATTCCCACACACACAGACCTATTTACTTCCTCCACATTAATTACATATCTCTCTATTGTAACATATATTTGTATTGCATTACAATAAATATAATATACGAGAAAGTCTTACGCAATGAAAGGGCACTTAAAATCTAAGAATTAGACATATTAAAACTAAACGACACTTAATTTCAGCCTCCGAAAAAGCATAGTGGATTTGGTATAAGCATTTACAATGCATACGATGGCTCAATGAAATGTCCACAATCTAATCCACAATCAACGCGAGCATTAAAAAACGAAGGCGAATCATTAGATTGCCTCACACTTAACATTTACTCGCCTATACTTGCTGGCACACAAAATCCGATGCCAGTGCTAGTGTGGATTCATGGTGGTGACTTTAAAGATGGAAGTGCTGGAGAATATAACCCAGAAAATCTTGTAAGAAAGGGCATTGTAGTAGTAACCTTGAACTATAGATTAGGACCTTATGGATTCCTGTGTCTAGATGTTCCATCTCTTCCGGGAAATCAAGGACTGAAAGATCAATATGAAGCTTTAGTTTGGGTAAAAGAGAATATAAGAGCGTTTGGAGGAAATCCATATAACGTGACGCTAGCAGGACAAGGTGCAGGCTCAAGTTCAGCTTTATTACATCTTTATTCAGAAAACGAAAAATTATATCATAAACTTATTATAGAGAGTGGAACTCCTCAAAATATAGGCTTATTTGCAAAAGGTGACGTGGAAGCTGCTCAGAAACTAGCTTCAAATCTTGGGAGAAATACAACGAATACAGAGGAAGCACTGGATTTCTTAAAAACTGTTAACCCTGATCAAGTGGTTCAAGCTGCTGAAGAATTAAATTTAGAATTAAAGCCATGCCGTGAGAAATCTTTTAGCAGCGTTAAAAATATCGTCGCAGATGAACCCTATAACTTATCTAACGAACGAAAAGTAAAGAATACGCCAATTTTAATAGGACACACAAGTAAAGAACGTTTAAGTTCTATAAGCATTTACGGTGATAATTATTTTAAAACAGATCCTTTCTATGATAAAATAAAAGAAAACTACTATCTAGATGGTGATGAATTGACTGAAGCAGTGAAAATTGTAAGACACTTTTATATAGGCGATGAACCTATTTCTAAATCTGTTACATCTGAATTGGAAACTTTTGATTCGGATATATCTGTTAATCATCCGATTCAAAGAATCATTACCAATCTGGTTAAAGAAAATGCAAATCCAATTTATGAATATGAATTTAGATATATTGGAGACACACAAGCTGAAGGTGCCGCATCGTCTGAAGAATTAAAATATTTATTTAAAATGGCAGATTTAAATGTTGACAATACTGAAAATAGTAATTTGGTTGCGAACAGGATGCTGACTTTGTGGGCTAATTTTATTAAATATGGGTAATACTCAAATCTGTTGTGACTGTTGCACGATTTAGGATTGGTAATTTATTATTCGATTATTTTTTTAGGAATCCAACTCCACAAACTAACGACCTGTTGCCGGTAGAATGGACAACAGTGACCAGGGAGAAGAGGCCCTATATTGCGATTGACTCAGACATGACCATGAGAAATAGAATTTACCATGATCGAATGGCGTTTTGGGATCTTTTCCATAACCTGTACGGAAAATACTACAAATACTCAAGGAACTGTTAAATGAATTGTTATAGCAATTTTATATGTCAAATGAATTATGTTTTTTTTCATTAGTTCCTCTAACTTTGTCAAAGTCTTAGCTTTGCTTACTTCTCTCAGTTATACCAGTCATACCAGTTCTCGCTGTTGTGCCTCTTGTCACAACTCATACTTTGTCTTTCTTTCATTCTCTCATTTTTACTTTCAAGGGGGTACATTTTACTTTACATTTTTACTTACCCATCTATCTTAATTTCTAATCTATTCTAATTTCATATTTTATTCTTTGTTTAAGGATGACGTGGAAACGAATGATAAAATTATGTCGAAGTTCAGTTGGTATTTATTTAGTAAACAAATATTTTATTTTCAAACTTCTAGTACATTTATTATTAGTACTACAATACAGAAAACTGGATTCTAGGTGTAGGTGCGACCTATACTTACTATTTTGTTTTGTTATTAGTACCCGTTTTTCTTGCCGATGATTTAAATAAGAAAAAGACGGGAAGGTTATGTAAGGTCGTGCCAAAGTTTTATTCAGTAAAATGTCAATTCATTTGATTGCATAATCATAAATATTTAAAATTATTTACTTCTACTATCTGATTTTTAAAATAACTTAAACAAAGCAATCTATTTCTATTCTGATTTGTTTCTATACTTCTAGTAAAATGAAGCGGAAGATTTTATTTTATTTTAGGATATATGTTTTTTTATCAATGTATCTAGAACACAAAGATTTTTTAATTTGTCGATGGATCTCTGCCAAATTGCTGGACAGCACTCTATCACTAGTGACGGTAATATATTGTATTGCCATGCACCAGTAGTCAATGGTAATGACCTACGTTACTTATGTTCGTCTCTTAAAAAATGCGAGTCAGGGATGTACCTGCACAGGGCCCGGACCAACACGGTAAAATCTATCAAGACTTTCAAAGTTACATTAGTTAATTCGTAACATTGATATCGTTAGTCTATGACAGTAGACACCTATACCGATGTAGTTACAAACAAAATAATTTAAAAAAAAATCCCATGGCGGTTAAAATATTATTGAATGAGGATAAAATAATTTAGAAACCCCCGACTTAAATAATCTATGTGACGAAAGATAATTAACGAAAAAAAGCTTCTTTATTATTTGATTTGAATTCTCACAGAGTCGCACATACAGACACCAAAGTATTCATTTTCGTAGCACTCCTCGTCCTATCTATTTGGTTCTCGACGATTTAGATATGGTAATTAGAGATACCTAGATATTCACATCTAATATAATTATAAATAGATATAACTACATATTTATATAATTACATTTTTATATAATAAATATAAATAAATTTACATATTTTTTTATTATTATTGATTGAAATATCTTTTAAAATTCTGTATCCAATGACATTGAAATTTTTTACTGTGTAACTTTTATTTTTGTATTTGATAAATTCTGTTTTAAAATGTAGCAAATATTAAATATTAAGTTTTAGGACTTTCAAAAAATGTACAAGTGTACTCATTTTTAATAAAAATGTAGCCGTCTCCGTTCCATCGCGGGTTAAATATTTGCAATATCTTAATCTGCAATAATGCATTATGTACAAAGCAATATTTTGCGTCTTTTGAATGTTAATTATACAATATAACTACGCGCTTTGTCTGCGACGGCAAATGTTAGTTACACAATAAAAAAGAGGCCGGATATTTTAAAACAAAATATTAACAGGCACTTGTTAAAGATAATTCTCAGAAGTGTGGGCCGACTAACGGAAGGAGTTTATCAGAAGAATGACAAAATGAATTCCATTCAATGCTTGTTATAGGATTTAGGACAACATTGTCCATTACGCCTACCAATTGTTGTCTAGTTTAATATTGCTACGATTCGTACGACAGAACAATAACTTAAAGTTACGTGTCTAAAATTAACTTGCCAGTACGAGCAAAAGAATCCATATTGTATGTTTAAAAAAAGTACAGAGAAATTGAAACCTAAGTAAGGAAGTGTTTTCACGCCTATATCTCAGACGGGGTAGGCAGAGACACAAACCAGGGCACCCCACGACTAGCCGAAGACACTAAGTCTCATAACGTGATATGTGCCTATCGCCAACCACATTTTCTTTTTTTGTCCGAGCCGGGATTCGAACCCGGAAACTCATGAAGTCAAGTACAACACTTAGACCGCAAGACCACCAAGGCGATTATAATCTTAAAAACAAGCTAGAATAAATAACAATATTTACAAAGCAAAAAGAAATAAATTAAAACGTCAGTTTTATTTTACAAGACAGCGTTTGAAAACTTATTCTATCTACTTCAAAAGTACAAATAATATTCTCGGATGCCCTTTTCAAATAATTCAGAAGTAGCAATACTTTAAAAACCCAACTACAATTATTTGTTTACCAAGTAACCTATGTACGCAATGTAATGGATATCTGTGGCATCCAGCCAAAATAAAATGGCCAGCCCGATTTTGATGCGAATTTTTTTATTCAAAAGCTGATGTGATGGGGATGGTTCTTAGCTATATTACTTGTACTTATGTTGGCATTCCTGAGTGAAGTACCTTTTGACTGGCAACACTGGGCCAAATTGTGTGCGGACTAATAAAAAGAAACTGGCACCTTTGCTCGAACCATCGACGACGACGATGATTAATGGGCTGACATAAGAATGGCGTTTGGAATATATAAAAATAATTTGTAATATTAATATAGTATTTAATGGCTAAAGGGTTAACTGTTGATAATTCATTTAATTTGCGTTACAAACGTTATTTAAATATCCACCTGGTAAATCTGGTTTATACTTATAGGTTGTGTAGATGGTTATTGAAAATGTTTTTTTTTTTATTTTGATAACTCGTCGTTCCAGACCCAATCATAAAAATCCTTTTTTATTGGGAATTTTTTCAGTAAAGCGAGACAGTATTTCATCCCGACCCATTGCTTACAACTATACAAAGCGCAAATTCGGCCTTATATGGAGTACGGTTCTCAACTCTGGGCAGGGGCTCCGCAGTACCAGCTCCTTCCACTTGACCGCATTCAACAGAGAGCAATTCGGATTGTCAATGACCGGGCAATTACCAATCGGCTTGATCCCTTGGCGCTGCGTAGAGATGTTGAGTCCCTCAATGTTTTCTACCGCATCTATCATGGGGAATGTTCTGAGGAGTTGTTTGGTTTAATTCCAGCCGCTGATATATATATACCTTTGGACTTCGCGACAGAGTTTAAAGAATCATGCCTACCATCTTGATGCGTGGCGATCTACAACTGTGCGATTCCAAAGACATTTTTACCTCGTATAACACCTTTGTGGAATCAGTTACCGAGGGTGGTATTCCCAAACAATTATGACTTAGGTTAGGGACCTTCAAGAAAAGAGCGTACTCATTCCTTAAAGGTCAGCAACGCATTTGTGATACTCCTGGTGTTGCGAATGGCCGTGGCCGCATGGGTGGCGTGGGCGGCACTTTCCATCAGGTGACCCACTTGCTCGTTTGCCTCCTCTTGTATAAAAAAAAATAGAGACGTAATGGTACATAGGTCTTCTAATAGTAAGTAAGCAAAAATTTTCACACCCAAATCCCCGAAGAGGAAGACAGAGGCACAACTAGTACTTACTATACACTAATGTTCACAATGTTAACAGATAGCAAGCTTATCGCCAACCGGGCACACATCCAATCCCGGCCAAATTTTTTTAGAAAATTGGAAATACCTAATTTTCTTTTATGTTGCCCGACCCGGGAATCGAACCCGGAACCTCATAAAGTCTTCAACTAAACAAAAATGAACTAATCATCTAAATTAACCAATTTTACTAATAATTAACTCGAAGTTCATTAATTACAAAAAAACTACAACCATCTTCTTTCACGATGGCGCCAAAATTCCCATTTTTCCTATACCTACCTATACAGCATTTGTGTTAATAGTATAAAAACTTTTATTTTTATCTTTCTCTTTTTATTCATTATTTCGTTTTATCTATTCAGCCATGAACTCCGATAGGAGTGAACAATAAATTAAATAATAATTAAATACATAATAAAAATGCCCTAGTAAGTATTTACATGTTTTCTAGACCAAAAAGTAAACATTGTAAACAAACTGCAAAAAATATGACTAGCCAAGTTCTAGAGTCTTACGAGCCCTTACGAACAGATTTATAGGAAAGGATAACAAACATTGTACCAATTTGTAGTGGGAAAAAACGCGTGAGATTTTAATACATTGCTTTTTTTAAAAATAAAGTATTGGATTTGATTCCCAGGCAGGCAACAAAAAGAAGATGAGTGTTTTGAATTTTCTAACCAAAACAAAATTGTCCGGGACTGAATACGTTCACGGTTAACGATAGGTATGCCACCTGCGTCGGTCCTTGTCCACTAAGAAGAATGTACCATCTACCTCTCTGCCAGCAGCTCGTAAGAGACGGGCATAGTTTAAATTGATGATTAAAAACAAGACCATAGGTGGGAGATTATGGTGCTGCAACTTGCATGGGTAGAAGTTAACTTGCCGTCTTGGTCCAGGCTCCTTTGCAGAATAGACCATCTGCCTTCCTCCTAGGCAGCTCGTAAAAAGCGAGCATAGGCTTACCCTCATTATCACCTTGACATCTCACTAGGTGGTAGAGTTTCGAAGCGACTCGGCCGGATTGGTACCACCGCCTAATCTATTCCTGCCGCCATAACGGCAGTGCTTGTCGTTGATGTGCTCCGATTGAGAGGATAAGGTAGCCGGTATACTTACTTTTGCTCGAGGCCTAAAATCCCGGCCTCAGGTTAGCAGCGCACCTTTACAACCTTTGGTGGTGGTCTAGGTGGCCGAAATTTCTTACCATTAGTACAACAGCACATATGAATTTCCAAATTACCTATACTTGGATAGACTAGCTAACCTAAATATTACGTCTCATTAACAGTAACAATAGCCCTAACACTTTTATCCTATTAATATTATAAATGCGAAAGTTTGTATGTATGGATGTATGGATGTTTGTTACTCTTTCACGCAAAAACTACAAAGCCGATTACGATGAAATTTGGTATGTAGGCTGAAGACCCAGAATAACATATAGGCTACTTTTTATCCCGGAGTTCCCGCGGGATTGGGACTTACGCGGGTGAAACCGCGGGGCGCAGCTAGTTTATAATATTCACAAGGTATAAAAGTTTTCACTTTCTCTGGTCCTATTAGTTCCAGCACATTATTTCCCAAGTGCAAGACCACAACATTGATTTAATCATCCCATAATAGATCTGTTTCTAGATCGAACACAGATAATAACACTGCAAAACTGTATTTGCCTTTTTTTTATTATTTTTTTATCTGCTACAACCATTTTCCTATGGGAATTTGTTAAAGTATCAGGCTACGTAAACTGCTTTTTTCAAGTGTCTTATCTATTTTAATACTCAAAAAAAGTATCTTTACACACGGGTGTAGGAATACGGATTCCTAAAGTCAGAGGCAGAGATACTACCAAGTCACCCACGATTAGCCAGTGTCACTACGTCCCACAATATGAAGGGCTCCAAACCTATCGTAAACCGGGTACTCATCCAATTCAGAAACTGAAAAAAACACATGTCCTTTTTCTTTCTAGACCCCGGAGTCGAACCTGGGACATCATGAAGTCAAGTCCAAAACTGGACAACCCATACGACCTATGTTAAAATCCTCAAAATCGTTTTAGCCGTTTACGGGTGGTTTACACACATCATGAATATTTTCTCATTTAAAATACGATAAATAAATAAATAAAAATGGAAGGTACACCGCGGATGTAGAGAGGAGAGTGAGTGCAGGGAATAGTGTGAATGGAGCGTTGGGTAAGCTGTTCCAAAGCGAGGTTTTGTGTCAAAAAGCTTGACTAGCTTTGCATAATTCTGTACTTATCCCAACGTTATTGTATGGAAGCGAGAGTTGGGTATGTCAGAAAGATCATGAAAGTAGGATAAATGCGGTCGAAATGAGAGCACTACTGTAACGATCGCTGACCGCATTCGTAACAGTGAGATCCGAGAAAGAGTGGGATTGAAAGAAAGTGTTGATGTTAAAATGCGAAAGGGCATGCTCCGCTGGTTCGGTCATGTGGGAAGAATGACAGATGAAAGATTGACAAAAGCAGATATACAATGCGAATGTGGATGGATGTAGGAACCCGGGGAGACCAAGGCTGACATTTCACGATCAGATCAATCGGATATTATCCGAGGGTGGTGTCAAGAGTCTAAGAAACCGGCGTGTTTGTATGAAAAGGGTAATGAATGTGAAAGAAGCAAGACAGGTTTGTCAGGATCGTGAGGTCTGGCACTCGATACTCTCTGCCTACCCCGTAAGGGACTTGGCGTGAAGATATGTATGTATGTATGTATGTAAAATACGATCGATATTACATTTAAAACTTAGATAAGCAAATCCTAAGGTATAATCGAATACAGTGTTAGTGCGCTTAAAAGGTGAAAACAAATCCCTTACAACTTATTTCTCTATACTACGCAAGCTTTAGATGAGCCTTACCAATATGCAAAAGTTATTTCATTTCTAGTATCAACTTTTAAGTAACTTGGCCTTGCAAATTTGTGCTAGGTTACATTACTAAGAAAATATAGATATTACTCATATTAAAAAAACCGTTAGACCGATTTTAGTGGGACATATTAAAACAAAAGTATCTTCACGCCCATATCCCCGAAGAGGTAGGCAGAGGTGCAACCAAGGCACCCACGACTAGTCGTGTGATAGGTGGCAAGCCTATCGCCAACCGGGCACATTTCCAATCCCGACCAACATTTTTGAATTAGAAATTTGGAAAAATCCAATTTTCTTTTTGTTGGCCGACCCGGGACATATTATATTTCATAATTCAAGCATATGCTCCCTTTTTTCAAAAAATCAGTTCATAAAAGTTTTACCCTGTGTTGGTCCGGGCTCCTTTGTAGAATAGACCATCTGCCTTCCTGTGCCAGGCAGCTCGTAAAAGGCGAGTATAGGCTTACCGTCACTAACACCGTGACATCTGACTAGGTGGTAGAGTTTTCAGCGACTCTAGCCTTACCTATTCCTGCCGCCATAACGTTAGGTAGCCCGTAAACTTACTTTTGCTCGAGGCCTAACATCCCGGCCTCTCGTTGGCAACGCACCACTACCACCTTTGGTGTCTCTAGGCGGCGGGAATTTCTTACCATCAGGAAATCCGTTTGCTTGTTTCCCTTCAATGTCATAATAAAGGAAAAAAAAGACTAAGAGAGGTGATGGGTGTTAGTCAACGATACCAATACGTAGAAATACTAAAATAGATATCTACCAATATCTTTTTTAATCTAACCAATGTAAATTTAATAAACACTAAATTTAACTTACTTGTTTCTTTTTTATTTTATCATTAATGGTATTATTGGACTACCAAATTAATTTATTTTTTCTAAATTTAAAATATTTCGTGACACGTCAATTTTACAATACCTTTTTTGCGTCGGGGGTAAAAATACATACCGTTAACAACACCAAAGACAACAACAATATGTTACGAAACGAAAATGTCTCAGCAAGTAAGTTTATTTATCGGCTACTCTTCGTTCTACGATAATAATAATAATAATAAGAGTTTCGTCCACCATCTAAAGAAACTATCGCTACATTCCTGGGTTAGGGATTAGATTCAGAAGTCAGTAGTACTAGGGACGGCACGCATTGTGCGGAAGTTTCTTAGTTTGTCGCCCTGACCACTGACGGTTTAGTCAAAAGAGACCACCGCTAGTGGGAAACTGTTTTTTATATTTATATTTTTAATATTTTTATTTGTCAAATATATAAATGTACTAAATAAGAAATATTGTAAATGTAAATAAAATAATAATAATAATTCTTTATTGTACACAGGTGAAATTACACAAAAGAAATAACAATTTTAGGAAAAAATGTACATTAGGCGAGCTTTTCTTGTGTCGCAGTCTCTTACAGCTAACCCTAGGGAGAAAATTTGAACATAAATTTATTTTGGTTGTAGTGTACAAATAAGCAAATAGAACTAAACTACACTTAAACTTATACATTAACAATTTATGGACCAAAATAATAAAATATATATGATACTAGCTGTCCCAGCGAACTTCGTCCCGCCAACATCCGGATAAAAACTATCCTATTTTTTAAGATGGACCAAACTACAGATATATGAGAAATTTTATCGAAATCGGTTCAGTAGTTTTGGAGTTTTATATATATATAAGATTTAATTAAGTATTTGACTGATAGTGCAACTTCAATCGTTTTTTGAAAGTGTATTGTGTTTCGCTTCTTCGAATAGGGATATATAGGGAATAGGGATTGGTTTACAATATCGGCTACTTTAAACTGCAACACAACAATAAAAACGCTAATTATACGGCGTCAGTACATTGTAAGGTCATCGCCAAGATTTAAATTTTTCTATACTCTCATTGTTACTGGTATTTTTTTAAAGGAGCCACGAATCAACGCGCGGAAAATTATGTTGAATACTGAAGTGCGTACATGGCGTACATGTATGATGAACAGAGGCGGATTCATTGTTGAAAGCGCCCTATGCAAAAAAGAATAATGGCGTCCTTGTAGCTGGCGTCAATACCTACAAGGTACTAGTCACAACTTTGGATATTTAGAGAAATCTTTCGATCTACTGTTTAAACAATTTCGTTGAAATTGATTTGGTAGTTTTGAGGAATAAGACTGTTAATTACTTGCATTGTACTTTTTTCGTTTTCGTCTGCGCCTCTCATAACCTCGCGCCCCTAGGCAAGTGCCTAGTTTGCCTTAAGGATAATCCGCCACTAGATGACCCTTTACATTATATTAAATTAGGACATCGCCTCTATAGTCTAACGGTCCGGGTGTTGGACTTGACTGCATGAGGTTCCGGGTTCGAATCCCGGGTCGGCCAAAAGAAAGAAAATTGTGGTTTTCTAATTTTCTTATAAAAAAATGTTGCTCGGGATTGGATATGTGCCCGGTTGGCGATAGGCTTGCCACCTATCACATTCAGGGACTTAGTGTCTTCGGCTAGTCGTGGGTTATGCCTCTGCCTACCTCTTCGGGGATATGGGCGTGAAGATACTTTACTTTAAATTAAAAATATTTCGTGACCCCCGACAAAACCTACATATCATGTATCTAAAAATCATCTACATCATTCGTCAGCTTTTAAACAAAACAAATCCATTCGGAAATAGGTCCATCTGTTCACAAGTTATGATGCAACAAACATACACACACACGCAAACAAACACAAAATCACACACATAAATAGTTTGTTATTGATCATTTGTTTTTATTTTAATATTGTACTCAAGGAAACGTAATTTGAATGTACCATAATAATATGAAGGTATACATATAATAACTGTTCCTGCAGATAGGCGTTAGTAACTGCGACATAGTCGTATGACTATTGCGGTTGCTGTCGTCCTACAACCATTTGCAAGTTCGTATTTTCGTTAAGTTCGTTTAAATAATTTTTTGAAGTGAAAACCCCTTTAGCGGCCTTGCGCACTTTTTGGAATGGTTAAAAACTTCTAAACTCGCGTCAGATCGTCAGATCGAAAATTCGTAAGACGGCGCAGGGCGCTTGCGCGAATGTTTGTGTTGTCATGTTTGTGTACGATAGCGCAATAAATGAATATTATATTCCACCACATAAATGATAGTATTTTCATACTGATAATTAAAGCAATTCGTGCAAAATTATTCCCTAACTATACCAAAATATCAAAAATGCACAACATTAATATTCAAGTTTTCATTTCTGCCGGCACTCCTGGAGTGCAACCCGACGTTTTTTTTATCGAAACGAAGATTTTGGTTACCGATGATCAAACGGATGAAGTCGCGGATAACTGCTAGTACCTACATAAGTATTAAGTGTTAAAATGCAACATTTTCTCAATTTATAAAGGTCAAGTGTCTTGATAAATTTAATACATATGTGGTACAATAACGATAATAATCTACGATAAATATTATTTTTGGGTCAAGGAGGTGCAGAAAAAAGACATGTATAAATAAGGAAAATTGTTTATTTTATATGATATAACATTAATGCGAAGATGTCCTCTATTATGCAAATTTACATACTCGTTTTAAATTTTTATGATGTTTAAAATATTTTATTGATATTTGCCTTTATCATTATACTTATATTCAAAATTAATTAACTTCTGATTTGATAATTGAATAAACGAATTCTTTATCGCAACTACTTTTTTATAATTTAAGAAACAATTAGACTAAATAACAATTGTTGTTAAGTATTTTTGATGTTGGAAGGAAGACAAGCATACGGATTTCCTGATTTAACTGTAATGTTGCCTTGCCAACCTGAGACTGGAATGTTAGGCCTGGAGCAAAAGTAAGTTTACCTTATCCTCCGAACTGGAACGCATCAACGAACAAGCACTGACGTTATGGCAGCAGAAATAGGTAAGGCGGTGGTACCAATCCGGACGAATCGCTGCGAAACTCTACCACCTGGTCAGATGTCACAGTGATAGTGACGGTAGCCTATGCTCGGTTTTTACGAGCAGCCTGGCATGAAGGCAGGTCTATTCTGCAAAGGAAATTACCACCTTTGGTATCGCTAAGAGACGGGTATATCTTACATCAGGAAATCTGTCTGCTTGTTTCCCTTCCAATATCATCAAAAAATAATCTTTTATTAGTCTAAGAGCCGGTGGGAGATCGACCTTCACCGATCTGATAACCAGATGAGATATATTTTTTATCAATTATAATTTATAACCAAATATGCCTATAATTTCTTGTCTATCTGAAAGTGCTCATGGCTATTTTTAATTAAATTATGTATGCTTTATGATTTTTTGCGTCGCTCGCGCCAGGACAAGTGACCTGATTAAAATACACATAAATGATAGTACTTTCATACTAATTAAAGCAATTCGTGCAAAATTATTATTATTGTTATGACCGTAACAATGTGGCAGAGGTTTACGACGATGATGCTACTTGTATGGCACACTCTTGACTTAGACACTACCACAGTGTTCCCTGTTTTTGTGTTCCGTCTCGGTAAACGTCCTACTCACACAAGAACCTAAAAGATGTTCCATCTTTGTTGTCTATAAGCGGTATGTTTCTGATATCAGTAACCCACTTCCACACTATGCATTGAACAAAATGTTTAAGTAAGTTTACTTACGCATATAAATATTTACAGGGTCCTTTGTAGTTCGTAAGTCGCAACCTTCGTTAGTAATATTGAACGTGTACACGCCGAATTCTCCCAGGTTCGGTCGAAGCTGACACAGGAGACCACTGCAATGGAAACCATTTGATAAAGCTCTATCATCATAGCAACAAAAATGTAGAGGTGCTTTTTAAAAATGATAAGTTTTTGAAATAAAAACTTCTTTAGCGAAGTTGCGCACTTTTTTTGAAATGCGGAGTATTTACATACATTTATTTTTATGATATTGGAAGGCAAACAAGCAGACGGATATTCTGATGGTAAGAAATTCACGCCGCCTAGAAACAACAAAGATGTAATCGTGAGTTGCCAACCTGAGGCCAGGATGTTAGATCTCAAATAAGAGTAAGTTTACTGGCTAGGAAACCGGAGCACGTCAATATCTAGCATTGACGTTATGGCGGCAGGAATGGGTAAGGTGTTACCAATCAAGGCGAGTCGTTGTGTAACTCTACCAGCTAATCAGATGACACGGTGATGGTGACGGTTACCCTACGCTCGCCTTTTACGATCTGTCTGCCAGAAAGGCAGATAGTTTATTCTGCAAAGAAGCCCGGCCCAACACGGGGAAAATAGTTATTTAGTAGTTCTTTCTTTTTACAAGAGGAGGCGAACAAGCAAGTGTGTCATCTGATGGAATGTAATCACCACCGTCCACGTACACCTGCATCACCAGGAGAATTGTAAAATAGAACATAGTATTTGTATATCAAAATCCACCAATTGTAATAACGTTAAAAAAATAACGAAGAAATCTTTTTAAAAACAATAAAATTGAATGCATTTATTATAGCAACAATCTCAAAATATGCAAATTATTTAAAAAGAATCAACGTAATTATTTTTAGTCTACAAGATTTTATAGTCAAGTTGTTATAAGTTTAATTATTATTTAATTTTAGATAATTATAAAAGAATCTTCACTGAAATAATAGTAATCTACTGTTATCAAATATAAAAATGTTAATTAAAAGTGTACTAGATTGTTACAGTTATCTTTTTTAAAGATTTATTCGCTCGCTTATTTACTGTTAACATTTTTAAATATTTTTAAGAAGTCTGTGTTTGACAGAGTCAAGTTCAAGGTTAGAGGGTTAGGATGAGGTGCGGCTCAAATAAGGATGTGGTTAGCATTTCGTTAATAGGTCCAGTACGAGTCGCAATTTGAATTTACTCATGATTACAATCTTTATATATATATAATTATTGTGTGCGTGTGTTTGTCACTGAACTCCTTCTAGACGACAGGACCGATGTTGATGAAAGCTTTTGTGTGTGTTCAAGGGAATTCAAGAAAGGTTTAGATTCACAATTTGGTCTCCTGTAAAACGTTTTTTTTAAATTATTTTATATAAAAATTAGTTGCTGATTTTGGACTGTTTCACATCGGATCCGACAGACTGGGCTACTGTCGAAGCATTAATGTCAAGCGACACGAAGTTTGCTGGGTCAGGTAGTGTATATCTAAAAAGGAGATTCTTAAAAAATGTATTACGCCTAGACCAAGATTTCAAACTGTGTATAGTTCCCCGAGGTCAAAGCAGTTGATAGAACCTTATCAAATAAAAAAACACCTGTTTGTTTCCCCGTGTTGGTCCGGGGTCCTTTGCAGAATAGACCATCTGCCTTCCTTGCCAGGCAACTCGAAAAAGGCGAGCATAGGCTTACCGTCACTAACATCGTGACATCTGACTAGGTGGTAGAGTTTCGCAGCGACTCGCCCGGATTGGTACCACCGCCTTACCTATTCCTACCGCCGTAACGTCATGACGTGTTCCGGTTCGGAGGGTATGGTAGCCGGTAAACTTACTTTTGCTCGAGGCCTAACATCCCGACCTCAGGTTGGCAACGCACCATTACCACCTTTGGTGTTTCTAGGCGGCGTGAATTTCTTACCATCAGGAAATCCGTCTGCTTGTTGCCTCCCTATATCATAAAAAAAACCTGTTTGTCATTATCATTGCCATCATTATTTTTAACGAAGTGTGAAAGCGCGATGTCAAAAGTATATTTTGGTTATGGGCATACTCATCGCGTCCATAACAGTAGATCCGGGCTTGGATTTGTACCGAATAAACTCATTTGAAATAAGGATGGCGTTCCTTTCGAAATAATTACAGAAATGAAAACACTTACGAAGTATTTCGAGCGCTAATGTACTTAGTTTCCACATCAGAATACACCCTCCATGTGGATCTCTTTGCTGTGTCCACTGCCCAGGAACTTTCTGCTCCTGCTGACACCACATGTTGAAGCTCAAAGGGACACTGTAAAGATTAACAAAAATGTATTTTGTTATGTGATGAGAGTTAAGACAGCGAATAAGTACAACCTGATGGTAACAGGACCGTTGTCTAAAGACATCATAGATGATAGAGTTACGTCGCTGTCCTGTCGAGTCCTGGCTGTTCAGTCTATTGTGCAAGTCTACCGGCACCAGACCGGAACATGGAAGTGTCATTAATGTGGCAAGAATAGGAAATGCGGTAAAATTACCGTTTAAATTTACCCCCCGTTAAAATTTGTGCAAGGTTCACTACTATTAGTGGCCTTATTAGCAACTACCTATTTAAGGCAGTCAAAGCTGCCTGTTACGAGGTTCCAGGCAGAAAGGCATATAGTTCTGCTCAAGGGTCCGAATTAATGCCGGAACAAGCAAATCAAACAAGCTTTTGCAGCTGATAAAAATGAAAAAAGATAAGGACCACGGGAACCAAACGAATGTGAAAATAATAATAGCTCAGTCGAATAGGTAAGTGATTTCATTTGCAAGTTTTAATTACAAAAAGACTTGGACCAAAATAAATTTTGTTTAAATAATCTACTACAGATTTTATTTTGTTTATTTTTTTATAGATTTAGAAAAAAGTATTGCGTTTTTTCTTTAGGTTAGTCTAACCTGCTTAACCGATTCTGATGAGATGGTAGTTCCACCTGTCTCTGTCAAAAATAATTAGCTTTTTTATATTCTTCGTGATGAGGTATGGAATTAGAATTTGAAGAAAGTAGTGTTAAAGTAGTGTTAACCGTCTTATTAATAAACATAGTCTAAAATACTCCAAGATTTAAGTTCACATAATTAAAATTAAGTGGATATTATAATATAATATACCTATATATAATATAATATTATCAGGTTGAACCTTGAAGTACTTTATTCCGTAAGTATAGATTAGTGATACAGTAAGAGTTTAGACAAGGTTTAATACAATCAATGGCACAACCACAAGTGAACTTGTGACATCCAACTTTTACGGTCTATTGTGATCTGTGGTTTTGAATTGTTGGATACGAAATGTCCGAGTGTAAGGTTATTTGGTATCCAATAATTCATGGCAAACATGACATTATCATTACAAAATAAAATAAGAAAACGCTGCTACATGTCGATGTAGCAGCGTTTTCTTATTTTATTTTGTTAGCCACTTAGCGTTAGCCACTGCGGCGCAACCGCGAATGATGGCATACCAAGTGCATACCTAACCCGAGACGCATAGGTATAAACGCGTTTCCAATTTTATTTGATTTGTTTTGTGTTTTATTATTGAGTCCGTATTGCATTACCGTCTTAAGGCGCATCTTTTGTCTGACAGGGGCTAGTATGTACAATTCATCGTGTTTAATTACACCGTGATTTTGCGTGATGCTAATAGTTTAGTGTAACAGTTATTCCACAGCCGTATGTAACAGCATATCTAAGACGCGTATCAGAGCAGTTTCTCTAGCTCCCGTCATTGCGTGTTCAGTCTGCTTGACATAGTTTTTAAAGTGGCAAATTACAGCAGTAGCTCATTAGTCGAGTGACTAGCGTACACGCCTAGCTAAACCGACCATTCGCGAGGCTCGGGTTCGATTCCCGACGGGGGCAGGCATTTGTGTGATGAACATTCAAATGTCTGCAGTTCCGGGTCAGCGTTTTTATTAAATTTATTCTGGTATAGACTTAAGTATTTCTATGTATTAGAATAGTTGACAATACCCATAACACAAGCACATAATTTGCTTACTTAATTAATTCATAAAAAAAATTATATGTAGTTTTGCTAGAGCTATTTCACTTCTAAATCAATATTAAGTAAAATCGCTAAAATATTAAAATATTATTAATAATAAAATAGTAAAATTATTATATACATTTTATTATATATTTCGAGTTCATTTATGCATGTCTAAAATGCGCTCGAAATATAATCCCAAAATTATTTACATTTTTGTCGAAATTAATACCAATTATACATACATACATACATACATACATGTAAAAGCACTAGCGATGTAAATCAAATTCACTAGACCTACCCAAAATTGTTTGATAGAAAGTCTTATTTTATTAACCCCTGATGGTATAAAGCAGGGTTTTATAAGCATAAAGTGTCTGTGTGTTTCTGGCTATGGCCTCATAACTTTGAACAGATAGACCGATTTGGATGCGGATTTCTGTTTGAATGCCGACGTAATCTAAATGGTTTTTAGGTACATCAGATTTAAGTTTGACGTCTTAAATTTAAACTTATATTGAATTTTTAAGGGTCATGTTTCGTAGAAGGGCTGTAATGACGTTACTGGGTTCAATTAGAAGGGTACGCGTTGTACCTGGGAACACCAGTGTGTTAGCCTGTAGCGGGGAAACCCTGTGACACATCGAATAGGCATCAGTTCAATCATATCACACAAATATCAACAAAGCAATACTATGCTCCTTCCTATATTTATGTTAAAACCGTTTTTCGTCTGTAGTCCGGTGTTGTTGACTTATGGGGTCGTTAATGAGGGTGTTTTTTTTAAATTTTATAAGAAAAACCAATGTTTCCGGGATTGGATAAATTGGATAAATAAATAGGTCTTTCATATTGTGGGACTGAGTACCTTCGATTAACCGTTTCAGTTGGTAGCCTGGTTGTAACTCTCGTTATCTCTTCGGGAATACAGATAAGATATTATTATCTTGAGTATATAATGTTATGTTGAGTATATAATGTTATTTTAATTATGCGCTTCGGCTATGTTCGTCAAGGTTCGGAAATCCAAATGTATTTTAAAGATATCTATACATCTAGATAGGTATCTATAGAGTTGCTATTACATAACAATCAGTTCGCTTTAATTTACATTCGGTCAGCCTATTTAAAAATAAAGAATAATAAAGAGTAAAAAGTGTAAAGCCGATGCGCATAATTTAAATATTAGTACTACACTTTTTTCGACACTTGTTTACTATGCTTGTGTTATAAATGCTGGTCAGTTATAAGTAGGTACTAAAATATGAAAAAATGAAAATTCAACGAACACCCGCATTTGGATGTGGGCTCATGACGCAAATGTCTGCGATCTGTCTATATTGGGAACTGAAATCTAGCCTCATTTAAAAATTCAAAGCTGAATTCACATTTAAGATTCACTTAGGAATCACGTAAAATCACTGCAAAAGTAGGTAGGTATAATAGGATACTCCGTGCGAGTTCAATCGTCTCTTCAAAAGTAGGACATATTTCATTTATTCAACCGACTTCTTAAATGCAGGAGGTTACATGTTCAAATTGTAAATATGTTTTTATGTTTATCGATTTTTTCGCTACTTTTACCTCGATTTTTTTTCATTATTTTAAAGAGTGTGCCTACTTCTGAGTTTTTTCTATTGCCACTAATCGGACCTGGTGTGAAATCCAAGGGAAATCGATGAAACTTTGTTTTCGTGTCTGAATTAGTAAATACCAATTGAAATCGTAGTCGGTTTGTTGCAATTTTACTTACGTAAAGTATATAAAAATATATCTGCCTTAAAAAATAATAGTATTTAATGATATCAATAAAATATCGCCAATTATCCGCTCTATTGAGCCTAGGCTTAGTTTAGAAAGTAGGTAGATATACGCGTGCATAGATTGAAGGACTTTAAAGAAATCAACATGTAAGGATACTTAGCAATTACCAACGGTAGCTAATTATTAGTTCGCAGATTTCATTAACCTTGGCGTAAATTCTTATACTCTGACCCGACCGAAGTTCTTTATCGACATCTAGGGCCTAACCGAAGCCAAGAGACAGCAACGCACCTGTAGCATCTACGGTGTCTATAGGCCACGGTATCACACAGATTATTTCTTTTGGCATTTAAATGCAAGTAAGTAGATAGATCACGTTAATGACTGAATTAATAAATGAATACATTTTTATGCACTAAAATTTAAAATAATACACACTCTTTCACTTATACATTTAACTTATGCACTAAGGTCTTATCGCTTCAGAGCGATCTTTGCCAGACAACCTTAGGGTGAATGAGATATAAAAACTAATGTAGGGCTTCATAAAACAAATATATCTAACCTGAATGTTTTGTTTGAACTATGTTACTTACTCCAGACCAGAACTCGACTAGGTACCTACGACCTTAATTAATCATTTAGCTTGAGGCGCATTTCAATCTTAGGTTGAACCAAATAATAAGTAGAGTAAGCTTAAGGTTTGAGTAATATGAATACTTATAGCTATACTAGCTGACCCGGCAGACGTTGTTCTGCTTCTTTTTTAAATGTGATTTTAGTAGAAAAAAGGGGTTAAGTCACCCTTGTCACTTAGGGGCATGAAAATAGATGTTGGCTGATTCTCAGACCTACTCAATATGCTCAAAAAATTTCATAAGAATCGGTCGAGCCGTTTCGGAGGAGTTCAATCACGCACACCGTAACACGAGAATTTTTTATATTAGAAGATTTTTTATGTTATAGGAAGGCAAACAACCAGACGGATTTCCTGATGGTAAGAAATTTCCGCCGCCTAGAGACACCAAAGGTGGTAATAGTGCGTTGCCAACCAGAGGCGGGGATGTTAGGCCTCGAGCAAAAGTAAGTTAACCGGCTACCTTACCCTCCGAACCGGAACACGTCATGACGTTATGGCGGCAGGAATAGGTAAGGCGGTGGTACCAATCCGGGCGAGTCAGATATACGAGTAGAAAAGAAAGTCGTGTCATACACTATTTATAACTCACTAGCGGCCCGCTCCGGCTTCTCACGGTTATGAAGTACACGTATAAACCTTCCTCTTTAATCACTTTATCTATTAAAAACTGCATCAAAATCCGTTACGTACTTTCAAAGATTTAAGCATACAAAGGGACATAGGGACAGAGAAAGCGACTTAGTTTCATATTATGTAGTTGATAGTGAAGAACAACTGAACCAATTTAGCTGACAATTGATGGGGAGGTAACTTAGAACGAAGAGACGAATATGTTATACTGACTGCTACAAAATTAGGAAGCATAACATTTTCATTTTTCACATACAAACTGAACGGGTGAAACAAAGTTCGTCGGAACAGCTAGTTATAAATATAATACTTCATACTATGTGTGACAAATTGGTCATCGCTGTAATACTTATGGTAGGTACTACAAACGTTACGTGGAGGTCACCAGTTCAAAACCCGATATGAAAGCTATACAGCCTCAAGTGCTTTTGTTTTTGCAATATGTACCTACTACATAATTACTGTAATTCTTATTACAAATACTATGATAAACTACTTAAACAATAAATTGATATAAATTATATTAAAATAAGTAAGTATCTTCACGCCCATATCCCCGAAGGGATAGGTAAAGGCACTACCGGGCCACCCACGACTAGCCGAAGACACTAATTCTTACAATGTGATAGGTGGCAAGGCTATCGCCAACCGGGCACATATCCAATCCCGGGCAACGTTAATTTTATTAGAAAATTGAAAATGTACATTTTCAATTTTCACCTGGGGTGCGAACCCGGAACCTCAAAAAGTCAAGTCCGACTGCTGAACCATAGAGGCGATATTATTTATATTTATAATTATTATAATTGTCACGTAATGATTGTATAATTAAAGAAAAGTCCTTTATTAATTCACCAAAATAATAGTAGAATAATAAAGCGCAGTAAAACTGCAAAAACTGACTGTAACTACTGTATAAGGTAGCTACCCCGTTGCGATTCAATAGCTGTTTTAATATCAACAGTAATTTTGAGTTAAAAAAAGAACATTCAAAATTGGTTTGTGATTGGTCGACTATTCAAGTAAAAAACAAAAAAAAATGAAAAAGTAACCATACAGTTGAATTGAGAACTTATTTTGCAGTCGGATAAAAAATATAAAGGTCAATGGCCGATTTCACGAGAAACCCGCTATGGGGTCCTGCAATCTGGAAAACAGACATGTGGGGCTACTCTTGTACATAATAAGTTATTTTAAAGAAAGGAAGAAAATATATTTATTTGCGGATAATGCGTGTTGAAGTTCTTACAAAATTATTTAATTGCAACATATTCTACCACATTGTGGTGTGCAAATATTTTAATATTTATAATTATGTACATAGTGTTTTAATATTCATACAAAAATTTAGTTTTACATTTATTACTACATATTTGAATTATCAACGACTTTAAAATTGTAAATAAATTTAACCCTTTCTACTGTACACTACCACCGTTTCCAAACCTAGACAGTCAGGAGAAGAAACTGCGAATTATTGAGTTCATTGATTTTACTTTTAACTAGCGGCTCGTCCCGCCTTCGCACGGGTATAAAATATATATATATTTGTACATATACCTTTCTCTTCAATCACTTTATAATATATTTAAAAAACCGCATCATTATTCGTAGCGTAGTTTTAAAGACTTAAGCATACAAAGGACATAGGGGCAGAGAAAGTTGTTTAATACGAAGCAGGGACTAAATATACCTAAATAATCCGCTAGTGTTCGAAAGTTTCTAATATTAAATATCCAATTCCAATTTCAAATTTTCATGAAATTGAGATTCAAGAGTACCTAACGATAATGGCCTAAACTAAGATCGTGATCAAAATATAGAACCAGGAGACGGACATAGGATACTTTTTATCCCGTTCAATTGATAAGAAACTAGGAAAAACTGCGTTTTGATTTTTCCCATACAAAACAGAACGGGTAAAACGAAGTTCACCATAGGAGTTGGTTCTTCAATAAAGATATGTGACGAGCCCAATTACTAGTAAAGAATAAGGTAATACATTAAGGTTTGTAAGTAAGGTTTGTCGGTTTGGCTAGTGTTGTATGTTGGTCCTGCAACTTCTAATTGGTTCCACTACCGTAACAGTTCTTGTAATCACAACATCAGTGTTTGCTATTGTTGTGTTCCAATTTTAGAGTAAATTTAGAATTTTCAGATTGCATTATCATGTCTGGTACTTGTCAAATGTCACAATGAGGGTGATCTCCCCGTACTAGAAAACATGATACGAATTAACACTGGCCTACACTCATTTTGATGCCCAAGATTTTATACCTGATTTTGGATAACTTTGGTGAGATGATACGAGAAATCTAGACACTTTTTCATATCAGCTCTTGTTCATAAAATCGAAAAGAAATACATATTTTAGAGAAAGAATTAATTTATTTGGAAATTATATATTAAGAACACATATATTAGATTCTAGATAAAGAATTTTTTTTGAAAATTGTACATTAAGATAATTTTCTTGAGTGAGATTGGTCTGGATAATTTATAGAATTAATGTCATAAAAGTAATTGTAATACGGACTGATTTCAAATAAAATCAGAAAAAAGTTAAAATGAGAATTGTAGGTAAACTAGAGTTGTTAGCTGACATCTAGTAGCAACAATGTAATTCGTACTAGCTACTTTACCAACTATATATGCAAACTAACCTAACCAATTTTTTTTCTGTAGGCCAGTGATAAATAACGACAAAGAACGCAAGTCCGTAGTTCACCATTTCTAAAACCTGTACTGAATACATAATATTGAGATACCTACTAGTAATTAATATAAAAAAACACGAAATTTTTACGCTTTTACGCTCTTACAGGTCACATCTCCATGATATTTCCCATTCATGTGGAGTATCGGGTTTAGTGAAAAGACAAAATCCGACGAAAGTCAGTACTATGCCATTTTGATTTTCGTCGGATTTTCTCGGTGAGCGTTTTGACCCGTTAGCAGATTTTTTTAAATTAGGTATATAGACTTATGAATTTCAGTATTATGCCATTCTCACTTTCATCGGATTTTTCTCGGTGAGCATTTTGACCCGTTAGTAGATTTTTTAAAATTATATAGACTTATGAATTTCAGTATTATGCCATCTTCACTTTCATCGAATTTTCTCGGTGAGCAGTTTGACCCGTTGGTAAATTATTTTTACAATTATATAGACTTATGATGATTATTGAGCTCAGAATGAATTCAGATTGTTTTTAAAAATAAAACCCAATTGCATGAAGCTTGTAAAGTAACTGCAACCAGCAAATGTTAGTTACTACCACAGTGGCCATGACGTACCGTGCTATACATATACCCCAGAAGTACTTAAAGATAAGAAAACTTAAACAAGAAGATTATCTAGTCTCAGATTGGCAGCGCATTTATATATAGGATTGCTATATTCGACAGTAGTCTTACAAATAAAAAAATCACACTGATTTCTAGCTTATAATAAATACTTCGTGTTAAGAAAAATCTACTTGTTAGACTTGTTAATTTTAATTAATTATTATGGCACGCTTTAATTTTATATGTTAAGATAAAAATTAGAAAAAAACTGTTGTTACATGGTAAGTATCACATAAACAGTACACCGCAATTACTGTTGTGGTGACGTATTACCACCTGCTGCGTATCTCCGTTGTTTAGAAATTTAGTCATCTTTTTAAAACAAAATATTGTAACCTTTACAGTAAACTCCCGATGACATGGTGTTTTTTTTTTGAAAATGAAACATAGAGTTCGAGGCTCATAAACCGTGACTGAAAGGACTCATGTTACTAAAAAACTTATTTTCAGTCCCGTATCTCCGAAGACTACGAACCCAGGAAACCCAGGTTTAGTCAAAGGTATTTAGGCCGACAAACTGATAGGTCTTACTGATGTGCAAAATCATGTGTTGGACAAACGAATGTGACAGAAGGTAGATCTGCAGGAAAAGCTATAATTCATCTAGTTACACCTAGAACTAAGTGTTTACTTATAGCATATGACAGCGAACAACTACACTTCTCTCTTTATGGTATGTTGGCCTTTAGACACTAGGCATGTTATAGATGCGTTGCTGTTTGTGGCCGTGGTGTAAGTGTGTAAGTTTACCGATTACCTAACCCTCTGGACCGGAACACGACATTGTCGGTATGGTGGCAGTACCCTGCCTCCAATTGACTTCTTGGCAATTAACCATTTTAACTATGCTCGCCTCTTACGAGCTTTCAGGCAGGGAGACAGAAAGTCTAGACTACACAGGAAAACACCTCTAGACAAAAGAAGGGAAGGAGGAAATAAATTAACTAGTACACTGGAGTTGTTTTCTCGTTTCTCTAAAAGTACAAATAATAGTCTTATTTATTAATTATATATTTTTTTTTGTGTTCAAGATATACAGTCCTTTAATATTATCTCCGATTTTAACTACATAGAGAAATTGTTATCTCGTGAAGAGATAATCGTAATGCTCTATGTCCTGCTACATTTTGTTTTGCTGATGCCTTTTGACTTATTTATTTAAACAGCTTCAAAATAATTAAAGAGATTTTATCGCTTATTTCGGATTTTTTTTTGATAAAACCCTTACTAAACTGCATAATAAATAAAAAATATAGTCTTCGAAAAAGATTTCAATAAAAGTACTTACTCGAAAGCAATCATCAGAAACATGATAAACTCCTACATTTCTATCAGAAATCCCAACCATGTAAGCCTGGTCCATTTTCAAGGAGCTGATATTGAGGCCCTGGTGCTCCTCCGCACCAGGGTCCTCCAGCCACCATCTTGCCACATCCCGGATAACCGTCCATACATTGTCTTTCACAGTTTCGTTCATGATCACAAGCACTTCGCGTATGTGTCTAGAGGCCAGGTTTTGACATTGTCTGGCGTCGTCGCTTTAAGAGTTGTAACGCTGTACTGCCGAGTGCCGGTAAAACCGGTGCAAACACCGCGGCCGACGCAATACCACATTAGTAAATAATTGGCTTTCTACAATCTTGAACATCGATACGCGATGCGTTCAAGTTACTAGAAAATATGGTATTAGGAAGATAAATAGAGCCTGAATGTTTAAGATTATTCATTAACTTGGTTCCAATGTTTATATATACCTGCATCTTTGTGAACGAGGAAATAAAATTCAGTAAAAGACACCGCTCTCTTGACAAATTTAGATAAGAATTTTATATTATTGTAATATCTGTTACATCTCTCTAATTTAAATAATAAATTACTTCAAAACATTTATAATGGCTCTCAAACAAGACGAAATGACAGTTTAAAAAAATATTTTGTGTTAAGAGGAAATCGCAAAATTATACGGTTTTTAAGAAAATAATGAATAGGTACTAATAAATAAGGACCTACCTACTCAAGCATGTACAGTATTACTATTTAAATGATGCGCTCCGGCTTTACACTTTTTACTCTTTTTACACTTTATACTTTTATTTTTAATTCGGCTGATCTAATCTAAATTTAAGCGAAATGATTAACTATGTGTAATAACAACTCTATATAGATATCTTTAAAAAACCTTCGGATTTCCGAAGCTTGACGAATATAGCCGAAACGTATAATTTAATAAGTACTGTGCTGTATGTCAGGTTTTTACATTTAATAATTTCAAAGCAGTGAAAACTACAAAAACCGATTCTAATCATTTCATTACTACGTAGCGATCAAATCATTCATTTTCAACGAAATTTTACGACTATGTTGACAACATCAATAATATCGTTATTAAAAATAAATCAAAAGCAACTACTCGGATCGTGATAATTATCGTTATAGTATAATTATAGCAGATCGCTTCGGATAATCTGTGATGTTAAGCTGTAAAATAGCATTCACAGCAGCGAGATCTGAGAGAGTGAAATTGACATAGAGATTTGGTGTAAAAATGAGAAAGGGGAAGGCACATTTCTTTCATTGGAAATGGCAATTGTCAATGGCAGATGTAAGATAGATATACTATACGAATGTGGACAAATGTGGGTATCCAGGAAGCCCTAGGTGGATACCACGATCTAGAATCCGATAACGGTGTGTACGAAAATTTGATGTGAAGCGAAGCTAGCCTCGTGTTTAAAAATCAAGACATTTGGCATTTGATAATCACTCCCGCACCACCCCGCAACAAACTTGGCATAATAATTGAAGTTGAACAACAGGTGAAGTTAAAAATATGATGTACCTACCAGATACAAAAAATCCTATTAATATTATGAATGTGAAAGTATGTTTATTTGTTAATCCTTCACGCAAAAACTGCTGAGCTGATTTTCATGAAATTTATCACACATATAGAGGTCAACTTGGATAAATACATAGTATATAATCCCGAATAAAATGTTTCGGTGAGGTCATTAACTAGCTATTCTTAGATAAAAGCAGAATTAATATTTAAAACTTGTGATATTTCGCGCGCCTGCAGCTGAGATGAAGAAAAATATTGTTAGGTACTGTGTAATAATTGCTATTTTGTTTTCAGTCCTCAACTTAAGAGTTACCTTCCTACTTGTCGGCTGTACTTAGAGACGAGTACAGCCGATTTACATATTGAGTTAAACTGTCAAATATAAGGTTACGATATAATGATGTATGAGACGTTAGATGCTAACTCGATGTTAAATACTTAACCCAGGCACTGTCAAAAATAAAGTGATTTAACCCTAGTTAGAAGCTGTGTCAGGGTTAAATACTTAACCAAGAAACGTGCAAGTGGCTCTCGGCTGCACTCAGAGACGTCAATTCACTTTTGATCTACAATTAAGTCACAAGTTTGTATAGAAAACAAAGCTTAATAAATAAGTTATCGTTAAAGATTAAAAGATAATTGACATATCCGAGAGCTGCCGTTAAAGTCTACCTAAGATTTTTATATGACTGTGACGACTTTCATATGGCTGAATGTTACGACTTATTGTTAATCTATGTCAGCTTTGAGTAATAGGCACATATCTAATCCGTATTGTTTTAATTATATAATTGATCGCCTCTGTGGTCTAGCGGTTCAGGTATTGGACTTGACTGCATGAGGTCTCGGGTTCGAATCCCGGGTTTTAAAAAAAATTTGATTTTCTAAATAAAAGAAAATGTTGCTCGGCATTGGATATGTGCCCGGTTGGCGATAGGCTTGCCACCTATCACATTGTGGGCCTTAGTGTCTTTGGCTAGTCGTGGGTGCAATGGTTGTACCTCAGCCTACCTCTTCGGGGGTATGAAGATACTTATATAATGTCATTGTCATGATGTTTTTAAAACCACTATCGGAATACCAAACCACAGAGGCAACAATGTCATCGTAGATATTCGTTATCAGTTGCGAAAGACAGACTTACAACTTGAGGAACTTTTAAGAGTACCCATTTCCATATTTTGTGTCAGTAATGATCTGTTCACCTATTATTAGATGGCTATCTCCTTTCTTCTTTTAGCCAACTTCTTCACTAAACTGATGAGAAGCAGTTTTTACAAAACGTTCTTATGATGGGTTTTGAAACCTAGAAATATTCTAGGAACTATAAAAGAATTCTAATTGAAAGTGGTTTTTTCTCCTCCTAATCTAACCTGCATGTACCTATACACTTGGATCTAAGTCAAAAGGCTGAGAAGTGGTCGGACGAGGAGAGTTGATTGTTGATTGGTTGGCTTTTTTTCAGATCTTGAACCTAAAAAAATAGAGTTTTAATGGATTCATGTAAGCCAACTATATAAGTTCTATAGAGACCGGTTTATATTATGAATATCATTAAATACCATTTTTTTTAGAGTATTGGAAGGCAAACAAGCAGACGGATTTCCTGATGGTAAGAAACTCACGCCGCCTAGATACACCAAAGGTAGTAATGGTGCGTTGCCAACCTGAGGCAGGGATGTTAGGCCTCGAGCAAAAGTAAGTTTACCGGCTACCTCACCCTCCAAACCGGAATACGTCATGACGTTATGGCGGCAGGAATAGGTAAGGCAGTGGTACCAGTCCGGGTGAGTCGCTGCGAAACTCTACCACCTAGTCAGATATCACGGTGTTAGTGACGGTAAGCCTATGCTCGCCTTTTACGAGCTGCCGGGCAGGAAGGCAGATGGTCTATTCTGCAAAGGAGCCCGGAACAACACGGGGAATTATGTAGCAAGATACTCCGACTTTAGAAACAGATTTGGAAGTGACATAGGTCAAAATCACGAAAAGTAAATCCTATATCTAAAATTCTAGTGTCACAATTTTAGTTACCGTACTCCTCCGATACGGCTTCACGGATTTTCACCAATTTTTTTATGCTTATTCAGTTGGTCTGAGAATCGGTTACATTTTACACCCCTATCACTTCCCTAAGTCACTAAGTGATAGGGGTGCCTTGCCCCATTTTTAAATAACGTTGCCAAAGACTGTATGTGTGCTCGGTTGACAACAGGCTCGCCACCTATCACATTGTAGGACTTAGTTTTCGGCTAGTCGTGGGTAACCTAGTGATTTCTCTGATGGCAGATGGTCTATTCCACATAGAGGACCTGGACCAGCTCGGGGCACACTTAGAAAAAACAAACAAGAAAAGACAAATGCAACCCAGTTACAATAATGGAAACATATACAAACAATTGCATCAGTCTGGAATAAATTACTGGAAAACAGGTAATATGAGTCTACAACTAGAAGGCTGTTGAAAACAAGTTATCCAGAACCACAAACACTGTCACAGGAATATCTACTTGGTGGAATCAATGCATCTGATATATGAGATCTTTTAAAAATATGTGTTCAAATTTTAGTACTGTTTTTTTTAGTATAAATAAAATGAGATCAATTTGAGGTCTAGTGTTCCGGCGTCGGATTCGACTTCTTGGGGTTCCGGGTTCGAATCCCGGGTCGGACAACAAAATAAATGTGGTATTTCCAGTTTTCGTATTAAAAAAATGTTGCTCGGGATTGGATATGTGTCGGGTTGGCTTACCACCTATTTATTACATTATGGGAATTAATGTCTTCAGCTAGTTGTGGGTATCCTGGTTGTGTCTCTGCCAACCTCTTCGAGGATATAGGTTTGAAGATACATAAAAATAACGTGATTTAATAACTTATGCCTGGAACAAGCTCAATTGAGATTGTTCCCGGCATATTTAATAAATTGTAAAACTAATCATAGTAGCTTTGACGACTCTACGATTTTAGCAAATAAAGTGAATGAATGAATGAAAATTGTATAGCGTTGCTATAAAAACACTTGCGGTATGTTGTATGTATATAGTACTGACTTTTATCATTTTTAATTTCCTTGGTAATTCTTTTAGATGACTTGGCAACTATTTATTCCGGCCCCAATTCATAATGTAGATTTTAAAGAAAAATTAATTAAAAAAATAATAAATAAAAAACATACAGATTTATTACTTATTTCATTACGACGTCGCGATTTGACAATTGTTTTTTTTTAAAGATAACTAATGTTATCGAAGTGGATGGATGGTAGTAAAAACGAATTAATAATAATAGTTGTAATAATACTAATAATATTAACAATAATGCATAAACGATGTCAAAATTTTTGCACTTTTAAGTACCTATAACAAAAAACCACTGGTAGGATTATACAAGATGACCCAAAAATAATCATTAAAATCGGTTAGAGTCGGTTAAAATTATGTAAAACTTTCTCTCTCTCTCCTATTCCTATATAATATATAATCCTATTAATATTATAAATGCGAAAGTTTGTCTGTTTGTTATTTACTCCTTCACGAAAAAAATACAGAATCGATTTTCATAACATTTATTACACACGTAGAGGGTAACTTTGTTTAACACATAGGATAGTTTTTATCCCAAAACAATGTTCCTGTGGGAACAAGCGGGCAATCTCGCGGGCAACAGGCAGTGTTAACATATAGCTGCTATTAGATATTTAGGTATGCTGTTTCAGAACTTTTTGCCTCAACACAAAATGTAGAGTCTATTGGCCCAAGTTTATTTGTACAAAGAGATCGTTGAATTATCACCAAGGATGAAAAGTGTGTAGTTTATGAATTTGTTAAGAGCATTATACTTTTTGCATTTGGGCATGGAAACCTCTCCGTGTTGGTCCGGGCTCCTTTGGTCTATTCCATCTGGCTTCCTGTGCCAGGCAGCTCGTGAATTGCGAGCATAGGTTTGCCGTCACTAACACCGTGACAACTGATTAGGTGGTAGAGTCTTGCAGCGACTCGCCTGGACTGGTACGGATCTATTCCGGCCGCAACAAAAGGTTAGCTCTTGCTTTTGATATGTTCCGGTTCGGAGGATAGGGTAGCCGGTAAACTTACTTTTGATCGAGGCCTAACATCCTGGTCTAGGGTTGGCAACGCACCATTATCACCTTTGGTGTCCCTAGACGGCGTGAATTTCTTACCACCAGAAAATCCGTCAGCTTGTTTGCCTTTCAATATCATATGAAAAACTTTCACATTGAATTACTTTATGCTTTAGCGTACCTACTCGTATTGCGATACATTTCCAATTAAGGTCCCATCAGCCTTGAGATGTTGAGGTACGCTGGAAACTGAATGGTTTCTCTTTTAACACATAGAACCATCAAAATCGGCTAGAATATTTAGTTCCATGCATAAATTTCGTCAGCAGGAGTCTAAAATGTGCGGAATTACAACACTTCTGTTGTTGTGGACAGTCAGACTTGCCTATGAAACTTAGGGCACCAGATTTTTATCAGGATTTCTGCCTAAATACAAACCTGTTATAAGTATGTATTTTTATGAAGAACTCAATGTGCTGTCACAGACGAGGGTAGGTGTGCGGTCAGTTTACATGCACAGATACACATTGTCTTTATTTGTTATGTTTTATTTTTGTACAATCCGAATAAAAAACATGACAGAGGAATTGCCTGGTATAGGTACATCATCATCATCATCATCATCAGCCGGAGGACGTCCACTGCTGGACATAGGCCTCCCCCAAAGAGCGCCACAAGTCACGATTACCAGCCGCTTGCATCCAGCGACTCCCCGCGACTTTGACCAGATCGTCAGTCCACCGGGTGGGAGGTCGTCTAACAGTACGTCCTCCAGTGCGGGGCCGCCACTCCAAAACGTTTCTTCCCCAACGGTTGTCAGTTCTGCGAGCAATGTGGCCTGCCCATTGTCACTTCAACTTGCTAACTCTCTTGAACTATGTCCGTTACTTTCGTTCTCTTACGGATCATCGAATTACGGATCATATCTCGCAGAGAAACACTGAGCATAACTACTCTTACTCGTAATCTTTAGACACATCTTAACAGTGCGTTACCAACCTAAAGCTGACAAGACTTTTGCGTAATTTAGTCTACCGGTTAACCGACATGAAAAATCCGAACTTGGCCATGATTAAATAGGTTACCTTACCTATATATATATATATATATATATATAAGCGCGGTTCAATATTCTAAAATGTAAAAGAATAAAGTATAAGTATACCTACTACGTGTCAACTAATTTTACAATAAACAAACACACAGACAATACAAGTAGTTTCACGCAGCTTCACCTGCGTAACTTGGCTTGTACTGCACCGATTTTGATAAAACAAAGCCTATGTAACTCAGGTATAATGTCGCATTCTAAAGGTGAAAAAACTTTTGAAATCGGTCCAGTAGTTTCCGAGCCTATTCATTTTAAACAAACAAACAAAAAATCAAACTATTCCTCTTTATAATATTAGTATAGAAATGTGACTGATTGATTAAATGTTAATCGACGTCTCTGAGTGTGGCCTACGTTCATTGCTAAAGTAACTTATTTTATTAAAAGTCAAAATATTAAATTTTGTAAATTCAGACCAAACAGCTTTAATATGATGTAGCTGGTCGAGCGAGGTAATCTAAAATGGTGATGTTTTAGTAATATCAACGCCATCTGTTGTTCAATAGCTCAAGTTTTAAAGTAGCGCTTTTTTCATAGCTTACATTGTATTGTTTTATCTAAAAATGCATTATTACAAAGGCACCACTAGATCAATTCCTATATTGAAATCTAGATAGTTTTTTTATACAATTAAAACTAGCTTCATACAAAAAACCGTCGAAATCGTTAAAACTATTCGTGAAAATCTATTGCAAGACAAATATTTAAATATAAATAAAATAAAATATATAAATATACAAAAATCTTATGCGATGCGAATGAATTTCTAGGGCATTGGAAGTTAAGCAAGGTAAGAAATATGTAGATACATAATTATTATCTATCACATGCACTTAAAATATTGCGTGTAGCTATTAAGTATATTTTTTTTGAGTCGACTTTCTGCTAAGTGCTACACGTATTAGTTAAGTACCTATTCCAGCTACCGATTCTAATTACCGTCTAAATTTTTCGTTTGAAGCGCTATACCTACTCCCTAGAAACTTTAAAACATTTGTACCTATAAAAAATTTAAACAGCGCCTCAACTGGTAACTAAGAGAACCAAATTTACCAACAACCAAACCAAAAGCGCATTAGATTATTTATACGTAAATTATCTAATGGTAATTTATTATATTTTATATATAGCTAGCGTCCCACCCTGGCTTCTTACGGGTTTTAAATATACATATAAACCTTCCTCCTCAATCACTTTATCTATTAAAAAAAACCGCATCAAAACCCGTTGTATAGTTTTAAAGATTTAAGAATATACATGGACATAGTAGTGATTACCATTTTTTAACGTGTGGAAATCCATAATCCATACATCCATACCCGCCACTTTCGGTTAAAGTAGCGGGTTACGTGCCACTGCCCCGGCGGCGCTGGATTCAAAAATCACCTTCTGGCAGCCCACCCAACAGTGGGCCGCAAACCGCCTGAAGTGGTGCACGGAGACACAGCGTGCACCACTTCGGGGTTCCAGTGGCGACAGGCACCCCCGTACCTCTCGCAACCCCAGCTCGACCGGGCAGGCTAGATTAAAAACCCGTACATCTCCTCCGCCCCGTGCTGCCCCGCCATCCAACACGGGCCAAGTGGCCCACCTCCCTGGGTGCGCTCCTCGTGTCCCCTCTTGGACAGAGAGGGGTACTGAGGAGCGCCCTCCCTGGTCCGTATTGGTTTCATCGGGGTCCCGGCTCGACCCCAGTTACTCAGCCCCCCGCAACGACAAGGCTCGGACCCGCGGGGGGGATGTAGTGATTACCTAACGTAATCTATAACAACTCATGGTAAAATGACAAAACGTTTAGTTTTCCATATTAGCGTTGATACTCAATACATATCGAAGCTGGAGCATGCTGCTAACCTTAGTAGCTTGCCAATTTGAGGACAGAAGGCTTAGTAGCTTGTTTTAAACATATAGGTATGTAGCAAGTTGCGTTTGGCCGTGAAAAGATCCTTCACATTGAACTACTTCATGCGTTAACGTACTCGTATTACGTTACCTATATACAGAGGTCGCGTGAGCCGTGAGAAGTTAAGATGCATTCGAAACTGGATATTGGCCTTAGAACAACTTACAACCTCCAAAGTCAGCTAGACTCCGCAGTTCCATGCTGATTTATATTTCGATAGCACGAGTTCAATATGTTTTGCGAAATTAAAATAGCTTTATTATTGCTGTGTACGATCGGACTTAACTATGGAGCTCAGAATACCGGATTCCCATCAGGGTTTCTGGCCAAATGTAAGTTAGTGATATTTTCTTAGCTAAACTAATCGTAGAGTCACAGACAAAGGTGTAAGAAGTGAGCATCTACCATGGCCGTAGCCAGGTTCCTACAGGCAGAGTGGATAGAGGGTAGCTTCCCCCTCCCCCAGGCGAGCTTTCATATAGCACTGCAACGCTCCGAATGTTGGAAAACGTAAAAAGAAATATAAATAAATACCATGATTAAAAAGCCAAAATTTTTCTTCGTATTGGTCCGGGTTCCTTTGCCGAATGGACCATTTGCCTTCCTGCCAGGCAGCTCGTAAGAGGCGAGCGTAGGCTTACAGTCACTAGCACTGTGATATCCTACTAGGTGGTAGAGTTTCACAGCAACTCGCCCGGATTAGTACCACCGGCTTACCTATTCCTGACACTATAAAGTCATCGCTTACTGTTGACGTGTTCCGGTTTGGAAAGTAAGGTAAACTTGTGTTAGCTCGAGGCCTAACATCCCGGCCTCAGGTTGGCAACGCAAAATTACCACCTTTAGTATCTAGAAGCGGCGTGAATTTCTTACCTTTAGGATATCTGTCTGTTTGTGTGCCTTCCAATATCATAAAAATAAAAAGAATAAAAAATGTAGGCCAGGAAAATAAAAAATATGAAAACATAGACTAAGACTTTCTTTGTCTGTCCCCCTATGTGCTGAATCCTAGCTATGCTTTTGGCATCTACGATTAGCCAATTTGTATGTATATTACGTCCCAGTTTTCAGTAGAGCTGACACCATGATTTGCTTTAGATTGTGTTCGGTAATTTACATGTCGAAATCAATAGCGCTGTTGCTCTGTAATTTAGTTTACGTAATTACTAATGTACCTACACTACCTACCTAGTGTTGTGCGTTATAAGCGCGACATTATTATTTTTTTATAAAAGTGGGTTAATTGTAAACTAAAATATAATTTTATTCAAACTCTCATACATCAATGCCACTAGAATGTATTACGAAGTTATTAGTATCTAAAATATTTTTAGTAAGTTTTTAATAAAATAATTACTACAGCTATTTGCCTGGAAGAGATCGCTGCCTTGGCGATAAGGCCGCCTTTGTGTATCTTCTTAGTTTATTTTAATGTATTTGTTATTTCTTTGTATTTGGTGCACAATAAAGAGTTGTTGTATTGTAATGTTTAACATTTTACCATAACCTATCATAGCCGAAGGGATAGTCTGGGCATAAAAGATGCCCAGAAGGTAAGATAAAAATTAGTGCCTAGCAACTAAATTAAAATAAAAAAAAAATCAAAAATACATATTTATTTCAGTACTATTTTACAGTAAAATGTGGGTCAGTGTGGAGTCATCTTTTAAGTACGAGGTACTTGTGTTAGGCGATACCGCTCTTCCATTGTATAAATCTATTTTAAGCTTAAGCTAGGTGCACACCGGGTTAAGTTTTTTTTGAACAAAATATAAACAAATAAAATGTGATAGTATGAGCGTGAAAATTTATACGTGTGTGTGTGGGTGTGTGTGTGTGTTTGACCATTATTTCTCATATCTAAGCCTGTAAGTTATTATTATTTTAGGAATAGTAGCTTGTTTTTGTATTTTTTTATATTATGATATTTTTATTAAAACTATAAATATGACTTCATGTGTTGTATCGTCACTGGAAAAACTTTAATGATATCCCTTCTCTTGGTTGTGTGTTTTATATAGGTACACTAAATGTGCCGTTAAAGCTTTGCCTGTATGTTTTTAAGATGACGTTGTGGTTTCCTTTTCTTTTCTTTTCTTTTTGGTGGTAAACTACACCAGCCAGCGTTATTTAGTTCATAATGGAATCGATGGTAATAGTCTCCCTCAAAAAAACTTTTCTTCACCTATCAAAATCTATCGAACAGAGAGTTCAGAGTGGACATCGTCAATTGAAATGAAAGCTATTGCTAGGTGATTGAAATCAGGCATCGGAGCAAACAGATGGATTTCGTAATACAGCTACCATCTTTCTACCAGCTTTCATTTCAATTGATGATGTCAACTCTGAACGCTCTGTTTGATAAATTTTGATGGGTGAAGAAAACACTAGGGCGTGCGGTCTTTATTCGAGCTAAAGATTTATATATTGTATCCAAGTGTGCAAAATCTATACGATTAAAGTAAAAAGTAGTTTAAAAAAGTTTGTCAACATCTTTAAGCACATTAAAATGAAATAGAATAAAACAATCACAAAAATACGCAGTTAAGTAGGTATATAAACCCTCTTATAAAATAACATGTTTTGAGTGACTGATTCATCATCGCCGAACAAAAATCTTAGGATTGCAGCCATGAAATTTGGTGAGTAGGTTTTTTAAATGAGTAGACACCCATTAAAGGCACAATTTTTGAAATTCTTCCCCTAAGAGGGTGAAATAGTAGTTGAAACATTGTATGGTAGACAGTCATTTTGGTAGTAAGTAAACATGAAAGTAAATTTTTGAGCTACTTTTTAAAAATGAGTAGATACGTATTTAAGCGTTTCTGGAAATTCTACCCCTAAGGGGGTGAAGTAGGGGTTGAAAGTGTCTATGAAAGTCCTTATTATTGGGCTGTAATCAGTAAATACATTAACTGCCACGCGGGTAAAGCCACGGGTAACAGCTCATTAGGTTTATAAAAATAAAGCCTGCTCGACTTCGACTTGCAAGCGTTGTAATAAATACACGATACTTATAGATTCCCTATTAAATACAAATAATGATGAATAAGTTCCATCCTGATAAAAAGGCCTATAAAAATAGGGATCCCGTGAACTTAAGACTATATTCCTTAGCTGTTGGTTTACCGCCTAGTAAAACTAAACTAATAATGATGGTAGCTTATTTCACTGTGCGTGAATTATTCTGATCCTAATACCTACTCGTATCTCAATAGAACCATAGAAAAACCATTCAGATCTTTAATAAAACTTCAAAAATTACACTATATAGGTAGTTAGGCAAAATTATTTTTACCTCTTTCTTCTAGGTCCAGGAATAAATAAGAAAACAATATTATCCAAAGAAACGAAGCGATCGCTTCATGTTGTTGTGCTACGGCCAAGCTCTGGCTGGTTCGGCAGTTTGCTGGCCACAAACGAAGCAAAATGCAAACTGAGCGTCAGTGGAGCAGACTGCGTCTCAAAACATATAGACTTGAATAAGGATAAAGTTGTTGTAAGTTTTACATCTTTCCTTTTATAACCTCCAAACTTATTGCATAAGCAAAACGACCAGTATTTGGTGACAAAGTTCTACTTACTCATTTACGAACCTACTCAAAAGATGGCGTCCTAGTCGTAATTGAAAAAGTAATAAAATCTATTTCATAACATATGTTATACTATGGGGTCCTCCCAGAATAGGTGTTAAAATTTTTAGACAGTATTCAGCGTGACTATTCAGTATCTTTTTAGCGATGATCACTAGGTATGTATGAAAAGGGTAATGAATGTGAAGGAAGCAAGACAGGTTTGTCAAGATCGTGACGTCTGGCACTCGATACTCTCTGCCCACCCCGTAAGGGACTTGGCGTGAAGATATGTATGTATGTATGTATCACTAGGTAAAATGTCAAGTAGGTAATTCTATAAAATGACGTGTTTTGTATTTGTTATCTCTATTGTAGTTCTGCTGGTCACAGGACTTAGCAAATATAAAACAACGCCTCTGTGGGTCTAGCGGTTCAGCTGTCGGACGTGACTGCATGAGGTCCCGGGTTCGATTCCCGAGACGGGCAACTAAAAGAAAATTGGGATTATCCAATTTTTTAATAAAAAAAAACCTTGCTCGAGTTTGGATATGTGCCCGGTTGGCGATAGGCTTGCCACCTATCACATTCTGGGACTTAGTGTCTTCGGCTAGTCGTGGGTACCCTAGTTGTACCCTACCTCTTCAGGGATATGGGCGTGAAGATACTTACTTACTTTTTACTTACTTTAAATTTTTACATGGTCTGTAATATTTTCCCTCAGGTGTTTATCAGTGGTTACCTGGACGCATCTTTTTCACTGATATCCCGTAACCTGGTGTCGCCGTACCTTAATCAGGGTCGGGCAGTGATCATAGTGGAATGTTTCCCGCTTTTACTGAAAACCTATCCTTTGTAAGTTTTGCTCCGCATTTCTGTTTATATGAAATAATATGAAGACGCATAAATCTATACATATAATAAATCTGTAGAAGGGTCAATTCTGTACATTGAAAATGTAGAAAAAATAAATAGCAGGGATCGATGTTACTGGATCGATACCAAACCCAAATATGTGGTTAAATTTTTTTTGTCTGTCTATCTGTCTGTATGTTCAGGCAGCACATAAAAACTAACGGTTCGATTTCGATGAAACTTGGTATAATTATACCTTATTATCCTGGGCATAAAATGGGATACTTTTATCTTGGAAAAATACGTAGAAAAAAATCTTAATTTTTCCGTTTTATCACGCGAAGACCGACATCCGCGCGGACGGAGTCGGGGGCGGAAGCTAGTAAGTAATAAACTTAGGAGTTTCGAATTTCATGGGGAAATGAAAGGTTCAGAAAACTGTTACATGTTTTATTATTATTTTAGCAACTTATTATTTACGACACTGAGCACAATTTTTTATATGTCATTTATCCCACTTCTGATTTTGTGGTACTTATTCAATTTACGCAAAACAACCAGCTCTTTTTAGAACCAAATTATTGTATAGACCAGGGTTTCCCAAACTATGGGTCGCGACCCACTGGTGGGTCGCAAAAGAATATTGAGTAGGCCCTGCCTGTAGAATAACACACCACCCTACCGATAATACACAACACGACCGACAAATTGATTCTTGTAACTTTGATGTAATCATTTAATTAAGACCTAATTAAATAAATAAATTATTAAAATTATAAAAAAATGTGGTCAACCTTAGTCCTTTATTCATATTGGTAACAGTTAAATGTCCTAGAGGTGGGTCCCGAGTTTCGGAACTTTTTTTAGATGGGTCGTAGCCCAAACAACTTTGGGAACCAGTGGTTCCCAAAGTATAGACAGTAGCTATAGTAGTATTCGAAAAATGTATGTAAGTTGTGAAATCTACTTAATTTCTAAGTATTTTTAAGGGTTAATATCAAAGGCACACAAGCAATCTGACATTCTGATGACACAAGATACATTGCATGTAGAAATAGATTGTGATTTTAACCTAAGAATAGTATATTAAGCCTCTGGAGACCGTCAGTTACCCAGTGCTAACCTCTAAACTAGAACTGTGGTCTAGGGGTTCAGTTGTTAGACTTGACTACATGAGGTCCCGGGTTCAGATCTCGGGCCAGGCAACAAAAAGAAAATTGGGTTTTTCCAATTTTCTAATAAAAAAACGTTGCTCGGGATTGGATATGTGCCCAGTTGGCGATAGGCTTGCCACCTATCACATTGTAGGACGTAGTGTCTTCGGGTAGTCGTGGTGCCGTGGTTATATGGGCCTGAAGATACTTACTTATTTAAATTTTATAACCACCCAAGACAAAATATGTATATTTACTCAAGTACCTGTCGGGAAGCGAACGGAATGCTCACAGATTATTTATGTACCTAGGAACATGTGTTAACTTCTAGACCAGCTAGATGATCAAAATGCAAAATTGAGTAGGACTACGTCGGATACAGGAATAAAGTACCATCTTAGAGCATAGGCTTACCGTCACTAGTTAACACCGTCTGACTAGGTGGTAGAGTTTCGCAGCGACTCACCAGGATTGGTTCCACCGCCCTACCTATTCCTGCCGCCATAACGTAATGACGTTCCGGTTTGGAGGGTAAGGTAGCCGTTAAACTTACTTTTGTTTGAGGCCTAACATCCCGGCCTCAGGTTTTGCAAAGCACGCTAGTTTTTTGTGAAAATGAAATTAAAATCAAACTTAAATAAAATGTAAATGTAATGCGGCGTAACGAAAGGTTGTCAATTTATTTAAGTTTTTATTTTAATTTCATTTTCACAAAAACTAGCGTTTTGTAATAGTGAAGTCTTTTGAAGGTACTATTACTACTATTACTTGTTTGATACATAGACCACTTTATAATTTAGCACATACAATACAAAGGTACTGTTCCACACTGGGACACCTCTTGTCTGTGTTAATAAATGATCGATTCAATTTACAGAGCAGCACGTCTTACAAAACCAATAGGCTTTCTTCTAGGTGAGTTCCTCGCGAATTTGACCCGAAGAGGACTATCCCCGCGTAGGATGCACATACTTGGAGGTAGTCTGGGTGCTCACATTGGCTCTTATGCTGCGATGAAATACCATGAACTGACAAATTGGAAGCCTTACAGACTTACCGGTGAGTATAAGTAGGTACATGAATATCTATATTTATAAAATAACATGTCCTGACTGACTGATTCATCATCGCTGAATCACTCGCGCGAACATTTGGACGGGCCGGGACGGGGCGCATCGCAGCGCAATAATCAGCCTAGATCGCTTGCATACATTTTGTATGGAGCAATTCATGCGGTGCATGAATGTGCTCCAACAGTGTGCGCTATCCTTAAAACTGTAATATCTGACTTCGATTTAAATAAGTAAGTTTTCTACGTAAATAATAAATAATTATTTTATTTAATTTTCATGGGAATCCACCACACCTCGGACACTTCGGAAATACGTTATTTTAAATAAAAAAGGTTTTTTTAAAATCAATTCGGAAACGACTGAGTAATCTATTAACAAAATATAGCAGTCGAACATATTGTAATTTGCCAAGAGTATTATTTTATTACATTGTATTTTATGTATCCACCTATATTCAAATACATACTCAATAAGTATTTTCCCAATTAAACACGCAAGCTACGTGGCATCATTGCAATAATTTGGTGATGTTCGCATGTCGGAACTATTTCCTGTGTTTATTTCAATAGCAGTTTTATAAACGTATAACCAGAATGACTGATGATTGAATAATTACGGAGAACCCGCTAAAAATGTTGAGACTGGACCTGTTTATCGCCTTACTAAACCATGTCACAGCCTTAGGTCACCAAAGCATCACTTATGTTTTAATGTCACAATAACCAAAACACTTTTTTGTTAGTAAAAATAAAATAAAATCAGTCGGAGATAATTACTTATTTTAATAAGACAGTAGAAGTTTGTTCGTTTTGACTAATACCAACCAAACAAACCAATAAACCACCTCAAAATCTTGCACGAAATTGACAAATAACCGATATTATTGCAACAGAAGCAGGCAGCTTAGTGTAATAGTTACTGAATGGATAAAGATTTTCATTTTTGATTTTAGGCCTAGATCCAGCTGGACCATGCTTTCGTGATTTGCCCCCTTGGGACCGCTTTAACGCTCAAGCGGCTTACAAAGTGGACGCCTTACACACCAACATAGATAGTTATGGTATAGCTGACACTGTTGCACAAGTTGACTTCTATGCTAACGGAGGTGCGTATTAAGGTCTCAGCACACATATCAACTCGGAAAGGGATCGTTACCGTATCGCCTCGAGACGTTCTTTATTGTTTGTATGAAACTCCATACTGCAACGTAACTGCAACACACTAATCAGAACCGTAACGTAATCGCCACGCTTCGGAACAGGCTCGCGGTCAGTGAGACGTAATCGCGGTGTCGTAGCCGAGTTAATATACATGAGCTCCTGATACTGTTTGGTTACGTGCATACGTTAAGTTGACGCCTGGTTGACGGCGAGGTGGCAGGCGATACGGTGACGATCCCTTTCCGAGTTGCTATGTGTGCTGAGACCTTTATTAGGATGTAGAATAGCCGAAAGAAGGCTTAACTACGGAGCGATAGCTATTTTCTTCGTCTTCTTCGTCGTGAAAACAACCTTTATACACTACTACAGTAACGATTAATAAAACGAACATGCGATCACGTAAGATGAACATGTGACCACGTAAGACGATTATACGATCACGTAAGACGATCATACGACCACGTAAGACGATCAAACGACCAAGTAGCAGCTTCTTCCATTGGACCGCATCTAACATCGAATTGTCAATGACCGGGCAATTCCCCAACGACTTGATTTTTTGGCGTTGCGTAGAGATGTTGGTTCACTCAGTGTTTTTTCTACCGCATCCATCTTGCCATACTTTACTTATAGTTTGAGGGGTTTTTTGGTTTGATTCCTGCAGCTGAGTTTCATCTTGACATCGCGTAAGAGTTAAAGGTACCATGCCCAACATCTTGATGCATGGAATGCCTTTGTGGAATCAGTTTTTCAAACCAATATGACGAAGGAATCAATAAAAGAGCATACTTATTTCTTAAAGGTCCGCAACGCATCTGTAACAACCCTGGTGTTGAGGATCCGTCCGTGGGTAGCAGTGATCACTTTAAATCAAGTGACGCACTTGCTCGTTTGCCTCATCTTGTATAAAAAAGACACAATCAGACGCCAAGACAAAAATCGCAATACGGAGCTTAATGCTGGAATAAGCGATAACTTATTCACTTCAATAGTTTGTATCTTTAACAGCCAACAAATTAAGTCATCATTACCCAGCAGTCCTAGGTCAGACTAGAACAAAATGCCTAGTGATTTTGAGTTCAGTTTTGGTCACTAAATAATTTGTAACATTTTCTCTTAGCTTTTGTTTGTGTGAAGAAAAAGAAACTTCGCTGTTGGTTATATCTAATTTAGATGTTGGATGATATAACCTGTTTCCATTTTAGGTGAAAATCAAGCTCGGACGTTGGGTGATATTTTACTGCCTTGTCTTGCATTATGCAGTCATGTACGAGCTGCATCGTATTGGATTGCAGCCAACAACAATCCGGATAAATTTCTGGCAGTGCGGTGTGATTCCGTGGGTCAAGCCAGACATGGAAACTGCTATGGCGGTGAAATAGTAAGCAATGCTCTAGGGGCTACGACAAACTTTTCACGTCCAGGTATTTATTACCTACCCACCAAAAACGACAGCCCGTACTTTTTAGGTGAAAAGGGGTTGAGCGACAGAAAATACGGCATTGAAAATTATTTATTAGAAATAGCACATGATGGAGAATTAGTCATTTAGTGTATTGAATAAAATTATAAGTATATTTAATAAAATATTGCCATTTTATTGACAATTTTAATTCCACATATAAGCATGTACAGAAGGCCACACACCAAGGAATTACTGGAAACCTCTAATCTAATGTATAAAAAGTATCTTATTTTCTTTAAAACTAGATAACTTGATATGTGGCCTTCTGTACCTACTATAAGTTATGAATCAAAACATTGGAAACATTGGAAGCAGCTCCACCTCGCCCCTTAGCATGTGCGCCCACCAATCTAGGACGCTACGCCAAAATTAAATTAACAATTACGATCTAGAAGTGTCTCTTTGCCATCCTATGACAGAGATAAACTATTAAGTAAAGTTAGATTGACTGGTAGAGAATACCATGTAGCATTAAGTCCACCTTTGTACACTACACTTGTACTTGTACACTGTACTTTGGCAAAACGCGCGCTAGATAGCAGTGGTCCAAACACTGCAAGACGTATCCTAGGTATGCCTCTCGGATCATAGTTGTTTCCACTTAAATAGCCGTAGCAGTGATAAATAGGTCGATAAGGCAACACCTGCGAATGCACCTGTTGTTAACTTGCAGCAACAAAATGCAAATCGATAAGACATATCTGCGAGTGGACCTGTTGTTTAATGGTGGTTATGGTACGCAAACCGATAAGACACAAGTCACTCCCTCACTTATTGCGCCAGCTGCTAAGCCAACTAAACTATCAACCAACGTATCTACAGTCTACACATGTATTTTCTATCGAGTAAAATAATTACAATCTTGTTAAGGAAGATGTATTATAATGAAAATTACTAACCACATACCTAATGGCAGATTTAGGAGAACAAACAGCTGTAATAGAAAATAGCCCTGGCTGCCCTCGAATGTTGATGTTTCTAGTTTAACCAGCGATATCTGTTTTTCTTTTGTTCAATAGTTTAAACTCTAAAAAAGCGAATTTTTAACAGGTTACGTCATTTTGTTCGTTCAATAAATACCATCGCTATAACCATATATATACCACCCGACGGATAAGTGACGTGATAAAATTACAACGTGTTTGTCTGACTGCTTGTGTGAGTGTGTGTGTAACTTGACAACTCTTAAACGAATGAATTGATTTCAATGGCATTTTTTTTTATTTCAAGGCTGACATGATCGAGATGGTTCTCAGCAACATTATAGGTATATAGGTTTTAACGGAGGCTATTGAACATTTTTAATTTTATGATTATAACCAACCCGAAAACGGATTAAGCTTCACGGTTCACAGATATGATTAGATCAATTTGTAGTATTTATACATAGTAAGTATAATATTGTTTGTATAAACAAAAAAATTTAAATCGTTAGAAATAAATATTTATATGCTTATAAGAATTTCTCGTTTATAATAAAGGCGCAAATTAAAGCCTCTAAAAAGTTCAAAATACTTCATCCAATGAAGTAGATAAATATTTTTGACTAGATTTTTTAATCAAAATTGTTCTAACAATAGGAGTTTTATAGCAATTCCAAAAACTATTGCAGGTGTTTATGGAACCCTAAAGGACACAAAGGGGAAAAGGTAAATCTGTGAATAGAACTTCGAAAAAAGGAGGAGTTTATAAATTATTTGATATTTTCGATTCCCATATTTTTTTGTATGGTAATCGATATCTCCGTTATTTTTGAAGCGATCTTATTATTTGAAAAAACGTACTTCCTAGGGCCCCCTGCCACCACTGGATCTGACGATGGAGTCCCAGGTAGGTAAATCGAGAGATAACAATTCTAAGTCGGTTTTGTGTAGTTTTACTGCGCTTAAATAATTAATTGTTGCTAAGATGCAAATAAAATAGACTAAAGTAATTTTCGTTAGTTGCAGTCAGCGGACGCTATGGGGCGGATGCCTTATTTAAATTATTATTTATTCTCACTAACTTATAAGTGACTATATTATTATATAACTAATTAACACTGGAAGTCAAACAAGTAGACAGTTTTTCTGAGGTAACTTTTTGGGACGATAAAATTTAATTGATTGGTCATCAATTAAATTTTCTCAATTCCAATTGCTAATATTATTGAATAGGATATCTATTTTTCTCGTCCAGCCCCCTGATTCCGTATCTTTATAGTGATTATCACTGGGTAAAGTGTATATCAAATAGCTATCGAATCACGTGGTTTATATTGTTATCTCCAGTTACCAACAGGAGGTTTGGCGCCATCGTGAATGAAGTTGGTCGTAATTTTTTCATTATTATTGAATTTCGTATTTGTATTGAGTGAAATTGTTTAATTTAGGTGGGAATTAGATTAATTTTGTTCAGTGAAAGTGCACAAATGAAATAATCATGAAGAAATGAGTGTATCGTCTATTTCCTCGCTGCCGTCAATTCTCACTAGATAAGCTTGAGGAACGAAGCCACCGCTTTACTCAAGACTCTGACCTGACATGACTTTGTACATAGTGACTAATGACTGTATATTGTACAAGAATTATCTAACTTGACATTGGCAAAGTATTCTTGAAAAACGATCGAAAGCCATATTTATAAAAGAAGAAGAAGAAGTGACCAACAGAAATACAATAGAGATAGCAAACACAAATGATGTCATGTGACAGCTATTTGATGTAAGTACACTTTACGCAGTGATCATCACTAAAAAGATACGTAACCAGCCTCCAAGTCGTAGATCTTCTACAAACAGTGGCTGAATAGGTACTTCGGTTAACAATTGCAGTAAACGTCTTTTAGGAAATTCATGTAGTTTCAGATATTTGCGTTAATATTTGGCGCTTGTTAAGGTCGTTAGTCCGAGTAGGTACGTAGCCAATTTTATATCACTACATAGTATACAACAGAGTCGCTTCCTCTGTCCTTACGTCCTTTTGTGTAATAGATAAAGTGTTTAAGAGGAAGCTTTATATGTAGATTTTATACCCGTGCGAAGCTGGGGCGGGCCGCTAGTAGGCTCATAAAACGGTTAATAGCTCTTTATCTCAAGCATGTATGTAGCATAAAGCATCTGGTCGTAAAAATGTCCTTCACATTGAACTACTTCAAGCGTTAACGTACTCGTATTACATTATAGAGGTCGCGTGAGCCGTAAGAAGTTAAGAATCATTCGAAACTGGATGTTGGCCTTACTTAGACTAACTTACAACCTTCAAAGTTGACTATACTCCTCAGTTTCATGCTGATTTATATTTCGATAGCACGAATAAGATGTTTTGCGGAATTAAAACTCTTTTTTTGTTCTTGTGTACAATCGGACTCACCTATGAAGCGCAGGACACCGGACTCCCAACAGGATATCTGGCTAAATGTAAGCCTGTCATATATTTTATGTGAGAGTTCGTTAAGCTGTCAGATCTAGGATAGATGTTTCCCATTTTAAGCCGATTTAAATATGATAAATTCATAAACTCGGCGGTAGGCACCTAACTATTTTGTTTTTGTGTATATTGCACGGTTACTCAGCTAATTACGAATTTTGTGTGGTAGCTTATGTTTCAGTATTGGTAGGTAAAGTGGCAGTTACTCAAATTCTTTTTGAAATATATTTAATGTGTATTAAAATCGTTTACTTCTATAGACGACACAATATTGAAACTTAAAATTAAAATGTGTAAATCAAAGTCCGTAATATGTAGATAATTGGTACAAATACAGGTGGTAATGGTACAATTCAAAAGCTTACGAGTATCAAAACCTTAACCAAAGGCTACAAAACAAAAATATCTGCACAGTTCCTAAACATGCAAAAATAAAATCTAAACATATTAATTAGTACCTGTACTACCTATGCTTTATTTGTGTGATAAAAATATGAATGAAAATGAATCGCGAAATAAAGTTAAAAACGGAGGAAATGATATGTTCTACTCTTACATATTTATATAAAATATGTTAATCGATTTCTCCGTCATTTTAAAATCGATTTAAAAAGTGTTTGAAAGTGCGTACATCTGTGGTGGTCCCATTGCCACCAAGTTTAGATTTGACAATCGAATCCATAAGAAATCGAAAAATATATATTTTTGTGTAAAAAGATGACTTTACTTACGAAAACCTAAGTCGTTTTTTAAGTTTGACTGTACTGAAATCATAATCTCAAGTGTCATATAAGCAGATGTTTGAGACCAAACAATTATAAAAATACGTTGAATTGGTATTTAATTCCATCAAAATGTATCTCAAAGTTTTTGGCACGTAGGTAAATATTTCTTTGCAAGCAAACAAAATAATTATTACAACTGGAGACTTATAGTTTACTAAAAAAAGTTTTAGCTGACCCGGCAGACGTTGTGCTGCTATATTTTTTATGTGGTTTTGGTAAAAAAGGCTGGTCGCACTCTGGGAGTGCCGCCAGAAATGAAAACTTAACGTTGTGCATTTTTGATATTCTTGGAATGGTTAGTGAATAATTTTGCAGGAATTGCGTTAATTATCAGTATGAAAGTACTATCATTTATGTGGTAGAATACAATATTATTCTATTGCGCTATCGTACACAAACATAAAAATTTATATTACATTAAAAATTTAACACTTCAGAAATATTAAAATAATTTTACATTAAAAAGTATATATCTCTTAGAAAAATCAACTTTCATCCATAATTTCAATGACTTTTTCACCATCATTATCACCAGAACCGTCAACTTATAAGGAAAACGTTTCAGCACAAATATTATTTTCATACCAACAATCTGCGTTTGGATTGACAAAAAACTCGCTACAGTTAGACTATGTGACGGCTAGGAGCGTCGTCATATTATATATGTCATATGTATATATATTATATATCGTCATATGTATAACGAACATTGCTCGTATACACATAAAGCTTATTTTCAAGATGGAACAAATAGAGCAATGTCTGTTGGTATTATACATATCTGCTATCATGTTGTCTTGTGAGAATGTAATGGTAGGTATATTGCGGCGTTTGACGCTCAATTGACGCGAGGGGCCTACCCGCCGTAGTTTATGCGATTGTTTTACACTCACTCGTACTGGTATTATCCTTCGCGCATCCTATACTCTTCGGAAATATCTAAGCAATACAAAAACAGCAATGAACTTACGTTTTATGGCAAAATCAAAATTTTAGCGCTTTTTTCTAGGTCCAGGAATGACTAAGAAAACAACGTTATCAAAAGAAACAAAGCGCTCTTTACATGTCGTAGTGATACGTCCAAGCACTGGGTGGTTCGACAGACTTTTGATCAGAAATGAAGCAGAATGCAAATTGAGTGTCAGCGGCGCTAGCTGCGTCTCGAAACATTTAGACTTGAAAAAGGAAAACGTTGTTGTAAGTTTTACGAGTTTTTTATATCTTTGCCTCTAACTTCATAGCGATCGTAAAAATAAAAAGGAACATTGGATAACGTAACCTCGATTTGGTGGTAAATAAGTAAATACCCAGAGCCATTAGTGTAATCATTAGGTTCGTCTTAAAGCTTTTTTGGAATAGTTTAAAAGTGCTCGACGTTTCAGACAAGTTGTATTAAGAATAGCGCCCAGTGCCCACTGTTAACGGGGCGGGGCATGTCGGGGCGCAATGCGGTCATTGCAAAGCACACTGAGGCGGGCCGGGTCGCATCGCACCGGCGGATTTCTCTTACTCAAAGGTAGAGTAACAAAACAGAGAGGCGATTCGACGTTTAAATTGGTAAAGAATGGAAAATAGCGCCTCTAGTAGTTGTCACACATAACTTTAGTACTAGTTAGTTACTCACTGTAGGCCGCATCGGAGAATGTGCGCGGGGTGGCTCGCGGAAATCCGCACTGATGCGCCCCGTCCAAATGGGCGCTAACCTTTATTAGCGGTCACGAGTTGGCTGTACCAGCGAGATCATCTCTAAGCGTCAGAGGGGTGGGATTCTGCCCTCCAGCTATGAATGTCCCTGAATGTAATCGTTCATTTGCCATCCATCGATGTGATTTTTTTAGTAATTCAAAAGCCGAGTAGCAAATAACTAATATCTGTAAGAGATAACCTAATCTTCTATGAACCACCAAAAATATTAGACCATATATAGATCAATAGTAAAATAGGTTAATACATGATTATAATAAATTTTGTTACGTTTCTGATATTAATATTCATATCTTAATTTATAGTTTGTCGAGGTGTGGTTATTGTATGGAAGCGAGAGTTGGGTATGTCAAAAAAAGCATAAAAGTAGCATAAACGAGGTCAAAAAGAGAGCGCTACGAAAAATCTGTGATATAACGCTCGCTGAGTGAGATCCAACAACAGTGAGATCCATGAAAGAGTGGGTTTGAAAGAAAGTGTTGGTGAAAAAATTATTAAGGGCATGCTACATTGGTTCAGTAATTTGGACTTCTTTGTCATTCTTGACAGATGCAAGATTGACAAAGCAGATATGCAATGCGAATGTGGATGGACGTAGGTAGGCAGTTTTTGTATGAAAAGAGTAAAAAATTTGGAGGAAGTTAGGCAAGTGTGCTAGCAATATGACGTTTGACATTTGACTGTCTCTGCCTACTCCTTAAGGGAGTGGGCGTATAAATATGTATGTATGTGTGTGTATTTTAATTATGACGGTATTATGATGCCCCCTCCGTTCAGTAGTAATTCATTAATTAATGTTATGTACTTTTTAGGTTAAGTAGTTATGTACTTTTAAGGTTTATTCTACCAGTGCTATCCTAGCACATAAAAAATAGTAATAAATATTTTACTGCCAAAAAAAATCCCGTTATAAGTATAATATTTGAAATCAAAAAATGAAATTTTTCAAAAAACCTTCAAAAAATATGTGAAATACTCTAAATTATAATATGGTTTTCTAATATTTTCCCTTAGGTGTTTATCAGTGGTTACCTGGACGCATCTTTTTCACCGATATCCCGTAACCTGGTGTCGCCGTACCTTAATCAGGGTCGGGCAGTGATTATAATGGAATGTTTCCCGCTTTTACTGAAAACCTATCCTTTGTAAGTTTTGCTCCGCATTTCTGTTAATCCATACAAATATATTAAGGCGCATGTCTATATACGTTGCTATATCACGACTAAACCGCTGATCCGGTTTTGATGAAGGATACGCATATAGCTAAAGATCCGAATTCAAACATAGGCTATCTTTTAAAAAAAATCAACCCCAAAGCTATTTAACGCTGAGTCTTTTACAAATAGCTAACATTTATAGGTATATATAAAATTGAAGGGTTCGGGAATCTTTTTAGGTTGATATAATTTTAGTAACTTTTGATTTAGGTACCTATGATACCCGACATTTTTGAAGAGAAACTTCTTTAGAAGTTCTTTCTTCTTTCTTTCGTTGTGATTTCAAAACCGACGCAACTAGTGTGGAGATCCTCGAGATTTGTGAAGATCCTGGGCTTTCCTCCCGGTTGCCCTCTCCCTAAATCCAGCACTGACTATGATAGATTAATCACTGTCTCTCTCATGAAGTTCAGCAGCCGTTGACCGGTACACTACGGACCGGTCAGGAAATTTATCTAAGTGATTGCTTTTCAAAAATGATTCCAATGAAAATATTGACCAGAATCAATAAATAATGAACCCCACGCCTAAAAACCAATTTGGCGATTATTTTAGCAACACTCAGCGCAGTATTTGTCAATATAATGAAGTTTTTACTTTGCTCGAATGCTTAGCTTCTTAAAACTTGCGTTTCGTAAGAGTAGTCTTCTGTAGATCGTTAATTTTGTGGCGAGGCTACGCTATAGTTAAGCATATTTTAGAGAAAAAGGTATACCGCTCCTCACTGGGACGTTCCCTGTCCGTATTAACAAATGATCGCTTCAATTTACAGAGCAGCACGTCTTACAAAACCAATAGGCTTTCTTCTAGGTGAGTTTCTCGCGAATTTGACTCGAAGAGGACTATCTCCGCGTAGGATGCACATACTTGGAGGCAGTCTGGGTGCTCACATTGGCTCTTATGCTGCGACGAAATACCACGAACTGACAAATTGGAAGCCTTACAGACTTACCGGTGAGTATAAGGCAGTAAACGAATATATAAAACTCTCACTAGGACTCTCTCTCGTGAGTAATGCGACAGTGGAACATGGACGTTCTTTGAATGCTATAAACAAAAGCGCCATACTTATTAGGGTGACGCGGACGGCCAGATATAGGATGGATGTGTGGTGTAGCGGTCCAGTTGTTGGACTTGACTGCATGAGGTCCCGGGTTCGATTCCCGGGTCGAGCAACAAAAAGGAAATTTGTTTTTCCAATTTTCTAAAAAAATGTTACCTGGAATTCGATATGTGCCCGGTTGGCGACAGGCTTGCCACCTATCACATTGTGGGACTTAGTGTCTTCGGCTAGTCGTGGGTGCCCTGGTTGTGCCTCGGCCTACCTTTTTGGGGATATGGGCGTGAAGATACTTTTTTTATGGATGTGCATGTGGTTGATATGTAACGTGCAAAAACAGATGTGACAATGTTTTTAATTTAGTGTGCAATAAATATTATAATTGCTATTTGGATAAAACTTACAATTCTTGGTTTCAGGCCTAGATCCAGCCGGGCCATGCTTTCGTGATTTGCCCCCTTGGGACCGCTTTAACGCTCAAGCGGCTTACAAAGTGGACGCCTTACACACCAACATAGATAGCTTTGGTATAGCTGACACTGTCGCACAAGTAGATTTCTATGCTAATGGAGGTACGTATGCCAGAGAGTAACAGAGAAGGAGGCAAAAAGTTTGAAACTACGGAGCATAGACAATTTATTCGTTGTGAAAACAGCTTATAGAGTAAGCAATTCAGTAATCTCAAAACACATATGAGACGATTAGAGGAACTTATGACTTCGCTATGTATTATAGTAGCTGTTATTTTTTTCCATCAATCCAGACGTAAATTCCCAAACTTATTATTAGACATAGATATATCTAATTCTTAATATATACCTTGCAATTCACTGTAGCAATCATCATGTGAGATTTCGTTTCTATATCGCCTCGTTGGTCGAGTGGCTAGCGTACACGCCTAACTACACCCACTAACCGCAAGGCTCGGGTTCAATTCCCGACGGGGGTCGGCATTTTTGTGATGAACATTTCAATGTCTGCATCTCCGAGTCTGGGTGTTTATTAAATTTATTCTGGTATCTGTTAAAGTAAATCTATGTATTGGTATCGTTGACTAACACCCACAACACAAGCATTTAACTTGCTTACATTGGGGTTAGATTCAATTTGTGTAACATATCCAGAGGTATTAATTATATCTATCCTTTACGTGACAAACATCTCATTTTTTTTACAACGGATGTACCACGAACAAAAATCGCACACTGTGCTTGATGTCTGAATGGGAGAAAATTTGGTAGCTTGTAAATTTGATTATCACTAATTTTAATCATTATTGCCCAAGAACCTAGAGCAGACTAGGAATAATTCCTATTCAGAATATGTGAAAAAAATGCAAATGTTTTACTGATTGTGCTTGTGATTGAGAAAAGGTTGGTAGTATCAAAAATTAAGTATTCATATTTTTAAATTAATAAACACTTGCACTGTTTTACGTATCACTTATAATTTATTATTTTGTAACTAGCCTACCGGTTTCGCTTATACAGCATTATCAGGACTAAAACTTAAACTATTCTATAAATTTCAGTTTAAGTTTTTTACAAATTTTTAAGAAAGAAAAAATTTCGCCCCAGACAGGATTTGAACCTGTAACCTTTCGTCTCAAGCCGACGATGATTTTTTCTTTCTTTAAAATTTATAGAATATTATCCCAAGCACAGGGCAAGTGCTTAAATAAAAATACGTTAAGTTTTTTAAGTAAGACGATGAGATCAGTCGTATTTACTGTTCTAATATATTTGATACAAATACAAAAATTAAGTGTTTAAATGATAATATGTCCATTTTAGGTGAATACCAAGCCCGGACGTGGGGTACTATTCTACTACCTTGTCTTGCATTCTGCAGTCATGTGCGAGCTGCATCATATTGGATATCGGCCAACAGCAATCCGGATAAATTTCTGGCAGTGCGATGTGATTCCGTAGCTCATGCCAGACATGGAAACTGCTATGACGGAGAAATAGTAAGCAATGTCCTAGGACCTGCAACAAATTTCTCACGTCCTGGTATCTACTACCTACCCACAACAAACGAGAGTCCATACTTTTTAGGTGCAAAGGGGTTGACTGAGAGAAAATACGGAGTTGAAAATTATTTATTAGAATTAACAAAGGATGAAGAATTAGTCATTTGATATATTTAAATAAAGATAATGAACTGTAAATACAATAATGTCAATTATTATAACATTATTTTATTGACTATTTTAGTAACTTACATAATATGTAGATACAGAAAGCCACACGTCAAGCTATTTACTAATAGCCTCAAAAATCTATAATCTAACAATAGAGCTTATCATAAAACTGAATAGCTTGAAGTGTGGCCTTTTGTACTATAGTTGCAAAAAAGATGTGGTGTCGTGGGACACCAGGTAGAAACAAAGTTCCTTCGGCTAATGTAGAATCGACACAATATTCATGAGTATATACTATGCATTAGCGGGGTGGAGTGGTAATAAAGAGAGAAGGGATGAGAGAATGAAAAGAAAGAGGGAGAAAGAGAAAAGTATTATACACTACTCGCTTGTGTATATGACTGTTGCGCCTGAGCACATCTTATTTAACGGTTTTACTAACACATTTTTTTCAGTTCGGTCGCGCAGGAAAATCTCTAGCTCCTCCAAGCCTGCCGTAAGGAACTTCGTTCCAATAAAATATTTTCGACTTAGAAACGCACAGTAAGACACATTTTTTAACAGATACACAAATACTTTCGCATGTATAATAGCAGTATAGATATTGAAGAAATCCTGTTTGGTAAAGTCTATTAATGTGCAATATGTGCTATTTGTTTTACTTTTTAGTTATTTGTTTTGCGCCCGGATTGGTACCACCGCCTTACCTATTCCTGCTGCCATAATGTCAGCGTTTGCCGTTGACGTGTTCGGAGGGTGGGGTGGCCGATAAACTTAGTTTTGCTTAAGGCCTAACATCACAGCCTAAGGTTGGCAGCGCACCATTACCACCTTTGGTGTCTCTAGGCAGCGTGAATTTCTTACCACCACGAAATCCGTCTGCTTGTTTGCCTTCCAATATCATAAAATAAATAAATAAAAAATAAACGAAATACTTGTTAAATGTTCACAAATTTCGTAAATTGATTAACATTGACATGTTATTGATTATTAATTACGCTAATTTTGCCTTTGCTGTTTTGCCATATCTGATCATTTCAAATGGCAATGCAATTAAAAATGAAATGACAAACTACGACTGAAAAGAATTGTAAGGGTTTGACTAAAAAAACAAAATTTCCAAAATGTATTTATTACAACTATAATATACAACACACATATTATGTTTAGTGTTCGTGATACTTTATTACAAAATCTAATTTTATATACAACATACATTCAGTCAGCTACAAGCGTTATACTAGGTACCTAAGTTCGCTCAAGTATTTGAGCAGTAGTGGAAGCCTGAAGTGTAGAAAAGGATATATTTTTACTGGCGGTAATGTTAAAAAGGAGTTAGACACTCGAATGAAACGTGTTCCCGTATTTGACGTCTAAAAAAGGAACGTTAAAGATTCTGTTATTGAGCAGCAAAAACGATATGATGGTGCCGAAGTAGATCTTTTGCTTTCTTTATTTTTGGTGTTAACGTTAGCATATGCGATTAGACAAATAGAAATTTGTATTAGGTTACCCGATTTAACAAAATAGGGTTTTAATTATTAAAACTGACCACATAAGACGTCAAAGAAAGTCGTGTCTGGGTCTTTAGTAAAGCGGTGGACTCCTCCAACTGAATTATTTAGATTTTGCGCGAACGAGGAAATACACGATACACTAATTTCTTCAACATTATTTCATTTGTGCACTTCAACTGAACAAAATTGTACAAAATGCCATCAAAAGTGACTAATTTTACTCGAGACAAACACGAAATTAAATAATTACGAAAAAAACTACGACAACCTTTTCTCACGGTGGCGTAATACTCCCGCCGAAGTAGACATACATTTACTACGGTCATCTTTTGCACGCCTATCTGAGACTTTACCATAAGTTCCAGTAGATTTTCCCCGTGTTGGTCCGGGCTCCTTTGTAGAATAGACCATCTGCCTTCCTGTGCTAGGCAGCTCGTAAAAGGCGAGCATAGGCTTACCGTCACTAGCACCGTGATATCCTACTAGGTGGTAGAGTTTCTCAACGACTCAACCGGATTGGTACCACTGCCTTACGTATTCCTACCGCCATAACGCCATGACGTGTTCCGGTTCAGAGGGTAAGTTAGCCGGTTCACTTACTTTTGCTCGAGGCCTAACACCCCGGCCTCTGGTTGGCACCGCACCATTATCACCTTTGGTGTCTCTAGGCGGCGGGAATTTCTTACCATCAGGAAATCCGTCTGCTTGTTTGCCTTCCAATATCATTAAAAATAAAAAATAAAAATTAAAAAAAGTTCCAGTAGATTACGTTCGGTAATTTACGTATCAAAATCCATATCTTTACAATTTACAATTTATTTATGAAGACGCGAAGACGCAAGCAAGTATTGCAAACTCATGGTAAAAGCTCAACCCTACTAGGCATGAAGTTTGCGATTTCAAATTGTAATGTGTGTTACGTTAACGCAATTTAACATGAATTAAGTACTCAATAGTTCTCTCGAACAAATGCAAATTAGATATAAGCACACACATGTATACATTTATACAAGGTGCATATTTTAACCCCCTTACTAATAAAATTTACGCGCCCGTTGATCTGGAGTGTAACTTCACTTTTGCTAACAAACATGAAGTTAAACGCCAGATTAACGTGCGTTTAAGTTTTATTAGTAAGGGGTTAGTGTTGTAACATGACAACTCGAAACCGTTACGCGAAAATTATCAAATACTATTTTTAACATCTATCATTTTTCACATTCTTCGTATTCGTATGCTACACATGTTTGTCGAGAGCCAGCTTTCAGAACGACTAATTGAAAGTGCAAGAACTTCTTGCCATATTTAAAAAGTGCAACTGTTATTACTTTGGCGCTCATCATCTCTTTCCGTTTTTGATAAAGCCTGTATTAATAGACTAAAGACTCACGTTAAATTTGACATCTCTAAACCGTGGTTTCACTCGTGTGTCGTCCAACCTGGGAAGTCGTTTTGACAGTACCAAATTAATATATCATACATCCTTTCTACAGTGTAATAATAATATTCTATTTATCATCAAACGTTTCCTCAAACATAAAGTAATTTGTTAAATATTTAAATAAAATTGAATCAAGACGTCAGAGAAGTCAATCCATATTTTAGTAAAAAAAAGTTAATCATTAGTATTTTGGATTTTATGGTATTTTAGTGGGATCTTGCTGAAGGTACGTACTGACGAATTTGACTTTAATGAACTATATTTGAAGACACGCAAAAGCGTAAAATGTAATACTTTTCTTCTTATTTTAATAATACAATAGGAGTCACAATTACATAAGATGAACAAAGGAAATATGTCCGTTAATTCAAAAATTATTAATAAAAAACATCAAATTATTATAATTCACAATTAGATCTGTCTCATTGATTAATGAAAATTAAAATTCATAAATATTTAAAAAAACAGAAGACAATTAACTTGCATGATTTTAATGGTTTCGTAAAAAGTTACTAAAAATCATGAACAAAAATTAAAAATAAAACAAGCTAGTAATGCCACAGCTTATAATGAATATAATTTCTTTAAAATGGGTATAAAATTAACCGCTTTACTTTCTTTTTAATTCAGTCAATATCTGTAACGAAAAACCAGATTTATCAAAACACAATTTTTGAAGAAAGCTATAGAAACAGATCTAAAAAATGAATATCCGATAATATAACAAATTTTTATACAATATTAAACATTCAGATCTAAAATTGTAACTAAAACACACAATAATATAAATATATCTTGTTTCTTACGAATATAGCAAACTACAAAAGCACCACAGTTCAAATATAATTACTGCGTTATTAGGCTTGTATAAAATATTATAATATAAAAATATAAATTATATTTTGGAATGTAAAAATGGCCAATAAGATTTAGTTATTATAAAGATAGCATTAAATGATTATTCAATAAAGATTGAGTTCTACAACACATTTCTTTTATAACCTTTCAACATATTTTGGTGTAAAATCTGAAGATTCTTCTTTGCCAAATTGTGGCAAAACAGCTTCTGGGCTGCTTTTTATAATAAAAAAAGATGTTATAATAAATTTCTTGAACATTTACGTCACCTCTAAGTTTAGTACATTTTGATGTGCGACAAAATAGTCTTCGTGGCGCATAATGTAGGTAGTAATAGTAGGGAAGCCCAAGAGAGCACTTGGGGTTTTAACTAGGCAAACCGTTAAAACAATAAACCTGAACTTTTTTATTCTTTCTTCGAAGGACTTTTTCATTCATCGTCATCTAATCGACAAAGTGTATCCCCAGTCCCCATGAAGCGAGGAGTGAACGTGGAGGAGTGACGGTAGGACTGACTACACATTTAGCATCCTGGGCTCCTCTACTATAATACAAGAGCACTAAGCGTCAGTCAATACTACGGCTTGCATAAGGTACTATAACCATACCGTGCACCACTTTCATCGCTATACGAATTACCGTACGGATGTTCGATAGCTTGAATTTTATGAACGATAACTGCAATACCTACGAAAACGTTTGATTTTTTAAGTTTTTTATACGTATAATATTAACATACGGATACATTTGTGATATGTGCGAATCATCTGTGATGAAATCTTAATTTTGTTAGACGCTTGTAATTTTTTTCTTCATTTAATAAAGAAAATATATAAATCTAAATTTGATATGACTTTGGCCTAAGTATACATTTATTTGAGTATGATTACATACAAGTTTCTAAAGTCAAAGCTGCCCTAGATATGTCTTATAACATACAAAGCATTTGGCCTATTTGATTAGATATACGATTAAGTATTTTTAAATATAAACGCGATCTCATACGGGTACAAAAAGTTTATAAAATCATGATTTTATAAAAAATCATATAAAACATTACATCATCACATCTACGTGATTATTTTAGTACAGGGATGGTTACCTATATTCACTTATTATTTATTTATGTAAAATCGGTCTAACGCTAGTCAATTTTGGTTGCGGATAAGTAAGCAATATTAAGCAAGTGTATTTTAGAGTTGTCACAAATTGAAGAGTACTCCTTTTGTTCAATATTCCTTACATTGAACAAAAGGTGTATTTTTTAAATAAAAATAAATGGGAACAAAAGGGATTCTCGTGTTTTTAATAATATGTAATATTTGTATGGTTGTTTAAGTAATTCTAAAAGCCAAGTAGAGCGGAATTCAATCCAAATTTATATTTATAAAGAAAGCATTAAAAATACTATAGTTACTGAGTAACTTTTAAGCAAATAATGTCAAAAGTTCAAGCATGTTATGGTTATTAGTTGTCAGACTTGTTTCTGCAATATATTTCATATATAAAATTCATAAACCGCTTTATGCTCTTTGAATATATTATGTCGGTTTATATAACTATTTCAGGGGCGTATATTTAATAACCACACGCATATAATTACACGTAGAATGACAACTCAATAAATTTTGTATATTATAACCATGACCCTATATTACTACTTACACTCATAACAAAGACCTGAGGTCGTTTTCAAATACCTGTTACATCTTACAAAATCTGACTCTCTATAATGTACCCGTCTCTCTTTCATTTTGAGTTTGTTCATCGACATCACAAGAGTAGAAGAAGTAGCTACATAATTTTTAAGAAGCGTAAAACCTCCAGTAGTGATATAGCTTCATGGTTATAAATGTCTAGGTGACGTTTTAAAAGTCAAAAAAGACATCTCGTATTAATGTAAATTACTTGCAAACAGTAAGGTTTCGATCATTCTTATACGATTTTATTCAATTTCAATTCAATCGCAATTAAACAATATCTGGTAGCAAAAACCTAACAATCAATAAAAGAGTTAAAATGCAATTGTAAATTAACAGAATTGTTTTTTTATGTAGATAGGAACATATTAAATAATCTTTTTTCATTCATATAAAATTAACCATTTTCATAAATATCATATTTTAAGACCCGAATATTATTTTCACGCACGTGGTATTTCGACACGGACATAGTATACTGGCCGAACCAGCAACTTCGCGACTGTCTGCAGTGAACGATATCCCATTTTCAATTAATAAATCGATATCAATCGTAACAGACAGACAAACTTTCGCATCCAAGCTTTTCAAACAAGAACAAGCAAGAACATTTCAAATTTCAAATATTTTATATTGTTTATTGTTATGTTTGTAATCTCTACACTATAAAACTTATGACTTGGAAAAAATGAAGGGACTATCTGTAAAGCACATACTGAAAATACAATAAATAAAATCGGACTGTTCATTGGTATAATACTATGTAATTTACGTTTTTACATTTGACCCTCTTTCGCGGGAACCTCTTTAATAAACGGAATTAATTAAAAATATCTCTAGCAAATAGAATACAGAATACATACTTGCAAATTTTGAGACGATAGATTCAGTGGAATCGCGTTCGTGACACATATAGACTGATAAAATTCTAAAAATGTGGTCTATTGTTTTACACCAATAGGTGTATAGTACACCTATTTTTGGTGTTTTTAAATATATTTTACATTTTATTCACTCTTCCAATACTTTTATATTAATGAAAATTCATTTAATTTGCAAATATTTAATTGATGAGTGAGTATTTATGGTTTATCTATGTAAAATATTCAAACCAGACATTAATTAATGTTTTGTATGTTGACCCAAATTACATCAAATTAAGTTATATATATATATATCTGATATCAAATATATATAAATAATCAAATTGGTGTTTCTAATAGATTCAGACGTATCGAAGGTCACCGCTTAGCCTCGAAAGATTTTAATAGGAATTGTAAATAGGTCGAAAAATTTGCGATCACAGATAACATTATTATTGTACAAAGATTCCTACGGTAACACAACTAGAAGTTTTTTAACAATAGATCTAATTAATGAGCAGTAACAAGTTTCCCAAGCCATGTAGAAATGACTTCGAAATCATTTGGAGAAACATTTGACTGTTGGAACTTTTCATTTCTGACATACCAAAAATTACGAAAGAAACCGACATGAACTTGATAACTTAAGAACGGCTGAACCGGTTTGGCTGAAAATTGATCGGGAGGTGGCTTAGAACCAGGAGCCGGACGGCGGACTTTTGTCTGAGGACTGTGAGGAAACTGAACGACGGAGGTACTGAACTGAACGGGTAGAACGAAATTCGCTGAAGCAGCTAGCATATAATAAAAATCAATATCTTTCAGTTCTCTATTTCCCACCGACCGCCTCAAGCGGAGCGGGGATCACTGGGTAAAGTGTACATCAAATAGCTGTCAAATGACGTTTTGTATTTGCTATCTCCATTGTATTTCTGTTGGCCACAGGAGTTAGCAAATATTAAACACGCCATTTGACAGCTATTTGATGTATACTTTACCCAGTAACCATCACTAAAAACATACGGAATAGCTCCCAGGTCATGATAAACTTGCACGCGAATTTAACCCTAGCAATCCAGGTCTTTAGGCGTAAATCTTAGATATACAAATTTTAAAATTTAAATTTATTCTGGTAGGTATTTAAAGTAGTGTATTAGTAGACTAGCCCTCATAACAGAAGCATATAATTGCTTTGTGGTTAGATTCAACTTGCGTAATTTGTTCAAGGATAGTTTGGCCAAGAAGTTCTGTGATTATAAATAACAGGCTTTTAAGTTGACACAATATAAGCAAGTCAAGGCCAAAAAGACTTTCTTTTGGTATAAGTCTTTCGGTCGGCTATGGAAGATATTATTAAATGATTATCATTTTATATGAAGAGACCATGTCTACTTATTATTCGTAGCCATAATCACGTCATTAATATACCTAACTTTTCAATTAAATAAAATCTTATTATGGTCACAAATTTTAAAAGTCCTGTGTCATTAATATACCTAACATTTCAATTATTATATCATATCTTATTTTGGTCACAAATTTTTAAAGTCCTATTTGATTCCTATCTAAATTGTGCTTTGGTCAGTCAACAGCCAATATGAGAAAATACATGTGAAAGACGAAATATTTATTGTGGAGTTTTTACGTAATAAGCAGCGCGTACCATTATGGTGTTTATGTAGTTGATAGAAAGTATAATAAATTTACAAATAAAAATACACTGTGACTGCACAAATACAGGGAAAGACTGTTGTTTGATTATAGGTTGCTACGTCAACCATAGATACGAAATATAAACAGACCGACTGATCGGCACAGTGTCCGTTTAGTGTCACTTCTAGCCAATTTCAACATACTATCTTCTAATAGAGTTTTTTTAATAGATACTTTTTTTTAATTATTGACAAATAAAAGTGGTTGTCCGATTATAGAAGCACTATCTGTTATCGTACACAGGTTAATGAAATTAGCCGTGAAGATAACCAGGTCTTGCTACATGCGTGGTATTCTTAATACGCGTCTCACATTTATATTAAGCACATTTCGTCCGCATAGGATTAAGGTGTGAAACATGCGGGTTGCATCTGTTCACGCGGTACATCCATACCACGCGCATATCATCCATATGTTGCGCGTTACATTTATATCATATGCGTTACATCCATATCATGTGCGTTCCATCCATATCACTCGCGTTACATCCATACCACGCGCATTACATCCATATGTTGCGCGTTACATCTATATTATGTGCGTTACATCCATATCATGCGCGTTACATCCATATCATGCGCATTACATCCATATCATGCGCGTTACGTCCATATCAAACGCGTTACACCCGCATTATTCACACTACATTTAAGTCATTCTATGTACGCAATCATTAATTTTTTTACATAACACGAGTTACGAGTGCTGTCGATGAGAAAATACTATTAGAATATTTTACTCGCTTATTTTCGGCTAAAAATTAACAAAAACAAAGAGAAAACACATATTTCGTAGTAAATCGATTTCAATGATTTTGGATGAGATTGCCAATCGAAATATATCGCTACAGAGCATCTTCAAATTGTCACCTACCTAAATCTGTGCTCCACATGGCAGAGCGGGCTAGCACTAGCTACCGAGGTATGTACTCGAGCGGGTACCAGGCAACGGTCTCCTGTCGTAAATTCAGTGTTCCTAAGGGAATCACCACACCACCTAAAAACTGGTTCTCTTGTAAAGAATCGTAGTTCCAAACGGTCGCTTGAAGGCTTCTCGTTTTAATAACATCCAACGGTAATCGATATTCGAGCATCTCCATGAAAGAAGGATGCGAGTTTCTCTTTAGTACTCGCGTTTTACGTTTCGTTTCTTTGTTCGGATCTGGTACTAAGTATACCTGTGAATGTTAATATATAATATAAATAGATGTTGATATTTAATACTATGCCAAAACCACAAAAACTCCAAATTGATGACTTTTCAACTAATTAATATTTTTTTGAAAATTGTGGCAAGATTAATACACATATTTAAATATGTGACTTATAACAATAGATTAGTCAAAATATTTTTATTAAAACATTACACAGAATAGATCAAAATGTTGTTTTGCTGAATTAAGTGTTTCCAGTTGACCCACTCAAGCGGACTGTTGAGAGAATGAGGGAGAAAGAGAGTAGCTGGAAAAGTTCTATCCACGTGCTAAGTATTAGGTTGCACTAGTAATTGTATGGTAAGGTACCTTGACGTAGGGGTTGGGCGGCAGTCCCTGCGGCCCGGCGGCGAGGGACTGTGCGTGCAGCACAAGCACGGCCAGCGCGCCGCCCGCGTACTGCACCGACAGCTTCAGGGACCCCGACCCACTGCTGCAACCCTCCACAGACTCGCCTGCGATATACAAACATAATATCAATGTGGTTTCGTGGGATACTAGGTAGGAACGAAGTTCCTTCGGCTAATGTAGAATCGACACAATTCATGAGTATATACTATGTATTGGCGGGGTGGAGTTAGGGAGTAAGAGAAAAGTATTATACACTACTCGCTTGTATATACGACTGTCGCGCCTGCGCACGTCTCATTTAACGGTTTTATTCCACGGACTTTTTCTTACGGTTTTTACTATCACATTTATTTTCAGTTCGGCCGCGCAGCAAATCCAATCCATCACTCCCTATTCCTATCTCCTCCACGCCTGGCGTAAGGAACTTCGTTCCAATGTACAGTTTTTAGATGTTTCCATCGTTTATCCAAAAAAAATCAAGGAAAACTAAATCCGTTTTGATCGACTTTTCACTGTTTTAACGGATTTTGTCAAAATCAACGTCTAGGGCTGCGTATCATTTGTCAAATCAATTAGAAACAAAAATAACTTGCAATAAAAAAAATAATGTTAGTGCTTAACTGTTGTATTTACAAAGGAGCGATAGACTATGTTTTTTTTGCATGACTAATATTTTGCTAACCTCACGGTTTTTACAAATTCATCTGATTTTGTGAGCAATTCGAGAGTTTAGCCCGAGACATCATTATTTAAATTGATTAAACTATTCCCTAGAATGCCAGCAACTAGGGCTGTCTCCTGGAAGACCGGACCTCGTCTTGGTGCTGCGCTCTGGTTACTGAATGGATTGGTTGGAGTAGTCGCTCGTCGTTTAGCTCTACGCCCAGGTTGCAAAAGAGATCTTTATAGTTAAGACCGGCGGCGACCGTGTAGTGATGTGTTTTGAGAGTTTGTGTTTGGATTAAGCGGGAGGCTGGGTCACTAAGCAAAAAAATTAACAAGCGGGTGGCTTTTCTGATACTGAGATATATACGCCTCCTATAGACACCACAAATACTGAGTATGTTTGAAGCCAACCTGACGCTTGCCAATGTAAGTTTTTTTAGTTGCCCTGTCAACCTAACCGAAACATTAACACATCACGATTTAAACCCGAAGTTATAGCGCTGGCAGTGTTGTAAGTACCAAGGTGACGATTCACTGGTACAGAATCCCTCATGGAATTGAAGGGTCTCCTTATAAAAAACCTTACCGAATAAAACAGTATCTATAGCCACCAAAGGTGATACTGGTGCTTTACCAATCCTAGTAGTATTAATCTTCAGATAGTTTAACATTACTTCAAAACTAGAACTCGGAAAAACTAGAAGCGGGAATAGGTAAGACAATAGTAAAATTTTGGACTAAAGTTATTGTTATAAGTTAGAGAGAAAAGAAACTACGTACGCTTCAAAACAGTTGCCTTGCTGTTTTTGTGGAAATAAAGTTAGTTAATCTACATACTCGTAGATAGACTTGATTTAATTATTTGACCGCCTCGTTGGTCGAGTGGCTAGCCTACACGCCTTACTACACCGATCAACCGCGAGGCTTGGGTTAGATTCCCGACGGGTGCAGGCATTTGTGTGATGAACATGATGTCTGCATTTCCGGGTCTGTGTGTTTATTAAATTTATTCTGGTATCTATTTAAGTATTTCTGTGTATTAGTATCGTTGACTAGCACCCATAACACAAGCATATAATTTGCTTTGGGGTTAGATTCAATTTGTGTGTTTTGTCCAGAAATATTTATTTATTATTAAACTTTTTATTTAACAAAATTAAATTACTGCAATAAGAGGATGTTAAAATGATGAATAGCATTATCTAAGTTACTTGAAATTAATTTTTAGATGTCTAAAAGTAAACAATATTGGTATTTCTAAACGGTGTTATTTTTTACCAATGCAAGAATTTGTCTGGTTATTCACTTTCCGATACTATAAAAAAAATTAAACTTGATTCTAAGATTACCTTTTTTCAGTCTTTGCGGTTCCACATCCTGTTGATCTCTTAGTAGAGGATGGAAGAATGTATACACGAGATCAGAATGAGCAATTTCATCAGCTAAGTTGAACAGTGATGTGAGGAACGCTTGGACGTCACCAAACCTTCTCTCAGCCACTTGTCGTATGTTCGACCTGCCCACGTGTAGACCTGATGGTAAACTGGAAGAAACCAACATGTTACTTAAAGAAAACTCCTTTCACTCAACAATTTTTGATCTTGTTCTTCTTCTATAAATATGGCTTTATGGTTTATGGTTCTCAATGTTAAATAAATTAATTCTTATAAGTACAGTCATTAGGAGTCACTATGTACAAAGTCAGGTCAAGTCAGGATCTTGAGTAAAGCGGTGGCTTCGTTACTCAAGCTCCTCTAGTGAGATTTGACGGCAGCAAGGAAATAGACGATACACTAATTTCTTCATGATTATTTCATTTTTGCACTTTCACTGAACAAAATAAATGTAATTTGCGTCTAAATTTACCAATTTCACTCAATATAAGCACGAAATTCAATAATGATGAAAAATTACGACCATCTTCATTCACGATGGCCACTCCGCCACAATTTTTGTTTCACTTCCTTCTACACGATTAGTACCTAACTGTCAACACATGTGAACAATTCACGACATGTGACGTATTCTTTGTTAACCTTTTAACCGCAGTAGCATTTTTACTAAACTAGCCTCCACCGCCTATCATATAAAAACAATCTAAACCAACTAGCACCTACAAAAATTATATGAAATCGATATGCTTTTGTTGATTTGTTGTCTTACTACTTAAAACAGTCCTGTATTGAGATAATTTTGAAAACAGACAATTACTTCAAAAACTATAGTCAAATTAGCCTTAAACTGGGGGGGAGGGGTTTAATGTTGTATGTCTTATTTTTCAGACAACGGCGGTTAAAAGTTTAAAGAATAAAAAAAGTGCGAAAACTTAAAGCTTCATCAAAAATTCATATAAACCAATACTTTTAGATTGTAATAAAATACTTTTAACTTCTACCTTTTTGTGATCAAGAACATTTCATATTTTTTTTATAAATAATAAATAAATATCCTTGGACAACTTACACAAATTGAATTTAACTCCAAGTAAGCAAATTATATACTCGTGTTATGGGTGTTAGTCAACGATATTAATACATAGAAATACTTAAATAAATACTAGAATAAATTTAATAAACACCCACACCTATATAACCTAATTTCAACTTTTCAGTTAATATTATCTATTTTAACATTTTCTTAATATCATCTTTTGTACCCTAGTATTGAAATGGGTGTATTTGGCAAATCTGACAGCGTCCTAAGTTGGCTTGCGGTGTAAAGACTTGGTATAATTAATGGTACCGCTCACTCAACCAAATGTGATAGACTTCGCATGCGAGTCCGCTGCCCACAGGGAGTTGTAACAATAAGAAAAGACCTTATAATCTGTTCTTGAAAATCTCTAATGCTCGGTTCCTATAATCAATGAAACGTAATTCATAAGTTCGTAAGAACTATTTGTAGTTCTTTCAAAAATAACGAAGCGTTACCCATATTTTTAAAATATGTTTAATAGATAGATATATTTACTACTGGTACAAACAACTACTTTTCAATTTCATTAAATACTATTGGTACTAAGTCGTAATGTATCAGTAACACTGCCACCCGTAATTGATTCCGCCATAGTCAATTGCGATTTGCTAGGCAAAAAATGTGTATGGAATATAGAACAGTATTTTTGATGCGGTGCCTACATTTGGAATTCAGCAGATATTAATCCCAAAAACTCCTTTTATCATCTCCTATGACTAATCTTATAGAAACCGCTTAAGGAACTTTTATTTACGGAAAAACGTTATTTGGCCGCATATAGAATTAATGCTGAATATAATAATATGATAATATTTTTTCTGTCTTTCTCTTTCTCTACTAATTAGAACTCATTAAAAAAAAACGACTAGTTCGTAGCAAAAAGTACCACCATAAAATAGTACTTCTCATTGATTAAAAAACTAAGCGATTAGCGTAAAGAATTTTTCGATAAGATTACTTTACACGTTACTCATTGTGCGGCTGACACTTCTGATTTATCTTATCTATGAACAGTATCGACAGGATCAGTGGTGGATGGAGTTTGTTTGAATAAAAACAAAAATACATGTTATGGCACTACTAAGAGAAATAAATACCAGTAAGTGTTTGTGTATTTTAAAAATGTAATGTACATTACAAACGGCTTAAGCCTAAATGTATGTTATGCATAAATTGACTTATAGACTTAGGTAATTGACAGATAACAGACCTTAGAGGTTTGGAATGTTTTAGTTCTACTGTATAAATTGTATATTGTATGTATATATTATCAATATTTAATGTTAATTTAGACAACAGTTCTGATTTTGACTCTAGTTTGAAACAAAAAAAAATACAAATCATCAATGTGAATAAGTGATAGGTATTACTTATCAACGAGCACGTTAATAACTTTGAGGCAAAAAATTTAACATCATACTAAAAACTAATAAAATGTTTTGTACAAATTTTTGTAAAATAGCATGCATCATTTGTGTACCTTTTACAGAAGACCTTATTACTTATAAAGTTTTGCAGTTTTTAAATAAGACCTTACACATAATAATATGATGTGTATTTAGTAACTACAAAACATGTTGTTTTTTAAAAGTTTTAACCTACTTTAAACATTGTATTTTTTTTTGTAAATTTTCTGGGAGTATTATTCCATGATCATAGTCTAAACCTTGATAGACATGTCCTGCACGGTCTTATAATTATTTATCATTAATTGAACACTTTCATTAATGCAATTATGCGTTTTTACTATAATTATAGAGATTACAACTAAACGAACTCAAAGATTTTTTAGTGATAAAAAACGAATCTATATAGAGCCCATAGTTATTATAATATGTGCATCATTGTCCTGTGCAAGGGATGTTAGGTCTATCGTGCAGTCTACAGGTTACCCTATCCTCTGGTCCTAAACTGACATTACCACTATGGCTGCAAAAATAGATAAGGCAGTGGATCCATACCTGGGCAAGTTGTTGTTCAGCACTCTTGCACTCGTGTACAGCACTCAGTACGAGTGGGCTGGGTGATAGTATCATAATGTCTCTTTTTTTTATAACATTCGAAGTCAAACAAGCAGACGGATTTCCTGATGGTAAGAAATTTCCACCGCCTAGAGACACCAAAGGTGGTAATGGTGCGTTGCCAACCACAGGTCGGGGTGTTAGGCCTCGAGCAAAAATAAGTTAACCGGCTACCCGAACCGGAACACGTCATGACGTTATGGCGGCAGGAAGATGTAAAGCGGTGGTCCAATCCGGATGGGTCGCTGGAAACTCTACCGCCTAGTTAACCTATGTTTACCTCTTACGAGGTGCAAGATAGGAAGACAAATGGTCAATACTACACAGGGGAACCAGATCAACACAGGGGAAGTTGAACCCTTTTCTAGATAACGTATTTCTCAAAAGCGTTGGCTGTATGCTCTTCTTACAGTAAGTGAAAGCCGATTGATATAATTACATACTATTTAAATTCAAGAGCGGAGTCAGGAAATTAGAATTTAGTAGAGTACCTAGTTAATTATTAATTATTATGTTCTCCACAATGTGCATTTAGATTTTTTTTAATTATTTTTCAGATGAAAACACCATCAACTATATCAGCACCATAGCATTCTTTTGTGCGATATCTTGTACAATTATAATGCTTCGATTTAGAGGCTTCAAAGCTACGTTAAATCTACTGTCGGGGAAGAACACTAACAGCGATAGTTACGACAACACTCGAGGAGAACCAGTATGCGGAGCATATAGGATAAGCCGAGATGAATTTTTTTGTAAGTTTTTTTGAAAACCATATCTGCTACAAAAGTCTCTATTTTTTAATTAAGAAGAAGATTTGCAATTACTTTAATTTAAATGACCATTTGGTAACGGTAAAGTGAACTCATATTTATTAATATTAGATATTACCAATCAGAATAATTACATTGTGACAATACAATATTCCGTAGTACATTTTGAAATTTAAACAGCCAATTTAATTTTCAGATGATCAGGGTCTTCCAGATCCTCCAAAAAAAATGGCTCCCTCACCCTCGATGGTACAGTTGCCAAATATACAAAAAGATGTTAAACCATTCAAAAGTACAAGCGACTTGACGAGTGCGAGCAGCACCTCATCAAACATGCGAACAAGTACACCAATTGTTTCACGAAATTCTAAACGAATAGAAGTAGATAAAAATCAAATGAAGGCGCAGAAGAAACTAGAGAAGCAACAACAGGAGGAGCAGAAAAAACTTGATAAACAAGCGGCGCAACAAAAAAAGAAGCAAGAGAAATTAAAAAAAGATAGAGATAAGCAGAGAGACCTACAAACTCAAAAGTCAGATAATTCTAAAACCAAACGTCCTGCACCACAACTTCAACAAGTTAAGGCACCTATCTCATCCCAACCACCGGTTCAATATTCAACGAATACTCTAGAAAGCTCTATAAGCAGAAGTAGCGGTCCACCCCCGTACTCTCCACCTGTAGAAGTAATTCCTAACACTGCGGATAACACAGGCAACACCAGTTTCGCGAAATCCACAGAAGATTCAAGTTGGGACATGATCTCACAGCACAGACAACAAATAAACAAGCAAATAATAGCGCAAGGAAGGGCAAAGCAAATCCACATCGATTTAAATTATAAGCCTGGAACCTCAGGTACTAGCCACAACAGTGAAGCATAAACTCATAATAATAACATATTTGAAAATATTATTGTTATCTATTGCTATACAAAAGATAACATTACTAATTACAAACAGATATCTTGATTAATTGCAAATAAATATCGTTATCTAAAGTAAAGTTGTGATATTTGCCATTTTTATGTAAGAGTCATTTCTAACTTTATAACTAGGTATCGTATTTTGTACAGGAAATCGCGTTGATAATCAGTAATTTTTCCATTCTTTATCATATCAAATAAACCAAGTATATTGCGAACACTAAAATATGATATTCTTATATTCATAGTTTGTACCGACTGGATCCCCTTATTCGTCAGGTTCCCCTGTAAACTGTAGCGTAGAATAAACCACCTGACTTCCAGCCAGGCAGTTCCTAAGAGGCAAGCAATGGTCAAATATGTCTTCACCTTAGACTGGTTTATAACGGACAAGATTGGTAGTCAAGTGCTGTGCCGGAACTTTTCCGGGTAGGGATCCACCGCCTTACCCATTGCTCAAAGTATTATAACATAAAATATATAAATAGAACACTTTGTAAGATTCCATCATTATTTTCAACAAAGATAACTTGTGCAATTTTGCTGGATTTTATTTTCAAACTTTAAATTTACTTTTTTTAAATGATTAAAAACCATCAATGATGTTGTATTGAGTCGACATTTTAGGCTGCTAGCATATTGAAATATAACACATAACATAATATTCTTTGCTAAATTTTTGTTTATTCAAATCGTAGCTATATAATATTATTATTACCCCTAGCCGACTCCATGATTGTTATTATGTTAAACAGACGTATGTTAGCATTATCATGGAGCGAGATAATGATAGAGGAGCCAAATTGCTAATAACCGACTTGTGAATACATAAAAATATTTATTCTATTAGTGAGTAACAACAAATATTACGCAAACATTTTTTATATATCAAATATAATCCGAGTTTTTTTAGGTTTTTAAGTTTTAAGGAAATGTATTCTAAACACTTACATACGGGCAGACAGTTTTGCTGAAAATTTTATACAGTTTATTATTAAATTATACTAGTTAATATTTGTTTTTATTTCCTTGCAATCAAACGGGATAAAAAGTATCCTATATCCGTCACCTGGCTAGCGAAGCTAACTCCCCGCCAGTTATTAGTCAAATCGGTTCAGCCGTTTTTGAATTATAAATAGTGTAACTAACACGAATTTCTTTTTATACGTTAATAAATATTCGATACTCTCTACTTAACCCGCAAAGGACCTGTCGTGAAGATATGTGTGTATGTATATATATTTCTACAATGTAATGGAGATCGGTCCGGTACAAAGATAGGTACAATGGAACCTCCAATGGAATCTACAAAGGAATGGAAATGTTTTTGTTAAAAAGATCTAGGCATCTATGAAATATATTAAATATAATATTTAGTTTGAATTGTAGCTGTCGACTGTAATGAAATGAAATGAAATGAAATGAAATGAAAATGAAAATGAAATGAAAATTATTTATTTGCGGAATATGTGTGTTAAAAAGTTGTTAATAAGATATTTAAGAATACAACATATTCTACCACATTGTGGTGTGCAAATATTGAATTAAATTTAAGAAGTTACATATGTAATATATAAAATGTACATTTAAATCGCAGCACTTATTTACATTTTTAATAAACATTTTATTTATTTATAAACATAATTTGCATAATTTATTATAATTAAATTTAAAGGTAGATTAATTTTTAGTCCTATCTACCGTACACTACCACCGTTTCCAAACCTAGCCAGTCGGGAGAAGAAACGGCGAAACAAACTCCCCGGCAACCATGATTTTGTTACTTAAATTAGGTTTAAATTTACAAAAAATATTTATACATATTTTATTTATTTATGCTTGTCAGCAAGAAAATCTTTTACACTATAATATGTCTTCTCTAATAGCAAATCAAATACCTTCTTTCGAAATCTTTTTACTGGAAGTGACTTCATACTATCAGGAATTTGGTTATATATACGAATGGACATGCAATATACATTATTTTTATAAATATTAAGTTTTTGATTAGGCACATGTAGTTTCTTACTATTTCTGAAGTGTGTAATTCTTAATACTTCAGCATTTGTCTGAAACAAATGATGATGTTTATTTACAAATACACATACAGCTAAGATATATAAGCATGGTAAAGGTAAAATTTTGAGCGACTTAAACAGTGGTTTGCATGAATGTAACTGATTAACTCCACATATCGCCCGTATACACTTCTTTTGTACTCTAAATATTCTAATTAAGTCTACAGAATTTCCCCAAATGGGGATCCCATATTGCAAAATGGAAGAAACATATCCGTGATAAGCTAAGAGAGATGCATTCAGACCTGCTACTTCTTTTATTCTTCTTAATACATACACAAACCTATCAATAATAACACTTGTATAATAACACTTACCTAAACTAGGCGTAAAGACGTGCAAAAATTTAAGGTAGGTAGTACTGTCTTGTTGAGACTATACCTAAGGCATTTTACCTTTTATTTTACCTTCTGTTTTAATAGTTCTTAATTCAAATTTTTAATGTTATTATCCACACTAATATTATAAATGCGAAAGTAACTCTTTCTGTCTGTCTGTCTGTTACCTTTTCACGCCTAAACCACCCAACCGATTTTGCTGAAATTTGGTATGTTATGTTATTTATGTTATATTGAGAAGGACATATGCATATTATTTTTTGGAAATTCAACCCCTAAAAGGGTTAAAAGGAGTGGCAAATTTTGTATGAGAAAAATATTTTTATTGCACATTTTTGCATGAAAATTTGAATTAATGCTTTTTAGTACAAATAATGAAACACGTATTTCAGGGTTTTTCGAAATTCACCCCCATTGGGGGTTAAAGGGGTTGGCTTAGATTGTATAGGAAATTTAGTTTTATTGAAACATTTTGCGTGACACTGAAATAATGCTCAGCAATAATTATAAGATATATATCTAAGCGTTTTTTGAAAATCAACCCCTATGAGGGTTAACGGGGGTGGCACAATTTGCGTAGGAAAATTATTTAACAGTAATTTTTACCATAAGTCCATAACAATGAACCACGTACATCAGCTGTTTATCATTAACGAAAAAACACACAAAGAAATTATGATACACTTAGTAGCAAAATTGGTTAAAAATCCCTACTAATATTATAAACTGTCTGTTTGTCTGTCTGTCTATCTGTTTGTCACGCCTAAACCAGTGAACCGATTTTGATGAAATTTGGTACATAGATAGAATAGACCCTAAGAAACAACATAGGCTACTTTTTATTGCAAAAAAATAGGGGAGAATGGGTAAAAAGAGGGGATGTCATTTTTAAAGCTGTAACAGTGAAACTTTGTATTTAGACACTTTATGATAAACGAAAGAACATAGGCTACTTTTTATCGCAAAAAATGGGGGAGAATGGGTAAAAAGAGGGGATGACTGTTCATACGTATATTCGTCATTTTTAAAGCTGTAACAGTGAAACTTTTTATTCAGATACTTTATGATGAACGAAAGAACATAGGCTACTTTTTATCACTAAAAAATGAGGGAGAATGGGTAAAAAGAGGGGATGAATGTTCGTATGGAAAATAGTTTTTTTGTTTGAAATATTGGTATATTTCAAAGGTGGTCCCATGGTCACCAGGTCAGGATCTGATGATGAAATCCTGGGGAAATCGAGGGAAACTCTAAAAAAATGTTGGCAAGAAGTGTTTTTGTGGATTATGATCACTTGCTAGCATTCGACAATGGTCACTTCACACTCAGACTCAAAATATTGCAGAATAGGCTGACCGCTAACTGTCTTTGAGGGATTTGGAGATATTTAAGAAAAGATCAACTAGCTCTCAGCGTCAAGCTCAAAGGAGAATCATTTTCAGAAGGTTTAATAGGAATGTTTTTGTTAATGCAGGATTCTATTATGACCACACGTTACAGTATAAAAATCATCCTTAGATTTTAATTGAAAAAATGATAAAAAATAACAGCATTGTGATCCTTTAAAATTCAAAGATGAAACGCAGGGTTGTGCTTATGGTAAGGTATTATTACTTTTGCTTGGTGAACCAGCTGAGCCGTTTAAGTCTCTTTTATTGTGCAATTCTGATGAATCTCGAAGATTTTTAATTACGTCATTTAGAGTACCTACTCTAAACGACGTCATTAAAAATCATTATGCCAGGATATTCTCCCACATTTTTCTGTGCAAGGTCAAATTTATCACAGAATCTGTTCATACTAATATTAAAAAGCTGAAGAGTTAGCTGAAGAGTTTAATTTTGTTGCTACAATTTCTAAATGTGAGTTTCTGGAATTATCCCCGAAGGGTTAGTTCTGCCTAACTGCACAACCAGAGCGCTCACGACTAGCCGAAGATATTAAGTCCAATGTGGTAGATGACAATCCTGTAGCTAACCGGGCACTTATCTAATCACGGGCAAGTGGCAACGTTACTTTTAGTAGAAAATTGGAACTTCACAATTTCTATTTGTTTTTTTTTTGTTGCCCGGACCGGAGATCGAACCCAAGATTTCAAGAAGTCATTCCGAAGACGGACTGTTAGACCTCAGAGACGATATGTATATTTCTAAAATTTCGAAAAAAAAACAGTTTTTTTTTTTTTTTCCCTAACTTGCTATACAGTTTAATTTCACAGGAATTGCCGAAGTGCAGATAAAACTGTGGAGACAATAACGTATTCCTACTATTTATCTGAGGTTACATTAGATAAGGGTTATATATAGGATATATTCAGTTTTGACAGCAAAATTGCTGAATTGATTTTAACATTTAGAAAAAAATTGATGAAACTTTGGATACCGATATAGGCTACATTTTATCTTAAAATATTAACGAGCAGTGTCGGAGAGGTAAATATCAAATTACTAGACTACGGGGGCGAAGCCGCGGGTAACAGCTAGTTCAATATAACTAGGATTGTAACGCATTGGTGTTTTTTTTTAAATAGAGAACAACCAGGATAATCAACTCTTCTTATTGTAAACGACAATCTTCGTATATAGACGCTGTTTATGTAATGTTGTCAGAGGCATATGCTCCGAATTTATGTCGGACTACGCTGTATAGGTGAGATGTTCCGTGTGTTTTTTTCTGTAATGGCATGAGCGTCAGTCTACAAATAAATATACATTCGGAATTCTGTTAGAAGGAAACTGAATGTAGTGAATTCGTACACGTAATTTTTAGTACAGGATTTGAGTGAATTCGGTATGGGAGAAACTTCATTTCGATTTTTTGAAGTATAATTCTGTTATAAAATTCCGAATGTATGTGACGTGCCTAAAAAGATTAAACTAATTATTTGTAAGACGCCATATGCCTCTTCTTTACGTAGACATATTCGTCTGCAAATCACACCATCTACGAGAAAGCATCATTCTGTCTGCGTCTGTGTGTCTATCTTACGCGAATATGACTACTATAGGTGTCACTGAGGTATCTCATGACTTTGTGGTTAGGATTTTAAGCCAAGTCTGCAACTTTACCGGCTTCCAATCTACAAGGACGGTATGAGCTGAGGAAGTGCTGTACATTCTGTGATGTACAGCAATTCCTAGCTCGTTCCGTCCGACTGTGTGATGAGATGCTGCATCTATTCTATATGACCCATTAACTGACTGCACCAATAGCGGGCGTTGGGGTTGCCATACCTCGACGACATAAACTGTAACGTCACTCGTATTTGCAACAAATAAAGGCTAGTTACCTGTGCACTTTGGCGAGCGGGAAGTGCAGACACAGCTTCTGGTAGAGCTCGGTGAAGTGCTTGTAGGAGCGGTACACCGTGGCGGGGGTGGCGGCCCCGGCGCGGAACACTCGCAGCGCGTACACGTAGTGCTTCTCGGGGTCGTACCGCTTCTCGAACGACAGGCACTCCACGCGGACTATGCGGCCCTCGCTCGCCATGCTGCAACACCACCGCATCTGGTCACACATCCTGGACTACCCTACTCCGAGGTATCTTGGTAAATGTGCCAATTTGTATACAATGACCATACAGATCCATTAGTTATTTATTCCAAGGCAAAGCCACAGCTTTAACACAATAGGATTGTACAACAAAACTTTAACACCAAAGAGTCAGTTACAGGTTTTCACGGAGAATAACAAGCTTTCATGAATTATTATTAAATAAAAAAAAAACTATGGTATGCATTTATAAATATGTAAAATACATTTTTTTGGCACTTGTCCCATACTTGGTATAAATCATTTACATTTCTCAAAGAAAAAGTTAATATAATGTTGATCAAACAATTTAACCCAAATCGTGTAGTGCAGCCGTAAAAGGTTACATACATTTGCTTTACATAACAATTTTAGTAACATTTTTGTTACTAAAATGTCTCTAACATAAAATAATAAACAAAGTAAAATAAAACAGCAGATAACTTACAAAATATACTAAATAAAATATTTAAAATAAACAAAAGTTACTAATGTAGGAAATCGACAATTGCTCAGAACACTGTTTTGATAAAAATAATTATCAATTGCAAATAAAAGTCATTTATAATATTACATAGTATTTACCGCATATCAACACTAGGTTGGAAAGCAAAAAGATCACTTCGTGTTTTTCAATAAGTAACTTAGGTTAGGTAAAAGGTTAAAAAATGTGCATATTCGTGTGATATAACTCATAATTGACACCTTTCTTTGCGTTTGTTCATAAGCCCTTTGAAAAATTAGCTTGATTTATTTCTATCTTTAAATCTATTTACGGGAAAACTCATGAAATTCATAGGGAAAAGTTTCTAAGTTCATATAATAATAAACAATATAAACTTCTTGTCCACAGAATAAGTTGTTTTGTCTTTTATGTTGTTTTAAATTTGAAATATAGGTACTTACGTGTAAGTCCGAGGCATAAAAGAGAGCAGTTCAGAGGTATTGCTACCTTGATCCCCGCTAGCCCGGAGCTGTGCCAGATTGTGAAGGAAAAAGTTGATTGGCGTAAACCTGGCAAAACATCAGCATATGTTAAACTACTGATTGTTATTAAAATGAAAATGTAAGATAATAACATAATACGCAACAAATAATATATGAATACAATTTCAATTGCGTTTAAAGATATGAAATTTGGACCTCGAATCGCAAGTGTATAGCCTATTTTTTTAATCTCAGAGACTAAATTGACATTAGCAATGTTGTAAGTTTTTTGCAATTCATAAATAGTGTCGTACCATTATCGAAAAATGTTAACAAAATCTATTACCGATTTTTATAAGTTACTATGGAAAATCAGAACGTGTGTATTTAGAATAAATCGATATAATATTAGTATGCTTTATAATCGTAGGTTAATAAATGTGATTATTTGTATATTTTCAAAACAAAAATTATAAAAAGTCACACTTTTAATTTTAAATATTATTTTTTATTTAGATAATGACTCCGTACTTCAATACTCAAAATTATCTTATTCGTCATCTATTTTAATAAATATACACAAAGTTTGCCGACCCGGCAAACTTCGAATCGCTTGAATTTAACAGCTACTTATAGTTTGTATGAAAAAATAATTAAAGTGTGGTTTTTTTCACTTACTCTGTAACCTTCTCGGTTTTTCTCATTATAAGAACCTTCTCCTGTCCTGACAATAACCAATACAACAAAAAAGAATTGGAAGAATTGGTTCATTCGTATTTTATATACATACTTATTTTGTATTTGGTTTTCAACACATGGGCTATATAGTCCTTCCATCGCTGTGGAGTTACTTGAAGAAGCCCTTCTCGAAAAAGCTTCAAATTAATTTAATTTTACACTCTAATTTTTTGCGTTATAAACAACAATATTTTTTACGGCAAAAGACAGCGAACAATATTTTACGAGGCTCCCCAAAGAGACAATCGAACCGTTATATGTTGTAGGTGCGTCACTATGAGGCCAATTGTGCAAGTCTAGGCATATTAAATATAGGCAGTCCTACCCTCCGGACAGATACATGACCATCTCTATAGCGGCAGAACCAGGTAAGGCGAGGGATCCCTAGCCAGTGGTTAGTCTACCATCAGTGGTATTGTTGGTAATGACCCGTTTCGCCTTTGCTCACCTCTTACGAGCTGTAAATCATGTGGGAATATACACATATTTGCTAACTCAATTATAACTATACAAATATTTCTGTGTATTAGTATCCTCGCTATTTCGCCTATTTTCCTCGATTTCATGCGCAGACCTAAATTTCTTAGCAATAGGACCACCTCGGAAGAATTATATCTTAAATAAAAAAAAGAATCTTTGAAATAACGTTAACTTTTTCGATGTTAGTTAAATGTGGCTAATAAATTTAGGGTTGAAGTATCAAAGAAAATTAGGTTTTTCGTTCTTTGAAAATCGACATTATTTTTGATTTGAAAAAATCGGTATCATAAGACAGCACTACAATAAAAATACAGGTATCATTATTTGTAAAATTGACATTTTCATTTGTCAATTTGGTCTCTGAGATTAAAAAACAGGCTATAGTAACAGTTATGAGTCCAACGTGCAGTAAAGGATAGCGCCCTCTGTTGACGAGGCGGAGCGTGTCAGGACCGGGGCACATTGCATTGCAAAGCACACTGAATGCGGTCAGGCCGCATCGCATCGGCGAATATTTGTTACTCAGTACTAAAGTTGAGCAAACAAATAGAGAGGCCACTCGACGTTAATATCGTCCAGTATGGAAAGTGGCGCCATCTAGTGGTTGTCATACGAATCGTAAAGTATGGAAAGGGGGGCGCCTTCGGTAGTTGTCATAAGAAATTTTAGGTTAAAATGCCATTGATGCTTTATTCTTAATAGTGATATCATGATCTTTGGTCACTGTAGGCCGCAACGGGGAATGCGGGGTGCTTCGCGGAAATCCGCCGCGGAAAAATCCGCGCCGATGCACCCCGGCACAGTGGGCGTTGCTCCATATAAAATGTATGCAAGCGATCTAGGCGGATTACTGCGCTGCGATGCGCCCCGTCCCGGCCCGTCCAAATGGGCGCTATCCTTAATACTTCAAATTTTTAGGTGCGTGTGTGGTGTGTGATGTGTGCGTAAGCAGTACTTACTTGCTCTTGAGCGACTCGTGTATGAGTCGCGCGAAGGCGGCGGCGGCCTCGGCGTTGGAGGCGGCCGGCAGCAGGGCGGCGCGCACGTACCCCACCGCCGCCGACGACACGCCCGCCACACCCGACGACGCCATCTGGACAGGGGGGTTTATTATATTCAACACATCGCTTTCTTTCTGACACTTTTTGTTGGATAGACGAAAAAGTTACGAAAAAAGCCTAGAAGTTTGCAATCATATCAATATTATACCCCTTAAAAAATTATAACACTTTTGACCCATATCGAAACTTAAATTTTGAACGTTTTAAATATCTTCACGACCATATCCCCGAAAGGGGAGGCAGAGACACAACCAGGTCACCCACGACTAGCCGAAGACACTAAGTCCCACAATGTAATAGGTGGCAAGCCTTTCGCCAACCGGGCACAACATATCTTATCCCGGACAACATATTTTTTATAAGAAAATTTAAAATATACATTTCCTATTTTTTTTTGTTGCCCGAATATTTTTTTGTTTTAATTCAATTTTCAAAACTACATCCAACTCGTATTTCTTTTTTCTTATTACACACAGACACTCTCATTCTGTTGAACACGCATCTTTACATTATCAAACCATTAGACTACTGTTTGTCATTAAAAAATAAATCTACTTTTCACATATTGCATGCCAAAACGTTTTGAAAATAATCGAAAATGTTTGTAATTTTTGACTCTTCATTCAGCCAAGCAGCCATTACTCTTAATTTTATCAAAAAATCATACACGCAAATTTCGAAATACCTCTTTCAAGTACGTGATGGAACAAGACAAGCTTATGGCAAGTACACATTTGTCTTGCAAAATTTGATAAACCTGTATTCGTGCACACGTAGTTACAAATCAATCTTATTTTGTTAAACTCAATACAATTAAAGCACAATAACGATGAAACTATTAACTTACCAAAGCAAAAAGATCGAGAATATGATCATGATGTGCTCTGACAATGTTGAAGGCCATACAACAGAGTTCGACGAAATGCTGGAAACGTTGTGTCGGTCTCTCTCCACCGTTGATCACGTACACCATGTCATGTGTCAGGACGAAAGGTGCGCGATCTCTAGAAAAATATAAATGAAATTTCAATAATTGTGGAACGAACTCTCTCTACCTATTTCGATATGAACATTCTCATAAAACTAGGAGAATATATAAATTTGTGACGACGGTCGAAGTATGCGTACAATGAATACACTTAATCAAACTTTCTACATAAATGTAAGCCGACAGACAATGTCATATCTTTTATATAAAATTTTCGTGTCACAATGTTAGTTACCGTACTCCTCCGAAATGGCTGTACTGATTTTCATCAAATTTTATCGGCATATTCAGTTGGTCTTAGAATCAGCTACTATCTGCTTTTAATACCCTAAAGTAAAAAGGGTGACTAACCCCAAGTTTTTACTAAAATCATATTTGGAAACATATTAAGGTTTCGTTTTGGATAAAGAAAATTATAACCAAAATATATCCCGCATTAGTAATCCTAAATACAACGAAGTTATAAAATATATTCTCATAAATATAATCTTAAAAATTAAACGATAACCAAAAGAGACCTAAACGCTGAATTCGCGGCATCTCCCAAGCAATATTTAGGTATGGATCAAGAGTTAACGAGTTATTGCAAGATTGTGCTCTTAAAAACATTAAAAATATGTATTTAATACTTCATTGAAAAAATATTTTAAAAATGGTTATTTGTGTTTTAAGGACGAAAAATTTTACAAATAAACTAAATGTAACCCAATCAGAAAGAACTAGGCAATATTTGTAAGAACGAATAACCTATCTACAGATCAATAATAATAGGCCTTCCAGGGTTTTGTTGCTAAGATATGTTTGTGATGCAACTGATCTAAAATAACACGATCTCCAATCTCAGACAGGTTATTAATATAGTTTGATTGAGTATTTACAAATGGCACTAATTATTTAAAGCGTTAAGTTGACAAAGTGATTTTTTTAACAAATATTAAATTTGCTAAGGATCAAACATCATCATCACTCTAAAAAGTGAAAGGAAGTTCACCACATATCAAGTACGAATACTTTGGCAATAATTGATTATGAATGTAACACTGCAAAATTTTTTAAACGAATAATTGTTAATATCATTTGTGACGCATCATCACGGGCGCATTTTCCACACAGAAAAGTAAAACATCAATATTTACCTTTTGAAGTTTCCAAACATTTGAGCATCGCCAAGGAACTTTCCAAAGTCGATGTGGAAGAGATGACCAGATGTTTTAAGCATGATATTGTCGTTGTGACGGTCACAAATACCCAGCAAGTATGTAGCAACACTGTAGCCGGCGCATGATGCTAAAATTAAAAAAAACGTAAAATTTACCTATACGTCAGTAACAAACAAAAATGAACTCACCTGGATAAATTATACGAACAATAAAATTATGGAACAGCATGTTTTAAACAGTTTTTCTACCGAGTTTTAATTTGGGAATTTTTCGAAAAATGAGAAATAAACTATTTAGAAGCCGACATAACGTTGACAATTACATTTTTTATAATATTAGAAGGCAACGAAAGGTGGTAGTGGTCCGTTGCCAATCTGAGGTCGGGATGTTAGGCATCGAGCAAAAGTAAGTGTAGTGGCTACCTTATCTTCATAACTGGAAAACATCAACAGCAAAAGCTGATGTTATGACGGCAGGAATAGGTAAGGCGGTGATACATGTCCGGGTGAGTCGCTGCGACACTGCCTCCTACTTAGATGTCACAGTACCTATGCTCGCCTCTGGTAGAAAAGCAGATGATCTATTCTACAAGAGAGCCCGGACCAACACAGGGCAACCTGACCTGCCGTTGCAATGTCTAAGGCCAGTAGTGACTACTTTCTATCTAGTAACCCACTCACTCACGTGCCTAGTTTTACTACCTACAGATTGAAATAAAAAAGTAGACATACCTGTAAAGTTGTCTCTAGCACGCTGGTACTCCAATTCTGATGGGTTATGTTTAGCCAGCCATTCCGCTATAGGTTTGTCTTTAAACGAACCAGTCAAACCCCATTCCGTCTGTATGGCACGTAGAGTTTCCGCCTCCGAGACTATCTCTATCATACCTACAAATTAGAATGCTTTTAAATTTACGAGGAAATAGTAACTTAAAAAGATGCAATATAATTAATTATTAGACGACTTTATTGATATTAAGAAAAAATAATATAACTGTTGACACCAAAAGTAGTAAATGTGTAGATAATATAAGGCTAGAATGTGTCTTTTGCAAATCCAATTTTAAGTCCCGACTAAAATTAGTGTCTGTGAAGTAAAACTTCTTTAGAATCGTTGTGATTTCAAAACAGGTGCAACGGAAAAACGACAGGTAAGAGACACAAATATATCATTCTTTTGCAGGTAAGAGACACAAATATATATTCATCTCATTCTTTTGTCGATTTACTGAAGTTTCACTTCTACCGTCTGTGAATCGCACAGACAACTTTTTTTTATTTTCTTTGATAAATAGGTAGTCTTTCTCTTCACTAGAACCTTCGCCAAGCTTTAGCTAAATATAAATAACAGAAAGCGTAGGCTTTCTATGTTCAAGATAAGTTTAAGCTATACACTAAAGTTGAATCGCAATTGACAATTATTTTCCTATTTAAAAATTCGTGCGCCTATTATCAACACAATGAAAGCGAATATATTTTTATCTAATGTAGGTTTTATACATAGTTGGCTTACCTCTATTATTACTTGTTGGTAAAGCCTGGAAGGTGACCATTCGAAGATCCAGGCCCGCCTTCAGCCAAAGACTATCCATTACTTTGATGACTTGTAAAACAAGAGCGTCTTGTCTCAAATCGTCTCCCACCTGATATAAAAAATATATTTGTGATGGTTGCCTACGAAAAGAAGCTCAATTTCACCAATATCTTAAATTAAATACAAGGAACCAAGTCTGTATCCACTGCTACTAATATTGTACTGTAATAAAAATCTAATATGTTTATCAGGTTCGACAGTTATCAATATCAAGTATGTTATACATTATTTTTATACTTATAAAGAAGAGTGAAGCGAGCTGTATCCACTCCATGAGTCGTGATTTTTGTTCGTGTCTTTATCACTTAATCACTTCACGTTTACTCATCATATTTTATTCTTTAACCATCTTCGTAGAGCCCTGTCTCTTCACTCAAGCCGGAGAGAAATTTATGGATGACCCTTAATCAGTCGTCATCGCTCATAGTTTTACAAACTCTTAATATTTTGGAATAATCTTTTTAAAGTTAGACCTTAAACTACATATCTAGAAAAACCTTTGTAATGGTTTTTAAAACTTTAATCCATACTACTATAAACGAGACTCACTTTAAACATAGCAGGTACCACAGCGTTGTCTACACCAATGAAGTTGATTTTCAGTGGAAGAGTGTTAGACGAGAAGTAAGAGCAGGATCTGTGTACAATAAAATGTTTTATTATTTAAAACCGAATCGTCGATTTTATATAAAAAAATTACAATGTAGTAGTAACATATAATTCATTTGAGACATAGGTATTTGTTATTAAAATGGCAAAATATATGGCAAGATATCACTTGTTGGGACTTAATTATATTTTCGAATTTCAATAACTGTCATGATGATCTTTCTGCAGCTTGCCAATTGTAGAAACTAAAAAAATGTTAAATAGTATAATATAGAACAGTCAAGTCGACTTAAAAAAAAGGTGTAATTTTGAAAGGATGTTTTAAATTTTTGTTTCCATTTAATAAGTTAGTGTAAAGAAAAGTATCGTTTTGATTATGTGTGTTTTTGAGGGAAAAGAAGTATATTTTGTATATGTATTTGATTATTTTGGGTACGTGACAGATACTTGAATTATAGTGTATAGTACCCGTCACGAGAAGCTATAAATTATGTAAACAAACATCTTTTACCAAGTAATTATTTTTACTTCGAGACAATAATGAACTGACCATATTCAATCGAAATAAAAATATAGACGGGTTATATGAAAGTCGCCTCTGTGGTCGAGCGGTCCGGGTGTTGGACTTGACTGCGTGAGGTCTCGGGTTCGAATCCCGGGTCGGCCAACAAAAAGAAAATTGGATTTTTCCAATTTT
>NJDD01002047.1:385924-407787 GCA_002245505.1 Calephelis nemesis
CGCAACATGCCGGCGAGCCGCTCTCCCCCCGCACACAGCGCCCGCGCCCGACCGCCCTCCTTCGCCGCCTTCACCGACAGCGCCGTCTCCGACACCGTCTGCACTCACGTGTACCTCTCACAGCTCACGATATACAAACTTAGGCTAACTTCTCATCCATAAGAAAAAAATGCTCAAAAGTGCATCGCACACGTGCTATCAAATTCAGAATATCGATGCAGTTAAACTGTCACTTTTTCTTAACCAATATAATTTTTAATAAACTCTGTTTTTCACAATAAATGTGTCAAGTATAATAAAAAATCAAAATATTTTAATTTTAAAATAATTGTGTTCCTCGCAAATAACTGTGTCAAGTAAAATAAAAACTAATGTACAACTTTTTTTTGTAACTGCAAGTCTCAAAACGTCGTAAATCTAAATAACTCAACTCAGGGAGTCGTTATTTTCAGATCTACTTGTTTTTAAATAAACTGATTTTTCTAGAAAGTGCTTCTTACTTTGACTAGTAGTTGTTGCCGTAGAAGTGTTTTGTATAGGTTTTCTCCACAGACAGCTAACAGTGCCCGAAGCAGTAGACGATAACGCCAGATGGCCGTCATACAGACATCTACCTCCTGACAATCACTTGCGTTGTCTTCTAGATTTATACCCAAGAATTCTTGATTAGCCGTCTAAAATTTAAAAAACAGCTACTTTATATTTTATATTCTACGATAAGGATGCTTCAAATTTTAAAGAACAAAAATGTATTTACTTATATAATTCATTAATTAACACATTTTTTTATAGAATTCATAGATAAATAATAATGCACAAAATGTGGGCTTACGGCTGTCGGTTTATAGATTTCTTTCAGCCAACGCAAAAATTATAATCTGTGATGAAACAATAGAAGACATCATATGCAATAAATAAAAATACTTAAACATAATAATAATATGAAAAATAATAAAAATGACAAACACAAAAATATATTTCAACTGTTTGTTGAACATTGGCAGGAATCAGTGACCTTATGGCCCTGAGAGAAGTCAATTGGAATAACAAAGGAAATGAGATAAGAAAAAAAAATATTGAACTACGACTAAAGCGACAAGATGAATCAATGCCATGTAAAAAAAAGCGAAAACGGATAGGGAGCACTTCAGTTGTGATCTAAAGTTAAGGGTTAAGTAAAGTTATAAACATACTGTGAAGACCAAACTCATATTTTTATCTAGAGTGACATTTAATTTGTTGTAAAATCGTGTCGGTTATTGTGTTATCCTGAATAAAGGGAAAGGTGTTAAATTAAAATGAGCTTAGTAATTCTCACTTAGTTTTTAACGAGTTATTCTATTATATTAGGAATACACACCTGTGGTACATTTGGCAGTGAATGGACTAGAAGCCAAAACAGTCGATGGGCGACGGCCGGAGCGGAGAGGGCGCGAGATAGAAGGAGCTCTGTAAATTTAACCAATATATTTGTTATCTTACTGTCAAGTACTGGGTGAAGGTACATATTAATATGTTTTATACATTTTTTTAATATTTTAAGAAACATATACTACAATTACTGCATTGCTATTGGTTCACGTAATAAATAATGAAGTTCGATTATATACATTTATATGGTTTTAATACATAAAACGAAAGATATCGTCGGGTTTTCCGATTTCGCGCCCTTTTCCGCTATTTCCCGCCAAACGTGTGGACGGTCTACGCACGTAAGACTTTGTTTGTGGACTGTTGGCTGGTTTAAAAAAAACGGTTGTATGTAAAGTCAACTTGATGACGATAGTTGAACGTGACAACGTCATAAGAACGGAGGTCGATTGCGCTTCTTTGTCGCTCGTTCTGCGCTCTCGCTTGCACTTCAAGCCTTAAATGGCACGCCTCAGAGCGAGGTAACGAGGTAAGGCATGAGTCATGTTTTTTTATGCTTGCAGCCGGATCCATCGAATTATAAGACGTTGTCACGTCAAAAAATAATTTGTCTTCGTCTTTGCATATTACAAATACCAACACAAGTATGATTGAAAGTTACGGATTTAAGGCAAAAGTATTTAACAGAGATGAAAATTGACAGGGTGAAACTCTTTAAACGAATGTAAATGTAGAATCCTAGTTTGAATAATAATTCCAAAAACAATACAATTCAAACAAAAACAAAGAGAGCGAGGAGCGGCGTCACTACAGCTAACCGTGAGATCAATATCCTAATGTCTATCATAAATTTGATTTATTATTAGTTTAGTAAAATTTTACCAACGGCCAACGACTGGTCATTAATAACATTACCTGCAAGTGGACTGCACTCATACGTTTCGTACCGCAGCGCTTGAGTCAGCTGCGGCATTACACGAATCAAGTCATCATCCGACATTTTGTTTATTAACGAAGCCGCCATTTTGCGCACTGCCGCGTCTGGGAAGCTAAAAACAAATTATGAATACAGGGAAATATATTATTTATACAGGGAAGTAGATGACCCTTCTTCTCATTCGATTATTATTTTCGAAAAACACGACCGTCGGAGACAGAAGATTGATAATAAGAATAGTTCGTTCGTGGAATACCGACCCAGTTGTTCCTTACATTGTTTATTTTTTATCTGCCATTCTTTCCACATGATTTTTCTGGTTTTACATTAACACGTTCTTTAATCCTTCTCTCTCTCTCGTATTTTGCTGTTGCAAATGCGGTCGGCGAAATTTTCAGCACAGATTTTCACAGTAAAATCAACTTCATATTGGGCGTGGTTTAAAAATGTGACGGTTTGACAATTAAGATGTCCGGATTTCATCACTAGTAGTCAGTTTTAATAGGTGGTAAAGCCGCTACAACTAGCAATTATCGTGTTCCAGCTTGTAAGATAATTAATTTAAACAAAAAAATATATACAAGAGGCTGAAGATCCTAGCCGGTTTTATGTTGGCAACGAAGAGTGCATAAGATGATGTGAACTTTTTATCTTTTTGAAATTTGTCTCTCGCAGATGGTTTTCCCTGATTGATGTCGAAGTATTATTTAATAGAATATAATTTTTACTGACATTTTAATTTATTTACTGATATTTTAAATTAATTACTGACATTTTACTATAAGTTATATTACGTTAGCATGTTGATAATAGTTTATTTGGTTTCCATTTGAAGTTTTCAAATAATAGACCTATGTAGTGGTGGTTATTGTCTCTGTGGTCTAGTATCCCGTGTTCCGAGTTGAATTCCTGGGTCGAAAAATTAGAAAATGTACATTTTAAGTTTTCGTATAAAATTAACTTTGCCCAGGATTGAATATGTGCCCGGACAGCGATCTATCACAATGTGGGACTTAGTGTCTTCAGCTAGTCGTGGGTGTCCTATTTGTGCTTGTGCTTATCTATATGGGCGTGAAGATGCTTACTTACTTACGTTTAGACCTTAATGAATAAGGGCTATTCTTTATTGAAGTTGAGCAAATTAAATTTTATAAAACACTAGTTGTTGCCCACGGCGTTGCCCGCGTGGTTCGACAGGATTATTATTGCGGGATAAATACTATTATATGTATTAATCCATGTCACCCTCTATGTGTGTACCAAATTTCATGAAAATCTGTTCAGCAGTTTTGAGTGAAGGAGTAACAAACAAACAGACAAACTTTCGCATTTATAAATAATAATGGAATGTGTGTAAGGAGTGGAACATAATATATTATTATATGTGGTGGTGTACCAGGGCAGCAACAGATGGCAGGCGTTGAGCGGCGAGGGCGGTTCCCACCGACGCAGCAGGGCCAGCAGCAGCGCGCGCCCCTCGCCCGCCCAGTTGGTGGCCGCCAGCAGCACCAGCGGCAGGGCCCCGGGCACGCCCACCAGGTACTTGCGCTTCTCCCACATCACCTGCACCGAGAACCTATTTCATCTCATCCTTACTTAAATAGACTAAAGCATCTCGTGGTCGAGTGTCATGCACCAACTTGCCCGGGTAAGGGATTGGGACCTCCTCACCTATTCCTGGCATAACAACACCATCATGTGATGTCTGTAGGTCGCGGCTATCTCTTACTATCAGGAGATCTACGTCTATTGCCATAAACAAATGTAGAGAATGTTTATAAGGGGTAAATAATTAGTTTTCACTATTCAAAAGATTGAATTTATTATATTATTAGCCTTAAGAAAGGCTAAACATTAAAATAAAAAAAACATAAATTAAATAACATGTTTAATGCATTGCTTACTAAGGATAGCAAGCACTAATTAAACTTTTTAAGTTATCGCTATCTTCTTTCACGTTTACTGTTACCAATTTAGGTTTGTATGGAACATTTCTAGAGCCAAGCTTTTCATTGGAATACATTAACTATTATGAACACAAGTTGTTCTGGCTTGACAAATTTGACACTACTAAAATGTTACTTTTTTTAATTTCTTTCATTTTCGTTTAATTCGTGATCATTTGAATTCATTAAAAAATGATAGCGCACATTTATAATTAGTTTTCAAAATATGAGTCAGAAATCAGAATCGGCGCAAATATCAGACTGAAAATGTATATCAGACTATACCTCTCGACACTCAGTGGGCATTCTTTGATAAGCGCCTTGTTCAATCAGATGCAGCAGTTGTGACTGGGTGTGCCCATCTAATGAATCAAAGCTGGGTAGCTCTTCTGTAAGTGTTGAATTTTCTTTGTGTTCTTCGAACTCAGTCCACTTCACACCGAACCTCGAGTAGCCTGGTATGTCTGTAAAATTACATAATTTTATCAAACTGTTAACTGTTTTATGTTCAATGTATTTAAATAAGTCTCAAAAGTATTACAAAAAGTATTAAAATGCTGAAAAAATCGCTTTATATCTGATGCATATTAAGTTCTTAAACGCAAGTTTGAACATCGTTTAATGAGTTTCAAAAGGCTGGCGTAAAGTGTGTCCTTTAACATTTACACACTTTTTTGATTTTTTGTAATATGTATTAAATTCTAGGATAATAAGCAAGCGACCCCGTCATGGTAAGAGACAAGCGTCGTCTATAAAGGTCAAAGATGTTTTTGATACAATTTTAGACCAAGCGTGCAACTCTACTAACCGGCCTAACCTACAAGCCAGAACATGATACCGCCCCTATGGTAGCAGGTTTGGAAGGCAGTGGTACCCATTCGGGCAAGCTGCTGCACAGCACGCTACTGTTTAGTTTTTTTTTTACATTACAATAAAGGTGCAACATCCTAAGAATTTTTCTGTGCACCACTGAGTCAAGAAAATATTAACAAAAATTAAAAAATAGTTAACAATTATTAAAAAAAAGTAAAGATACATGCACAAAAAGGCAAAATAATGAAATAATACGTGACCAATGTTGAGCACGGGGTAGGTGCCGGTGGGCGTGTGCAGCGCGTGCGGCGCCGGGCCCAGCCGACGGTCGCAGCGGGCCGGCCACAGCGGCAACACGTACTGACCGGACGCTAACATTCTACGGGACATCTTTATATTAATACGTGATTCCAAAATCTTTGGACCCGTTTTTACGAAAACTACGAGGAGCATAAAATTTGGCACACTTATAGTTTACGAGTAGGAGAAGTGCAGAATGCTAATATTTTTCAATAATAATACTTATAAAGTACATTAAATCAATAAATAAAACATTACCCACACTATCATGCCTTTGACACACAAAATCAAATATATTGAAGATAACGAAGATGACAGATGGCGCACTATAAAGTTTGAAAACAAAGTAGTTGGTCTTAATAAATGAAGATTGCATTCTTATCAACAAGATATTAAAATTTAGAATGGTCGAATTTCGACCAATGGGCGACCACTAGTTCAAAGATATATACAAATTCCGGTAAATCTTGATATATATAAATCTCCTGTCACGATGTTTGTCCGCGATGGACTCCTAAACTACTTAACCGATTTCAATGAAATTTGCACACCATGTGCATTTTGATCCAACTTGAGATATAGGATAGCTTACATCTTAATTTTATGATAAAAAAATTACCGTCCGAGCGAAGCCGGAACAGGTAGCTAGTATTTTATACAGTTTTCAAGGGATGAACGCAAGCTAGACTAGGAAAATTTTGAACTGAAAGGACAAAAGAGAAAAGAAAACTCCAACCAAAGAAGTCATAACAGAATTCAAACTTTATTCCTAAGAAACAATGTCAAGAATGTTTTAAGTTACACCACTTAAAAGAAAGAGTGAATAGAGAGAGAGAAAGCTAATTTTATTATAAATTTGACACCTTCTAATTTAGTATACATCCACCTCCAACTTCTTCACTTTCAACCAGATGATTTGCGTTGAGAGTCATAACTCTGATGTGTTATAATACCACAATAACAGTATTAACGCACAGAACTCATTCCCGCACAAAACTCAAGCAAAATTAAAACTTAAGTCTCTAATGCCCAGTTCGTAAACGAGTCGTTTTACTAACGAAAGGTTATTATTTTTACGAATAGTAAGAAATATAACTACTGTCGTTCGTTATTGATAGTTAACACTAAACAAAGCAAAGCTTCATTAGTTTTAGGCAAACTTCCAGTAGTTATACTAACCGATTACGAATCGTTGATTATAGGATCCGGGGCTTTAAAGGCTCATATTACACTGAGCAAAACACACTAGTTAAAAGTGAGTTTTTCAGCAAGGTTAACTAAAATTTAATATGTCAATTGATATATCTACATTAGCGCCCTTTTCCTGCGCTTTCCCGTTTCTCCTTGGTCATGGACCATATACCTGAACAACAACTATGGCACATGGCTATAGCACGTGCGCATAACTTAAACCTAGTAACGACCACAAAGAATGTCACTGGTGAATAAAATAAAAATAAACCACACGTTGATTTTCCAAAGTGGCTTCTTTCTTTGTTATGGTAATAATTAGTAATAGAGCAGCAAATTGTTATTAATAAATAATTGTCAACCTAACAGCTAAACTACGTTAAAGAATAGCGACATACAATGCATATTGACTACTAATTACAAAAAACTTTTATTCTGTCATAAAAAAACATGTGAAAAATACTAACTTACCCCTCATAATCAAACAACTGTATGGCAGCCCAGCCTAATTCCACTTGTTCAAATAGTATCAGTTCATTATCCTGCGAATCTTCCTCATTGTGTGGCGTATTATCATTCTGGTTTTGGTTTTGCTGGTCCTCCGTTCTTTGTGTCCGACCGTATAAGGTTAATACTAGACGAGATTCTCGTGGCAATGAATTTATGGGTACATCTTGTAAGTTAAGCCTGTAAACATTTTTGCAAAGAAGTTTTATGTTTGTGCCGGGAAAAAGAATCCCATTAGGGATTGAAAGAAAGTGTTGGTGTTAAAATGCGAAAGGGCATGCTCCGCTGGTTCGGTCATGTGGAAAGAATGACAGATTAAAGATTGACAAAGCAGATATACAATGCGAATGTGGATGGATGTAGGTATCCGGGCTGACATTCCACGATCAGATCACTCGGATATTATCCGAGGGTGATGTCAAGAGTCTCCGAAACCGGCGTGTTTATATGAAAAAGGTAATGCATGTGAAGGAAGCCAGACAAGTTTGTCAGGGTCGTAAGATCTGGCACTCGATACTCTCTGCCTACTACTTAAGGGACTCGGCGTGAAGATATGTATATATGTATGTTTTGAGTTTTAAATTTAATTCTTTCAGAAAGTTCTGATTAATTCTAACACTCATTTAGGTTGACAATCTATAATTTAGATATAATGGATTTTGTGACTATATTAATGATACTAATATAATATGTTACACTACTACGGTTACATAATCCATAAGTAACAATGGCCATGTTTGTGCAATTTAGTGTCAGTGCAATTTTACTAGCAAAGTCGAAAGAAACTACTAGTATAGTAAAAAAAACATACCATGTATCGAATATGATTCTCGGATAGAAACCAGCACATTCAATCTTAGAAGTTTCCGTTAGGTTCAAGCTCTTTAGTGGTCGCGTCCCGTAGTATATTTGTGCGTGGAACTGGTATTCGTCGTAGTTCCAACATACGGGTAAGGAATGTATTGCCTCAATGCAGAATAACATCGTTTCTGCCACTGAATATGCAGGGACGGCCTCTATAAAAATATTAGATATAAAGTTAGCGCAAAACTAAAACGCGACTCGCGCAACATTTCTTCTGTGGTCTGGCACATGTAAAAACATGTTTTCAGTATGTTTGTTGTTATTGTTTTGTATATTAGTTATTAAATGCCATAAACAAGACAATTAAATTAAAGTGAAAAAAGTAAAATCATATTCTACTAATCTATTCTACTAATATTTATTATATATCCAAAAGGTTGTGCGTTTGTCAAAATATCAATATTTATATTAATAAAACATACATCGAATAAAATACAACATTTATAACACAGAACAAAAGTTTAACGCAACTGTACTCAAGCAAAAGTGATGAAGCACAGTTATAAACGAGTGTGAGCGAGATCGCGATACGAAATATGATCCAAGTGTGTGTTAAGTGCTAAATAAAACTGCGATGAACACGGGTGTACACTTACTGGAATGGTGGTTTACAGTGGGTGCATCAGGCAAGTGGAAGTCGAGCAGCCGCGAGCGGGTGTAGAGCCCGAGCAGTGCCCGCACGGCGTCCCGCACGCGGGCACACTGCTGCGCCGTGTGGTCCCGCGCGCCGCCCGCCCGCAGCGACACCGAGCAGTACGCGCCCGACTCCGCGCCCAGCTCGGGCCGCACGCCGCCCGTACTCTGTACTTACAATTGCAATTTTAAAACCGATACTATCTTATATATATAATAATTCTCTTATATTAAAATTCGTACTCCTCCGAAACGACTCAATCTATTCTCATGAAATTTTGTGAGCATATTGAATAGGTCTGAGAATCGGCTAACATCTACTTTTCATACCCCTAAGTGATAAGGATAACTCACTCAATTTTTTTCACTAAAATCTCATATATAAATATAGCAAAACAGCGTCTGCCTGGTCAGTTAGTTGGATTATAATAATTACAATCTAAATTTCTTTTGGGAGTTTTGGCGCCATCGAGAGAAAAGACGGTTGAAGTTTTTTCATAATTGTTGAATTTCATGTTGATATTGAGTGATATTAATCAATTTTGGTGGCATTTTGTACAATTTTGTTTAGTGAAAGTGCACAAATGAAATAATCACGAAGAAAATAGCGTATCGTGTATTTCCTGATTGCCGCCAAATATCATTACATGAGCTTGAGTAATGACGCCACCGCTTTACCCAAGAGCCTGACATGACTTACTGACGACTTACGGCTGATGACTATATTTAATCAAAATTAATATAAAATTTGATGCAAATTTCTACTTGACTAATGGCAAAATGCGAACGTATAGGCCAAAACCTAAAAGAAAGAAGAAATCTCTTTTGTTTCATATATTCACTTTTAATTATCATCCACGTTACAGTTCACCTAGCTCGATATATAACTTCACTCTGTACACACTGTACCTGTCCAGTGACAGCCTGCGCGAAAGAGTTGAGCGCGTTCGTGAGGTGCAGCGTCTCCAGGTGTCCGGCGAGCGCACAGATCGCTTTCACCGCCTGGAACACGCCGCTCGGCGAGCAACTGCCTTCCGCGTGCACTACACCCACGGCGCGGGACAGCTCCCCCTCCAGGGTCTCTGCACACACCACCACATGCTTTTAGGATATTTTAGTTTTTTTAACGTTTCTTAAGTCAACCGTGTGTATGTGACACGTCCAGTGTTGCCAGGTTTCGGCTTGAATGATATGTTTCAATACTTAACATACTTACCGAGCAGAATGGATAAATTGTCGAAGGAGAGTGCGGGCGCAGCGCCTTGCGCGGGCAGTAGGTCGTCGAGCGTGAGGTGTGCGGCGCGCGCGTCGTCCCGGTCGGCCCGCGCCAGCGCCGTGTCACGCCGCTCGCACAGACACAGCCGCACGTCCTTCTCCAGCCGCACGCACTCGCGGATGTAGTCGTACTCGCTCAGGGAACTGCCCGACAATAGGTACTCTCGGGCACCCCACACCTAACAAACAAAACCAGCAACTTCACACAGGTGAAAATACATTATTTTCGGTAGTAGTAACGAACAAAACGACGAGCAACAGAAATATCAAATGTAATGAAAATCATATTTTTACAAAAACATTACATTACGATAAGCTTTTATTTGTATGAGCTATTCCCAGCAGTAGACTTGAGAAGCACTATGTAAGTCATGTAAAATAAGCCCGAATACAATAAGATTATGGTGTGAATTATAAGAGTTCCTATGACCACCTTCCACCGCCCTGATAGTGGATAAGCTCCATTAAATCATTACACTAACATTAAACTTGCGTATGAACTTCAAAAACCAGCTCAATCAATTGAGGCTAGCTACATTAAAATTGAGTTGCTGAACTCCATCTGGACCAACACACTTACATCATAAGTTAAATAAAACAAAATTAATGTTATAATTATTAATATTGACGTTTTTTCACTCTTACCTTTGCCTTTTTCACCCTAAATAAGCTTGGCGTGATAGCGTAGGTAACTAGTACAAACTAAAAACGTATGTTTCAATATTTTCTATGACCTAGCTATGTCGTGATATATATTTGCTAACTCTAATGACAGAATCAGAAATCGTGAACAACAATTTGACCGGACTCACCCGTAACATATATCCCGACATGTCTTCTCGTATGTCTTCATCCAATGTACATACTACTGTTAATATCACATGTTCAACGGTTGACTCCACTGTAACAACATAAAATACATATTTATAGAGTGACAAATAATGCAGAGACTTAAGTATCTGTTTCTTTAAAACATTATCTCAAAACATATGTTGGTGTCGCCCAAACTATTGTACAAACAATAAAATATTTGAAATAAAAAAAACAATTTCAATCATAATGATTCAAGGTTTGAGATGTACATACCAATACCAAATATAAAGATAGCAATGCAACTCATCCTCAACCTCGTTTATTTAGTTATTCCAGTCAAGCTACATAATTCAATAAAATACAAAGTAAGCCACAGGCAAAGTACTTACCGTCCGAAGTAAAGGTGATGGGTTCGTCGGTGTGGGAATTGTAGACTAGAATCTTGATGCTGGTATTTGGAGGGTATCTTCCTCCGGTCCTGGCCGCTATCACGTGACCGGGATTCGTTTTCTCGTCCGTGTGTACAAACTTTTCTGAAACAATTCAAGCTAATATTATAAATGTGCAATTTTAATATACATTGATTAAGAGCCGAACACCTAAACCGTTAAAAATTTGCATTCGGATAGTTTACGATTCAAAAAAGAATAGCTGAGCCCTTACCATGAGTTTACGGCATGTCAAGTTTACTATACTCGCTACCGTCTCTGTAAATTATTTGTATGAAAATTTTGAACATCGCCTCTATTAGTAATTAAGAGAGACACATTTCAGTAACCAAAAGTGCCATAGATTTCAACACGTAACTTACCAAACGTAATCTATACCTAATCATAGTAAAGGCTTTGATGAACTAGCGATTAGAACTTATATTGCCAGGAAAATATAATCACTAAATTCACAAAGCCCGTGGAACCATATAATTAGAAGATAAGTGACATTTCGAACTGCTGGCGGGTGGATAGGCATTTAATTAAACTAGTAGTCGCCCATTGGTCGAAATTCGACCATAATAAATGTTAATATCTTGTTGATAAGAACACTATCTTCATTTCTCAAGACCATCTACTTTGTTTCCAAACTTTTTAGTGCGCCATCTGTGATCTTTTATCGTTCTCATCAATATATATTTGTTTGTGTGTGTCAAATTCATGGTAGTGCGGATAATGTTTTATTTATAGATTTAACGTACTTTATAAGCATTATTATTGAAATATATTGGCGTTCTGCACTTCTCCTACACATAAACTTTCTTGCAACTTGATTTAAAGTTCGATGAAGTTGTTAGTTTAAAAAATGTAGATAAAATAACCTAATGTATGCAGTTTGTGTTTAAAAATGTTAAGTGGGTCTTGAAAGGGCAGTTTGAAAAGTAGCGGGCCATGACAGAACAATGTTTGGGAAACATTGATATAGATAGTCACACATTGCTTAACCTTGGTTGTGGTTTTGCTCGAATGGTAAGCATACACGACTTAATACGCCGATAATCAAATAGGCTCGATTTCCGCTCCCGATATCTCAAGACATTCGTGTAATAAAGTAGATCGTCTTTCTAGGTCTAGGTGTTAAGATAATACTTTGGTGCATATAGAAAAACTCTATTTAAGTATTGTCATCGTTGACTGACACCGATATCGACAGTATATAATTGCTTACTTTGAGGTTAGATATATTTGTGTAATTCTTCCGGTAATTTTAAAAAAGGCAGGTAAAAAAGATACAATATATACTTACTTCTTACATCTAACACCATTTTCAAAAATGCTTTGTGCTCACTATCATAAGTTTTGGTTCGACTTTGTACGATACAATCATACAATTTATTCTGAAAATTAAAAAAAGGAGTAACTTTTAGTATTTCTAATATAATAGAAATATTACACTGCAATAGAATACGAAGATGATATATAACCTTACTCCGAAAAAAAACAAGAAAACTTAGCACACAACTATCTTAAATAAACATTAGCGGCAAAATAGATCAGACTAACAAAACATTCAAACCATATTTTGACTATTATCGCTGTAACACACTCATATTTCCTTATATAAATATCTTCATGTCCATTTCCCCGAAGAGGCAGGCAGAGAAACAACCAATAAAGGACACTACCAACTTGCCGAAGACACTAAGTCCCACAACGCGATCGGAGGCAGGCCTATCGTCAACCAGGCACATATCAAAGTTATTTTATTAGAAAATCGAAAATACACATTTTGTCTTTTTTTGTTGCCCGGCCCGGAATCGAGCCCGGGGCCTCAAGTAATCAAGTCCTACGCCGGACCGCTACACCTTAAAGGCGACGAAATACAAGAGGAGGCGATTACAGTATTTTTGTAATTGCTTAATGTGTTGGTATGATGTAGTGCGTGTATACCTAATAACCATTAAGCACAATCAAAAAGGGACAATTAAATTTAAATGATACTTACAGTGCTAGGCCTTTTCACTACTGGAGGCACAGGAGGTTTAGTTTTGGGTGGCGGGCTCGGTACGATGGTACTTTCCCGTTTACTTATTGTGGCATACACTGGAGCCTCGCGCAATTGCGTTTCTCCATACAGAAAGTCTAGAGGATCGTACTCTTCGTACACACTGCTCGAACATTCGCTCGGTACAGCATAATCTGTAATTAGTTATACAGAATTTAAATTTATAAAGCTGGATAAAATATATACTGGATCATCTATCGATCGATCTATTAGATGTAGGCTTTGTCATTTACCATCGTCATTTGGATATAATTTCGGTTAAATTTTGAACACAACATTTTTTTATACATATGCATTTATTTCCATAAAGCCCTTCTCTATAAAATATGTTACACGGAAGACCGTGAACTATGTTAATGTGTGTTATATATTTCAGTGGCATCCAACTGTTGATAGTATATATAACAAAGTCGCTTTCTCTGGACTCTGATCCTATGTCCATTTGTATGCTTATCTTTTAAAACTACGCAACGGATTTTGATGAGGCTTTTTAATAGATAAATTGATAAAAGAGGAAGGTTTAAATGTATATATTGTACCCGTGCAAAGTCTAAGCGATCCGCTAGTAAAGAATATAACTTATTAATAAAGTTTAAAGAAAACAACATTCTAAAATCTCTAAAAAACTGATAACTTTGTGTAATATTAGTCCTGTCAAATCGAGCAATACCACACACAAAAACACAAAAGCGTATGAAGGTATTTTGAAGTGAAATGAGAAGAATAGCAGTGCTTCCAGATTTAAAATCGGACAAAAATTTACATAAAAACAAAAAAAATTAACACTATTAACAATTATTGTGTAAAAAAACTTGTAAGCTTCAAATCAATGTTATGGTCAGATTAAAACTCAAAAATACAATGAAATATTAGATTTGATTCAGTTAAAAACATCTTCGATTCTAGATTTCGAAAAATTAGATTTTTTCGATAAACTAGCCTATTATTTGGCCAAGAGACGTATAAGGATACTTAGGAAAACGGATAACCCAAAACAAAAAATAGGGACAAATCTGTGACTAAAAAACTGCACAAACTATTTCATATTTTACTTCGCAAACGAAACGTTTTAGTTAAAATAATAAATGCCTTGAAGTAGAAGAATGAACAAAAACATGGATTTTTTATTTACCGAACACAATTTAAATGTTTACAAAACTGAATACAATATTGATAATTACACAATTATTTTCAATACAATATTTACAAACATGATGTAATTCATGACAGCTAGAAAACGAAGATAGTATTGAAGAGGCCGAAACTGTAGTGCAATTAACAACGCTTTCACTCCGAATGAGAATTACAAATCAAGTAGCTTATTTCTCTTTTTTTATGAGCAAGAGCTCATGAAGCGTTTATGTATGCGTTCGCCCGCCGCGGTTGCGACCTCGTGAGTTCAGTAGAATGTATGTTAAATCAGAATCAGAAAACTCTTTATTCACTTGAACCATACAAGTGGTATTTGTGCACGTCGACATTTTTTTTAAACTACCACCGGATCGGAAAGCGAATGTGAAGCCAATTTGGAGATGTGTGCAATGACCTCCGGGTTGAGATATGCGATATGTGTCACATTATCTATCTCACAACCGAGGCGGGCGAGGTTGGAAACCACTCTGTGAAGTTTATGTTACAACACAGAGTGTGTTACAAGAGATGAGTCGTGATGGCAACCGTAATTCACAATGTGCAACCCATGATATTATCCAAATGAAATACCGCGGTGCCATATTATGATAATTGAAAACTAATGTCAGCATTGTACAGAATCATTTTCGAGTTCACTGGTAAAAATAAGTTTCTAAATCTATCGTAGATTAGATGAATTTTTCATCATTCAAGAATAACACTATTTTTTTAATAACACCCGCCAAAATTTACATGTAGAGATGATTCTTAGCTACAGCTAAGAATCATCTCGTCCACGTCAGCTTTCAAACAAAACAATCCGCTTTGAAATCGATCCATCCGTTCTAAAGTTATAATTCCATAGACACAGAGACACATACACAACGCACGCACACGCGGACAAATCAAACACAATACGTAAAACTAGTAACACCTTTCTTTTTCCGTCGGGAGTTAAAAAGAAAACATCGTACAGAATGAATCGAAAGTAAAAGATAAGAGCTATACATATTATTCATAGGCTGAAAAGCTGGATTTATTAGCCTGACAAGGCAGCTGGAAGTCGGTGAATGAAAACAGCAGGAATAGTTTTAGCAGATCTTAAAATAAAAAGTGCAAAGTTTTTTTAAAAGGGCAGAAATATCCAGAACTTTTGTGCGAGAAATTACATATTACATTGTATGTAAATGTGTATACGGACAAACATATTACCAGTGACCAATAAAATGAAAATGATTATGCAATAGTGAATATTTTAAAATTAAAACAAAATACCATGTTTCCTTTCGATCTGCCATCAAACTCGAGGAAATTAATGAATATGAACACAAAACCACTCACCAGAATTATTTTGGTCAATTAGTAGCGGATCAAACGCCTCTAACACACTGACTCTTACGCTACCTTGCCCGCTGCTAGAGTTCCGACTGCCGAAGTCGATCAGATTCAGGGACTTCGGGAGACTTTCCACGGTGTCATTCGACTCGTTTGACTGTACACAAATAAAAATCTTGTTATCCTTGTCTAAGTACACAAAAACATAGGAAGAAATCATAATAGTAGAAAGAATGAATGACTGATTTAATAATCCAACTTAAAACAGCTTATGAGACATTTTTACAACTAAATTGACTGTTGGAGACGTCACAATTAAGTGTAAATTTAGATACATAAGGCATTTGCAGTAATTTAGTTGCGAATTTACTCAACTAATTTTAAGTTATCACTATCTTTTAACAATGGTAATTGAAAGAGACAAAACACTTTTAGTGGTGTTTTCTTTCTTTCTTCCGTCGTCACAAGTTGACTTGTCCAAACTAATTTGACATGTCTGAAATGCTCCATCTCTTTTCATTTTGTCTCATTGGAAAAACGTTGCATGCATCTAAAAATAAATTTAGTTTTTGCTCAGTAGGATTACCAAATATCAATTGAAATGAAAATTATTTATTTGCAGAATATGTGTGTTAAAAAGTTGTTACAAATATATCTAAGAATACAACATATTCTACCACATTGTGGTGTGCAAATATTTAATTTAATTTAAAGAAGTTACTTATTTATTTAATATTAAAAGTAAATTAATACTTATTTTAAAAAATAAGCCTATGCGTACGCTAGTTGACCGGATGTTGCAGTTTAATGCATGAGAACCTAGGTTCAATTCCGGGTCATGCAACTCATGGTATGGTTTTTCAATTTCCTAATAAAACAACGTTGCCTGAGAGTCACATATCACAATAAGGGGCTAAGTGCCTTGGGCTAATCGTGGTTGTCTTGGTTGCACCTTTGCCTACTAACTTACTTTTTGATTTTTTTTATATATTTTTTAAATAAAGTGTGACTGCTGCGTTCAATAATAACATTAAACAGTCAAACAAACAGGAATTTTCAAAAAAATGTGAGAAAACAAGGCTCAGTAAAGCTTACATTCCATTAACATCGATCAAGTAAGAAGCAGAAATCTTATCTTCGATTGAATTAGAACGTAACAAGCGTAGTCTCATGAAAGGCATGTCAGCATCTTAAATCTCAATAGTCAAAGGCAAAATTATTTTTGAGATAAGATGTAAGAATAAACTTACCTCAATACTAACTTCTGATACCTTCCTCGTTATACTTTTCTCATTGTCTCTTGGTTCATTCTTCACAACCGGTTGAGAATTAGTGTTATTATTATTAACATTCGAAATTTGTGCTTTGTTACCAGGATACGGAGGATATGTCGGCATTTGGTTTAGCTGAGGGTACAATGGAGGCCGTGATGGTCTTGATATCATGTTCGTTGTATTGTAGTTGTATTGAGGATTAACATTTGGTATTGGCGCTGGCGGTGGATATCCAATGTAAGGAGATGGAGATGGAGACGGCGACGCCATTCTTGTTTGTGTGTATGGACTCGTTGGTGGATACATTGGATTTGTTGCTACGTATGTTGGTGGATGTTCAGAGATAGCTGCTGGCTGGTAATAAGGATAAGGAGGCGCCATAGGCGATGGCATTCCGTAAGGTGTGGAGGGGGGATATGGCGGCATTTGGCTGTAGGGGGGAGGATAATTGTAATATGGGGCATTGTATGGATAGCCCGGCCTTTGATTGTAATGATTATTCATTTTTGTTGAATTTTCGGGCCCAGTTACACTCTCTTCTGGCTGCTGCCCCAATCTGTAACACAAATAAAATATTGTTGGTTAAAGTTTCTCGTTATGACGTAAAAATAATTACGGGACAATCTCATTAATTCCTGCCGTTATTACTAGTGATGAGCCAGATATCTGTATCCGTATTTGCGGATATCCGAGGACATCCAAAAATCCGGTTCCGTGAAACAAAAATAGAATCATTGTAATTGGCCCGCGCGTTTAGAAATTATAGCCAAGTTTTTATAAAGTCTTTTTTCCCTTCGTTAAGGGATCTCCTCAATTAAACAGGTTGATAACCTTGTTTAGAACCTAGTGTACACGACCAGCCAAATTTCAGCACGCTCGATCCAATAAGTTCTTTTACTTTTTACTAAAATTTGTTTTACTGCCCATTTTTCCAAATTTCTTTAATGTAAAGAATTTACACTTCGACAGCTTTGTTATATAGATATCTCTCACTTGTATAGATTTCACAAGTGAAGTGCATTCAGTTCTCCCATATGTTAGAGACTGCAATAACTTACCTAGATTGGTATAAACAATTTTTTCTATTGACAATTTACCGTTGACAATTTACTAACTTATTATCAAGCTAAGCCCCTTACAAGGTAGGCAGAGAATATCGAGTGGCAAATATCACGACCCTTGCAGATCAGCCTAGATTTTTTTTTGATATTGGAAGGCAAACAAGCAAACGGATTTTCTGATGGTAAGAAATTCACGCCGCCTAGGGACACCAGAGGTGGTATTGGTGCGTTGCCAACCTGAGGCCGCGATGTTAGGCCTAGAGCAAAAGTAAGTTTACCGGCTACCTTACCCTGCGAACCGGAACACGTCATGACGTTATGGCGGCAGGAGTAGGTAAGGCGGTGGTACCAATCCGGGAGAATCGCTGCAAAACTCTACCACCTAGTCAGATTTCACGGTGTAAGTGACATTTACTATTTTTTTCATACAAACATGCCAGTTCGGAGAGGAGTCTGTACAATTCAACTCTACAACCATCGGATAAAACCCGATCAAAACCGTTTCCTCGAGTACTCATACCCATCCAATCTCAATTTACATGTTTTTTGTAAATCTTTCAACTGTCATTCCTTTAAATGACCGAACCAACGGAGCATGCCTTTTCTCATTTTACACCAATGCTTTCTTTAAATTTCACTCTTTCTCAGATCTCACTTTTACGAAAATTATTTTAAGTGTGTATAAGGGCCGTATATTTCTCACCGTCGCGCAATCCATCTGCTTGTTTACCTTCCTATATTTAACAAAACTGTTAGATAAAATAAAAATAACTTATTTTAAACGTACTTGCTGATCTGATCAATGTACTCCTTGAACGAAGCATGGGGATCCTTTGGCACGGACTTGCTTGTAGGACTGTTAAACGATATTAAGTCACTGCCCGAGTTCCTTGTAGGACTGGCACCCGTTGATCTGTTAAAACAAAATGAAAAATGACACGTTCGGATTAGTATCACTGCCTCAAAAAATGGTGTCGTTAATAGCTAGGGATGTGCCGGACATCCATAGGGTATCTATATCAGCGGATATCCCAGGACGTCATTTGTTCGGAGGATTTTGTACAGAATTTTTACCTTATTAATTTGCAATACATAAATTAAACTCTACATAAAACTAATAAGGTAATTCCATATATAATTATATTACTAAACATTTTTGTACACATTTTTCAACTTTCGTCTCTGGCGTCGTCTCGTTAAAACTTCACAGTAGTCTCAGTTCTATTATTATTATTATATTATCAGTTATTATTATTATAAAATTATAATTAAAATATAGAATTAAAAGCCTATAAACAGCATATAAGTTGTAGGTGGTTTTTGGCAACAATCAGAACACAAGGGACTATGGAGGGAAAATTTGGTTCTCAATACATTTTGTCAGAGGACGATAAACTTTTCGTATGGAGAACCAAATTTTTTTTCGCGATTTTCTAAAAGTTATAGAACAAAAGTTGTTGCTTTTGATGTACTAAATCCGCCCTAGAAAGGTTATTAATGTCAGGTACCAGTAACCTTGTATGGTATCAATGGGCATGTATGGTATCCCTTACCTAATATAAAAAACCTAACTTATATGCAATGTTAAGAGAAAACACCATGACCGTGATAAGGTGTTCCAAGTCTTCTGTGGTGACACGTCCAAATTAGTACCAGTACTTCATCACTTGCAGTACCTTCTTACCATTACCACGCTAAGGTTTTGAGAGCTGAATATTTTTGACCGATAATAAATTGAGTCAAATTGAGAATGCATTTTCATTTAAGCTCCTTGTAAAATCATGATTACAATGCGACATGTAAATCCGCGAATCAAAGATTAATACGATAAAATTGTTTTATTAACGTACAGTAAGAAATGTAGACAATCTTTAAAAACTTCGTAGTATTTATTGTTTAGTAGACGATCTGATCAAAATTGGTACATTTTTCATATCCATAAACAGATATAAAATTATTAAAAATGCCTGGAATTCTGCTAGTTATTTAAATTCTAATATTAATGATTCATTCATTAACAATGAAAATTAAAACACACTCATCTAAATACGAGCTAAATATTAATAACTAGCAGCCGACCACAGCTTCACACGGGTGAACTTCTATGTTAGTATACATATAACCCTTCATCTTGAATTACTTATTTTAAAAAAACCGCATCGAGATCCGTTGCGTAGTTTTAAAGGTTTCGACATACATACGAACAGACAGAGACTTTGTTTCATAATATGTAGTGGAGTGCAATAATGTCTTTACTTTATTATTTTGAGTTCAAGCAGATTTTCAAATAATAAATAGTCAGCGCCTATAGATACCTATAATGCTAATATTGCATTGCCTATCTAAGATACGGATTTTTCCTGACTAGCCTTTAATAATAAACCTTGTTTTTGTGGCACTACACATACCTAGGAGCTTCAACTGAAGAAGTGCGTCGTGGAGGCTTTCGTGGAGGTGGCGGAAGCGCTGGCGGCGGTCCTTCGACTTCGTCCCGTCGGCGGTCACTGCTAACACTAGTATCCCTTCCATTATCTGCAATATCAGAAAATTCGATAACACTATCGCGCCAATAGCTTTGGAATATCCAATTTTATCTGTAGATGAAGATATCATTTATTTTTCAAAACATAATTCATTGGTTTTGTAGCTCGGTTTTTTCATATTTTTTTAATTGATTACCCATAATTATTGAATTATTAATGTTAATCAACTAGTATATAGAAATACTTATGCCTAGTTGTGAACGCCCAGGTTATGCCACTGCCTACATCGGGCATATGCGCATGAAGATACTTAGTAATACATTTTATAAACAACCAAAGGTATGCTCCTCACTCAAATGCCTATCCGGAATTGAACAAAAACAAGCACCACACAGACAATAAAATAAAATAAGAAACATTTTAATATGTAAATGGCTCTGTGTCATAAGTGCCCCATAAATATTTCAGTAGACAAAAAATGAAGACAATAAAAAATGTTTTTTTTTTAATTTAATCCAATTGTTGTCGCCTCTGTGGTCGAGAGGTCCAGGTGTTGGACTTGACTGCATGAGGTCTCGGGTTCGAATCCCGGGTCGGCCAACAAAAAGAAAATTGGATTTTTCCAATTTTCTAATAAAAAAAATGTTGGTCGGGATTGGAAACGTGCCCGGTTGGCGATAGGCTTGCCACCTATCACATTATGGGACTTAGTATCTTCGGCTAGTCGTGGGTGCCCTGGTTGTGCCTCTGCCTACCACTTCGGGGATATGGGCGTGAAGATATTTTACTTTAATCCAATTATTAAGATAACCTTTAATGATTAAAAATATGCTACATACTATTAATTGCAGCTTCCACATGAGGTATAAAAATTTCAAGTAAAATACAAATAATGAAGAACACAAAAGGTTCAAAATCTTGCTATCGTATACACCTAACATCGAAGCGTAGATCACGTACTTATTATTACTTTTTATTTCACTTAAATGCATGCAGTAGTTCCGAAGTTATAACGATGAGAAGTTTAAACTCTTTTTTGAATTGCTGAGATTACGCGCGCTCATGCTATGACGTCACACCCTTGTTCGGCCCGAGCTCGCAGCACGCCGTGCTGAGCACGGCGTACGCGTTTGCTTTGGTGATTGAGTACGCAACAAACATCTTGTTTCATTTTGTTTCGATCGCCTTCAAGCTTTCTTTTTCTTTAGTTCTTCGGCTTGTATTTGAAAGAAATAATATAAACTATCTCTTACATATAAGATTACCTTCATTAAATTTAAACTGTAGAATGGAAAACGGATTTCTAAAATCCCCGTGTTGGTCCGCCGCTTGGTACAAACTAGTCTAAACTAACCTAAAATTAGATTTAGAGTTGTCAAATCACGTTTGGTATTCTGCTGTACACATCTAAACTAAAATTTTAGCTTGACAGA
>NJDD01002047.1:416206-468916 GCA_002245505.1 Calephelis nemesis
TACATATTCACACCTGTGTTACCCGCGATCGCGACCTTTTGATATCGTTACGTACGGTTAGGTTGAGCTCCGCGAAAGTGGAGACTCGTTTGGTATTTTTATGTAAGAGACGATCAGGGGCCCTACTATATTCGGCTATAGCAATATTCTTTCCATATTGCTAAATGTCGACTTATATATGCCACTTTATGCCATAAGACTTCAACCTTAAGTCTTTCTGAAATGACAATAAGTATTATTAAAATAATGTTGTTTCAAGAGGTACCTAAAACATCTAATCTACGAGTATTAAGTTTGAAGTTTCTTTATATCATCTATCACTATCACTTGTCGTAGAGTGCAGTACAGCAGTGCCCGAGTAGGGACCCACCGCCTTAACAATTCCTGCCGTCACAGTTACTCTGTCGTGTTCCGGTCACTTAAATTACGGTGAACTGTATACCTATAGCTTTTTAAAATTGGAATTAAAATTTTGAACAAATGTATTTTGTATGCTAAGAGATAAAACTAGAATAATAACATTAAAAAAATCTGGTTCTTTGAACTGAAAAAGAATCCACAAGTATAATTTAGATGACAAATATGAAGGAAATAAAATATTTGTAACTTTAATACAGAAAACACAGATAATAATTCGGATAGCCCGAGCCGGGAATCGAACCCGGTTTTTTCCGGTCGCGTACCAAGAGGGCTTCCAGTTAAGCTATCTGAGACTTTGTCCGTCCCAACCTATCAGCCTATATTTTTTTATAATTAAAGATGTGAAGATGTAGGATCTTATTATAATATAAACGCTAAATTTTTTTTATTATTTAGCGACGTTTCTAGCACTTTCGTTGCATTTACTCAGGCTCCCTACAGATACAAACATAAAATTAATACACACAATTTATTGAGATGTAAATACGTACGAAGTTACAATAATAAACATACCACAATATATTTCATAGCATCGTCAACTTACCTAATATTAAATTTCTTGTAATATCTTATACTGTATCGATCATGATAATATGTCAAACTTAATTAATTAACTTAGTTAATAAATTGAAAGGAGCTAAAAAATCAGCTAACAACAAAATTAATTATATTATTACATGGATCTCTGGATCTCAAAGCATTAAGATAATTATTTTTTGTATAATACGATAGAAAAATATTTATAAAAATATAGTCGACATAATTATTTGTTAATAGTTACTTCAACTAATGTATGGAGTAATTAAAAAAAAAGTATTGAAAACTGTATTTTTATACCTATGACGTTATAATAATTCAGCCTATCAACTTTTTTCTCATTAGTGGAATTGTTTTGCAGTGCGGTATTAGTTATCGGTAATAATTTTCGTGCGTCAGCTACTAAAACACACTAATTTGATAAGAAATAAATAACCAGGAAGCTTTTGCTGGCTTATTACTCACTGCATACATACATATACATTTCATAGCATCGTCAACTTACCTATTATTAAATTTCTTGTAATATCTTATACTGTATCGATCATGATAATTTGTCAAATTTAATTAATTAACTTAGTTAATAAATTGAAAGGAGCTAAAAAATCAGCTAACAACAAAATTAATTACCTATATTATTACATGGATCTCTGGATCTCAAAGCATTAAGATATTTTTTTTTTGTATAACACGATAGAAAAATATTTATAAAAATATAGTCGACATAATTATTTGTTAATAGTTACTTCAACTAATGTATGGAGTAGGTAATTAAAAAAAAGTTTCGAAAACTGTATTTTTATACCTATGACGATAACGTCATAGGTATAAAACTGCTGAATTATAACAGCCTATCAACTTTTTTCTCATTAGTGGAATTGTTTTGCAGTGCGGTATTAGTTATCGGTAATAATTTTCGTGCGTCAGCCACTAAAACACACTAATTTGTTAAGAAATAAATAACTAGGAAGCTTCTGCTGGCTTATTACTCACTGATAATACTTTGAATAATAATGAATACGCTTTAAATTAAATTAAACAAAAATTATTTTGTTAATATATTTAAAAATTTATTATGAAGTTTGTCATCTATTTCATTACTAACAAGCTTATTATTATATTTATATTATTTTTCCTGAAAGAATTTCTATGCAAGAGCCGCGCTTGGCAACATGCCTACTGGATCTATAAATTGTTGTTGACATTAAACTTTGGATTTTCCTCGATCGAAAATCTTTTTTGATCGTATCAAAAGTTTTCACACATTTGTAATGGATTCTCTGAATGTATAATAATAGTGAATCATTTCTTTTTCTTCAAAAACCCAGAATATTAGTGAGTTAGTCATAGATCTCGAACAATAATTATTTTATTTTTTTATTTGTAGATTTCATAGAAATCTAACTATTGCATTGGTCCTCATGACGGAACTTTTGAAAAATTTTGCTATATTTCGATTCAGCTTGTCAAGCGGATTCAGAAAATGAAAGCTTATTAAGTAAGCTTTAATTTTCATACCTCATTATCAATCTAGTCCAAAAATTACCTACTTTTTCAGACAGATTTAATGAAATTTTACTTTTGCATTCGTTTTGATGTCATTGTTTTATTTTTTTGTATACAATCCTGGTAGCTTTTTTTATATTTATTATGAAATCTACTTTCACTTCGGCTGTCGAACGGCCTTTTTTTCTTGAAACGACTTGAAAAGATTACAATTACAAACTCATTCAAATTAAACCCATTTTTTAAAAAATAGGGAAATACCTATATCTTATATTTAAAAATAAACATCTTCTTAATTCTCATACATAAAATCAGTATCTATTTACAGATTTTATGGGTATACATTAATTTATTTAATAATTAAATTCTAAATGATCTATAAATATAGTACATCGATGATATGTTCTGAATAATTAAGATCCAAACATAAATCATAAACACAAAGAAAAGTAAAACACTTAAGATATCAAAATAGGTGTATAAATCTAAAATCTGCAAATTTATTTTATTTAACTTATTCCTCCATTTCTAGGCACTTACTCTTGAAATTTTCCAAAAATAAGAGAAAATCTTAATCATAGATTTATTCGTGATTGGTCGAATACAATTAATATATGCAAAATCTATATTAAGGTGCGCACGCACCTTAACCTGCTGTTGCAAGATATAAGTTTTCTTCATACACGGAGAGAAAATCCTATGAAAAATTACGATGGTAACATCGAAATCACCGCAAAAATAATTCTGTATCACCGAGGAATCGAACCTGGTGCCCTCTCCACCACAAGCCCGAGGTTTATCCCCTTACGCTATCAGAGGGAATATCTAAAATATCTGTTCAGTTACATAATAAAACTCTCCATACAGTAGTTGGTTATCTTTCGGTGGTGGCGTGGCAAACTACTAGACTCTGTCTCTCTTTTATTAAAACATATAGTATGCATCCTTATTTACTTGCTCTTACACAAAAAAATTACTAAATGCCATCGTAATTTTTAATAATTCAAATTGTATTCTGCAAACGGCGGCATCGTAAAAGTCAACATACTGAAAGTCTAGTCTTGGATTACGATGCTACCATCGTAATTTTTCATAGGATTTTTTTCCGTGTAGTCATGTAGAGCAACTGTGCGCACATAAGCATTGAAACTAGTGTCAAAATCAAACGATAAGTATGACAGAAAAATAAAAATATTTTTCTGATAAAGTATTCATTAAGGTAATTAACTGATCACATTTCACAAACTTACCCCTCTACGTTCATAAATAAAGGGGTTGCGCACACTTACCTGCTAAATATAGTTACCCCATGTGACTACTTTCCAGCGTAATTCCGAAAAAAATAGTCTTTTTCGAATTACTTTTCTATAAATAAATTAAGATCAAAGCTTATCCGGCTCAGAACATTATACAAAACATAATAAATATTGCACGGGTTACTATGCAAAGCATCAGAGAGTGCTTTAGTATCGAAAAATATTTTGGCGACTATTTTTATTATTATTATACTCTTGTTCATTTCGAAACTTTTCTAAACGAAAATTAGAAGATCAATTATCTAAAACAATGTTGAAATTTAGTTAAAATTAGAGTCTTTCCACGAACTACGTGCAAGTGTCCTATTAATAAATTTAATCTCGGGTTAGTTCGGCTTCTTTCGGATTTACCACATGATTAACTCCTTTGGTAATTAAGAGTTTAGAAAAATTCTAACCTGATATTTAAAAAAAAATGTTGTTGGTATTTTGGCCGACTGATGATAAGAAGCATCAGAGAGTGGTATACGATCGTACAAATTTTTTTCGCCCCATATTTCGGCAACTATTTTTATTATTATACCCTTGTTAGTTAACGGAATCAAGATATTTAGCATACTATTGTCTCGATTATTTAATGGAGATTAATTGCATACTTTTAAAAAAAATATTTACTGCAACAGAAACGGAAAAAAACATCAAAATAGTTAAAAAAACCCCGTCCGTCAAGTATGAACCTTGTAAACACTGTAGCTTGCCAAAAAATTCATTAATTCAGTCAAATGTTTTTTTTAATTCTTTGAAGGAATTGCAGACCCCATACCGCGGATGGCTATGTAACTCAGTGTCGTTTATTTGCAATTAATAAAATAAAAATACCAAAAAACTGTATATCTTTATATATTGTATACATTACAAATTACATCAAGATCTGAACAACAAATCTACATCCCTTTTAGTCAAGTGTGAGCGCAATTCCATGTAGTACATCTTAATATTCGTCCTCAAAGTAACCAAAAAATAAAGCACAAGATTATTAACAAAAATATAATGATTAACAGTTTGCATACTACGTTGCTGTCTTACTTTCATCACAATTGAAGCCACTGATACACTCGCAGTGTGTGCTATTTGGTACAAGCATATGTCTGCAACACAGTAAGCAGCAGTTCTTCCGATACCCTTTTCTCCATGAACGACAATTGGACCCGGTAGAATTTGGTTTGTCTGCAAAATCTTTTTGAAATAAACTTGGTCTTTTCTATTTATAGCTACCAAGAAGTCAACAAGCTTTTTAACATCCGGAACATCATTTTCCGCCCAATCTAAGTACTTGAAATGGTGGTTGAGCCTCACTTCTCCAGTTTCTAGATGAGTTACCTTCAAAGTTGTTCTGGTGTTATGAGAATTCCGCTTTTTTTTTAAATTCTTTAAAGGAATTGCATGCCCCCTACCGCGGATGGCTACATAACTTAGTGTCATTTTATTGCAATTAATAAAATAAAAAAAAAAACAAAAGACTGTATAGCTTTATATATTGTGTACATTTATTCCACTATTGATTAGATTTTACATTGTAATTATGTGGAAATATTTTGATGCGTAGGTACATACATTATAATCTGACGAATTACAGTCAAAGCTCTGTAAAGTTGCTCTTTCCGGACAAGATCCGTTAGATTTAATAACATATACTTTAAGTTTGATGGATTTCTTCAAAGTTTGCCTACGTGATCTATCTCAGGACGCGTTTGTTTATAAATAACATCGAAGTCGCGGTAAACACGTTAGTTAGACAAACAGTGTGTCGGCGCTGATTGCGTGTTCTAAAATTACATTAGACTGTGATGACACATGGATAAAATAAGATTCAAATGCCGAGCGTCTTCACTTACTACATTGATAGCGCGGTTTATAAGTGATCTAAGTCTACGAATTCAAACAAACTATTTTTCAGGGTAACAAAAATTAGTTATAATGATCTTGACAATATAACATATTTATACATTATACAGTTTCGGCAAATCAAAAAGGGAAAACCCAACTATTCATTAACGAGATTATCAGACCCAACAAGTAGGTACTTTAATTATAACCAAAGTAGGAAATTTTGTTTGACATCAAGTTAATTAGAGTTATCAGGAGGAAAATCAATCTTTACAGTCTAAAATGCAATAATATTCGATTACGAACCTCAAACCACTCCAGGTCCAAAACCATCATTAGTGTAACATAATCATCAGTTGCGATCACACTTCCGCTGAAATTTTAATTTAATACCAATCTAACACCAATGGCTGCAATTTCTTCAGCAATTTAAAGAGTCAGTGACTATGTGCGTCGATCAGCGGACCCAAGATACATTGAAATGATCTTTCCTTCAAAGAATTAAAAAAAAACATTTGACTGAATTAATGAATTTTTTGGCAAGCTACAGTGTTTACAAGGTTCATACTTGACGGACGGGTTTTTTTTTAACTATTTTGACGTTTTTTTCCGTTTCTGTTGCACTAAATAATTTTTTTTAAAGTATACAATTATTCTCCATTAAATAAACGAGACAATAGTATGCTACATATCTTGATTCCGTTAACTAACAAGGATATAATAATAAAAATAGTTGCCGAAATATGGGGCGAAAAACATTTGTACAATCATCAACCACCCTCTAATGCTTCTTATCATTAGTCGGCCAAAATACCAACCTTTTTTTTTAAATATCAGGTTACAATTTCTGAACTTTCAGTTACCAAAGGAGTTAGTCATGTGGTAAATCCGAAACAAGCCGAACAAACCCGAGATAAAATTTATTAGATGGACTCGCATGTAGTTAGTGGAAATACTCTAATTTTTACTAAATCTCAACATTGTTTTAGATAATTCAATTTCTAATTTTTGTTTAGAAAAGTTTCAAAACTAACAAGATTATAATAATGAAAATAATCGCCGAAATAGGGCGAAAAATATTTTTCAATCGTAAAGCACTTTTTGATGCTTCTCTTATTAACAAGAGTATAATAATAAAACTAGTTGCTGAAATTGAGTGCGATCGTAAAACTTTTAAAAGTTTTGTTAAAATCATTGTAAAAGTTGTTTTTATAAAAACTCTATTGAAATATCTTTAAATAGAACTATTGAGTACAATGGTTCATAAATTCATACAGTACTTAATTCGTAACTGTATACTATTCATGAAAATTGGTTTTAAAAACATCACTCAATCGTTTCATGGAACTTATATAGCAGGAAGCTTTCGTTATTTCTTCGAAATGCTATTTTTGTCAGGAAATACGGCGTGGAGGAAGCTATATAATCCAGTTGTGCCATCTTCAGCGTTCACTCTAATACTGCCAGTGATCGTGATAGCAGTAAATTCTTTTTTGTCGAAGATGAAGACAAAAAACTGTGAACATTTATTAGTTAACTGCATTTCTTGCAATGTAGAACAACCGACGGTAATGGTTTATAAAGGTGACCGTAAATCGATGGTTGGGAAGATTGGGTTCGATATGTTTTCCACTGATTACGTCGACGGATACAGCATCAAAAGGAAGTTATTGATAGTCGACAATCCTGGACCAGAAGTGGATTCCTACAATTTTTGGTGCGTCATTTGGGAAAAGTGTTGCAAAGTAATTGTTAGATTCCACGAAACATCAAAGGAGCATGAAGAACATCAAAGAACATTAGAAGATTGGCTGAACAATTCTCAAGATGACACAATATATGCTGTTAATGAATTTTTTATTCGGAAAAAAAGACAAATATCAAGTTTTACACACAATTGGAAATTTCGATAAGGAACATAATGGAAAGACAATCAAGGAAAATAAAGCACTTGCAGTATCATTTGCGTTATTTGGATAAACGTCCTTCAATCGGATCTGCAAAGCTGATATCCTTCTTGGAGATAATGAACGAAAATTGTAGAGCGATAAGCAAGAAAAGTGATTCTGGCCCTATTGTGATCTACAGTTCAGGCTGTTTTTAAAGGGCAATCTCTATCATTGTGTTGGACATTTGTTTGGACCAATTAATAGAGACTAACTTAGTGAGAGTACTAGACGTTATTTTTATTTTATTTTTATTATAGTTATTTTAAGTGTCAAAAGTTAAGTGCCCTTTGACTTCAATTTGGAAGAGTATGATTTTATATATAAGATCTTAATGGGTAGTTCAAAAGTGTCGCCCTTGAAAAAGCGTAAATCTTTTGACAGTAAACTGGAAAAAAATCCTTAATCAAATGAGTTAGGAAGTGTAGCAAAAAGTGTAGTTTGATTTTCAGACAAATGTCTCTTACCTGAAGCTTTGTTTAAGATATCATTGAATGTGAGTGTTAGGTACTTTATTTAAATACTAAATTGTAATCTCAGAATTAGCCGATACAACAGTATACTTTCATAAGTTATGACTAAGAGAGAGATTGTGTCTGTAGTCTAGCGTTCCGGTGTCGGATCAAAATTCACAAAACCCCTGGTTCGATCTCCAGGTCGAGCAACAAAAAGAAAACGTGTTTTTTCATTCTTTTTAATAAAAGTAACGTTGTGAAATAATGCATGGTAGTGTCACACTACTAGTGTGAGTAATGTTTTATTTATTGTACTTTATAAGCATTATTATTGAAAAATATTAGCGTTCTGCACTTCTCCTACACATAAAGTAGGTATAAGTGTGCCAAATTTTATACTCCTGCATCCGCGCAATTTTCGTAAAAAGGGTTCCATAGTTTTGGCATCACGTATTTATATAAAGATATAGCGAAAATTAAACTTCTTGCGAAATTTGACCATTGTTCATTCTGACGTATATGGTAAAGTCCACAGATTTGTATGGATTTGCTGCGTTCATAAATTTAGCGAAATAGGCAAGTGTGATTCTGCTTGCATGTCGCTTTTATCCGCGGTATCTCTGCATAATAATGTAATTGTTTTAAGGAATTGTGAATATATGTAGTTTGTATTTTGTGACTTGTGTACAAAAGAGCTCAATAAGTGATAATAAATAATCTGTTTTTTTTTTTTTAAAAAAATTTTTGTTATAACCAAAAAAAATATTTACTTATTAAATAAAAATATTATTTAATAGTAGTTGTTTCAGTGTACGTGTGTACACGAACAAGCAGTATAATCTGAGTGAAATCTCAATTTGCATGTGTGCTATAGGTGTACGTATCCCGTTAACAATGATCGAATTTAGTGTTTTTCACAGTCATCTTTAAGGTAAGTTTAGTGGTATGAAGCGCGGGGAGTGGACACAGTTTGGCGTTTCAAACTACGTGATTGGTTCTCAGCATAGCGCGTGTCGTCTGACCCGCGCACACCAAGCACACGCCCCGATCGTCACCACACGCGTTGAACACGCTTTGATTTTTTTTCGACATATTTTGAGCCCAACCAAATCAATCCGCCCACGCCACGCGCCCGCCAAGCGCCCGCCCAGCGCTTACCACGCGCGCACCCCGCGCTTATCCCGCCCACGAATCGATCGATTGAACGAATTCCGGTCACTAGTAGTGCAAGCTGGTGCGAGGCGTGCGCGTACTGAGCGCGGGTCTAGGACGGACTCAACGCGTGCTGAGCGCGGATCATCTGAACACGCCCTTATAATGGTAAGTTGTGATTTGCTCTCGAAACTGTCACCACTGGGTATTTCGCAGCAACAAGTACACTTCCGTGCATACGTAATTGAAATTTAACTGTAATAGCAATATTAAATATGAAAAGATATAAAATATCAATTTTATTTTTTGGTAAGTTGCTTGTGTTTAGTAAAATGTTCAGTGTAGCTTAATAAAAAAAATGTAAGTAATTAATCCCATTAAAGTAACATTTTAAAACCATTAAACCCAAAACTTTATTAAGTTATTATTGTACGAGCTCAGCACGTACATTTATCATATGCTTAAGCAAAGTGCAGCTTCAGCAGGTTTTCATTGTGCGGCTGGAAGCCGCGGCTCGCATCATTACCAAAAATATTATCAGTTCGTATCAGACTCTCGCGTCAGGCGGACTCAGTATCATATCAATATTAATCAATCAATAGATCAAACAATCAATCTTTCAATCAATTAAATAAATCATTAAATCAGTCGCGTGCCATCATCATTCATTAGTAATAATAATAATCAATAATTTTAATATAATTTAATCATAGTTTTAAATATAATCAATATCAGTCCGTAATTATATAATTATTTACAAGTTTAAAATCTTTTTCATTTTTAATTAATTTCTTATAATTAATCATCATCATCAAAAGTCTGTAGGAAGCTTACGAACGCCCCTACAATTATTACAAAAATTTATGACTTTTATATGGCAGTTGATGGTTCCGTCTAATAGGTGATCCGATTCAGATCCGATCAGATGATTCCTATAAATGCGTTGCCATCGCTGAAGCTTGTTAAACCTCATGTGTAAATCTAGACTTTGAGTAGAAGTGTACAATGCGCAAACCTATCCCCACACTCGCGCTCAGCGCTCAAAATAACTAAAAAAAGCTTTAAAATCTTTTTTAAAATATTTTCAACGTACCTACAGAATTCATTCTTCTATAGAAGTATAGACAGAAATTAGTAAATCTTATATTGGTTTTGGGACAGATACAAGCTCTTGACAGTAAAAGATGACGGTGACCTATAGACAACCAATATATTGAAGGTGTATCGTTTTCGTTTTGGTCTAGATGTTAGGTCAAAGCCCGGAAAGAGACATTGTCATTATGGCAGCTGGAAAAGGTAAGGCGGTGGATCCTTACCCGGACGAATTGCGACATGGCACTCTAAACTACGAGTGATCTTGTTGGTTATGACGAATGACCCATTTAACCTTCCTGACTGGCTGGAAGGCAGATGGTCTAATCTACACAGCAGACCCAGAGCAACAAAGAAAAAAACATGCGTTAACTTAAACAAGAAAATATTGACAAGAAAATGTTGTAAAATTTCAATTTTATTATATGATAATTATGTTTTTTGAAAGTCAACAGTTCTCTTTGATTTATTATTTCCATTTTTTTCTTTTTGTAGTGTTGTGTTTGTAGACGCTGTAATTTCATTAACAGTCTTTATATTTTTATCTTTCTGTACAAATTTTTTGAGAGGTATTGTTAATTCCGCCTTGAACACTTGAGTTTCTTCTGCACCTGAAGCCCTGTCTATAAAAATATTATTATTTATTGGTGGCCGCATGCTCTTTGTCTTTTTTATCTTTCTTCTAAGTTTACGATGTTTAGTCTTCTTTATAGGGCAATCTGTTTCTTGTGGTTGTGAAGTATCAGTTAAATTTTCGATCTGAAATTATGTTACTTTCAAACGTGATAGTGTAGTAGTAGTAGTTTTTTTAATTCTAATACCTAAACATTATTAAAGAGTGGGATTGGAAGAAAGTGTTGGTGTTAAAATGCGAAAGAGCATGCTCCGCTGGTTCGGTCATGTGGAAAGAATGACAGATGAAAGATTGACAAAGCAGATATACAATGCGAATGTTGATGGATGTAGGTACCCGGGGAGACCAGGGCTGACATTTCACGATCAGATCAATCGGATATTATCCGAGGGTGGTGTCAAGAGTCTCCGAAACCGGCGTGTTTGTATGAAAAGGGTAATGAATGCGAAGGAAGCAAGACAGGTTTGTCGGGATCGTGAGGTCTGGCACTCGATACTCTCTACCTACCCCGTAAGGGACTTGGCGTGAAGATATGTATGTATGTATGTATGTAAACATTATTATCACTGAACCCGTTCAGTTTGTTTGGGAAATCCCTGTAATTTTTCCGGTTTTTCTCTTCCAAAGACCCTTGCCCGGACAATAAATAACACAATACAAGAATATTTAGCCAAATCGGTCTAGTCGTTCGGAAGTTATGCGCTTAGCAATACATTTAGTGGATTATGTTTATGTTACAGATAGATAGACATAACGAAGTCTCCTGTCACGATCTTGGGCAATTGCCCAAATCAAGAAATGGACTAAAGTAAAGTAAAGTATCTTCACGCCCATATCCCCGAAGAAGTAGCACTAAATCTCACAGTGTGATAGGTGGCAAGCCTATCGCCAACGGGGCACATATCCAATCCCGAGCAACATATTTTAAATTAGAGAATTGGAAAAAACAATTTTCTTTTTGTTGCTTGACCCGGGGGATTCGAACTTCATGCATTAAAGTCCAACACCTGAACCTCTAGACCACTAAGGCGACTGCAAGGAATGGAGAAATGCAAATAACAAATTATAGTTCTATCCGCAAGGGTCAAGTTTAAATATTTGAAATAAACAAATTTTGAAAATATTTACAGCTAGATTACCCAAATGTAACAAAGTCAAATTCAGTCTGTTACTTTTGTAACTAAGAGCGATGTTATGCTAGCTACATTGAAACATTTAATTTCATAATTATCTAACCTGTGAATAATACGAGTCATCGGCATCTTGTCGGTCACAGAAATCTAATATTTTATTACAAACGTGTCTTAAATTTTTGATCCGCTGCTTTTTCTTTTTTCCCATCATGCAGCGATCAACTTCGTCAAGTCGAAGAGTCCTATAAAATTTAAATATTTAGAACAAAGTAAATGAAACAAAGAAAAAATATCATCTCACATCTCACATATGCGACGGAAGGGTTTTTTTTTATGACATTGGATGGCACACAAGCAGACGTATTTCCTGATGGTAAGAAATTCACGCCGCCTAGAGACACCAAAGGTGGTAATGGTGCGTTGCCAACATGAGGCCAAGATGTTAGGCCTCGAGGAAAAGAAAGTTTACCGGCTACCTTACCCTCCGAATCGGAACACGTCATGACGTTTTGGCGGCAGGAGTAGGTAAGGCGGTGGTACCAATCCGGGCGAGTCGCTGCTGAACTCTACCACCTAGTACAAATTTCATGATTTATGATTACGATTTTGGATTTTACCAGTTACTTGGTAATTACCTTCAAATAAGAGTAACTAATAGCTACTGTACGACGTTGGTGCTTGTTTATCCGGGTAAGGTATCACAGAACTTTACCAATTAACAATTATTGTAAAAGTTACAATAATTGTCCTCAGTCTCAAGAAAGATACTTTTGAATAGAGTAATTTAGACTGAAAGCTATTTAGTTACATCTTCACCTTTGACCTTTCCCACTCTATCGGGTACCGTCGTTTAATATGAGTTGCATTGCAGATATTTCTTTTTATATATATATTACTAGCTGTTCCGGCGAACTTTGTCCCGCCCGTTCAGTTTGTATCGGAAATATTAAAATGTAGTTTTTCCTAGTTTCCTCGCTGTTGTAAGGGATAAAATGTACCCCATGTCCAGGATATGGATGTAAAATAAAGGTACACCCCATGTAAATGTAAAGGGTACCCCATGCCCCTCTCCCGGTTCTCCATCTACCTCTCCATCAATTTTGAGCCTAATCGATTTAACTATCACAACTTTATTTTATTTACGTAGGCGATTCACCTTTGATAGTGTTTTTTTTGTTTTTATTGTCTTTAAGGTGTATTCTGCTATTCGGGGCGAAGACGAATCCAACAAATCAAACACCATGAAAATTGGTCCAGCAGATCTCGAGTTATAAGAGTTGTAACAAACCCGACTTTCTTTTATATGACATGGACCCCAGAATTAAATAAAAATATCATAAATTATCATACTTAATAACTTTAGTTTTGTTAATAATTTCACCATCTTTGTCGTCGATATCCATGGCAGTTTTCCAAATATTTTTAAACAGTTTACGCCGTTCTGCGTAACTCTCCTCTTTAGTCATAAGCTGATCCATTGAGACAATTTTTTCTATGGTATTTGAAACATATTTAAGTCTGATTGCATTTTCTATGTATTTTGTATCTGTTGTGCGACATTTTAATTCTTCTCTATTTCATTTTACTCATTATTTAACTGCAACTTTACTCCTTTTTTTTTAAATACGGACTGTTCATTTTGATTTGCAATGTCCTAAAAATTTAAATTATTAAGCTGTGTAACGGAGATAAAATGAGAACTCAAATGTCACTGATATCAACTGTCAACATTATAAAACGACCATAGATTTTTTTATATTTTTACAAATTATGCGCCAATTTTTAACCAACTTTTTTTCGAAAAAGTGGAAGTATCGATGAATAATATATAAACGAATATCGTCAATATATTATTTATCCATATTTCCGCTAAGTTTAGAGAATTTTTGGTGTCATTTAGTTGGTTTTAGAAATTATTTATATATTATTATGCTTAAAAACTAATTTGTAGCAAACACGAAAAAAGTCTACTACGAATAAATAAACAACGTAATAATATATAAGTTAGTTATTAATTATTAATTAATTATTGTTATTTATAATTAATAATATATAAGTTATTAATGTATAATATATAAATTAGTTAAATAAAATTATTTTTGTTTCCTTGTGAGGGACGCCAGTATTAGTTTTAGTACTACTAGCGCACTTTGCAAAATTTAGTGTCCCTAAATATAACTTGAACCCATACAAAAAAGGCAAATAATATAGCGTATATTCGTCCATGTATCTAACACCCTGGGCCTGGGCGAAACGAAACCACGCTCTACCTAAATGTCGCCTTTGAGGGACGAAGCTGCTAATTTGATAATTTTACAATACAATACAATACAATACAATAACTCTTTATTGTGCACCAAATACAGATAAATTACAAATACCTACATCAAATAAAACTTAAATTATAAGATACACAAAAGCGGCCTTATCGCAAAAACAGCGATCTCTTCCAGGCAACCCTTAAGTATGGAACAAGATTTAACAGAATCACAATATATTACAATACAATTTTATTACAATATGCGATAATATTTAAACACTCTCATATACTTAAGTGAAGAAGAAACGGCATAATTTAATATGTAGCTTGTGACAAACAAGGAGCAACAGGTAGAGTTCGAAGGCTCTACATAATTATATTGTATAGGTACTGGAAGACGAAATCGCTCAGTAGGCTCGCGACGTTCGAAAGCTACAAAAGTGCAATACATTTGCAATATCGTACATTTCCCAAACATCGTATTCTTTCATTTATATTTTTAACTGTCACAAAACTCAACCAAATTACGGACATATTTTTACTTTGATTAGAATTAAAGTACGATGCTTATATACTAAATAAATAAAAAAAATATACATCAAATTAAAAAGTAATTTCAACGCAGTAATTTCATACAACAACAACCAAACAACAAAGTAATTTCATAAAAATATATTATTTAAAAATATTTTATTTAGAATACTTAATTCCTAACTTAGTTTGATAGAATAATTAATAAAGTGCCAAGTGATTATAAAAATGAACTAAATAAATATTAATCAATTTGTACAAGTGATCATTTGCTCTGTGAAATAAGTTACGTTAAAAACTAATTTAAGTAAAAATAATACTAACAAAGTTAGAAAAATGTTAAACATTTGGTGAAGAAGAAGTTAATAAATGAGTAAATACGACGTTAATTCATTTTGGGTCGCTCTCAGTCAGCATGGCGATGGTAATATATTTACGGTGTATCCTAAACTGCTCGCTGAGCTGCTCATGCAAGATGATGCAGCTCGACTGGAGGGAGATACGACTGAAGCGGAGAATATCGTACTTCCCAGCGATAAGGACTGGAGGCTGACGCAGTACTTCAATTTGGTTGAGATGCAGAAAAACTTACATGAGTCGTTGGTATCTAATATTTAGTACATTTTAAGGGGCTCTATACACTATTCCTGGCCTTATCTCCAGTTATTCTGACCTTTTGGTTGCGGAAACCTAGACAAAACCTAAACCTATAACAATATCTACTAGATTATTATTTCGACAATTTGCACAAATTAAATTTAACTCCAAATTAATTATATTACACTTGTGTTATGTGTGTTACCGACGCACTCAGAAGCATCAATTATCTTATAATTAATTGTTAAGTCGGTAATTTCGGTACAAATTTGTGACTTGATTATACAGCCTAAATGGTAATGCATTTTTGATATATTTGCCAAATTGTAATATTTTTTTTATAAACATGCATTTAAAACTCTCACGCTGTGACGTACTAGTAATTGTCATGTAGTAGGTAGTAGTAGTCATGACGTCACCTGCCTACGAATGCGATTACAGTCGGTGGGTGCCAGTTTTATGCTGTTTACGTAATAACCATGCATCTTGTAGTTTGGGTCAGACAAAAGTTATAAATTGCTTTTTAATTTTTTTTTAAATTATAGATCGAAAGTGTTATCGATTCCAAAACGTTTCTAAAAATTTGGCTGGTGCTTTAGATATTACCCTGTAGATTATATGCTAATTGACGTCTTTGAATACGGCCGTTAGTCCACAAATCTAATAGGTACATAAAAATGCTTAAATAGATTTAGGATCACATTTCATAGATACATTAAAATTCCTGAGACCTGAAAATACAGACATCTAGATGTTCATCACACAGATGCTTGCCTTCGTCGAGAATCGAGCCTGATCCTCAAGCTTAATCGGTGTTGTTAGGCTGTACGTTAAACTCGACCAACGGGGCGTATAAAAAACATCATAAATAATGAGTATAAATATAATGTTTCATCAAAATTGGTAAAGCACAATTTAAGCTGCAGCTAGACTAGTAAGTTTATTAAAAAAAATCATTACTTTAGCCTTTTGCCAATCACTCATAACGCTGATAACAACAGTTACTTGCAGAAATGTTTCATTTTATACTATAGGCACAGCAATGCTTTCCATGTTTTAACCGACTTTGCAAAGGAATATATGTTCGATGCCTTAATTATTTATGCGCCTTAATCGATTTGTCCGGTATTTGTGAACAGATTTGCTTATTGTTTTTTTTTTATTATTGAAAGAGTTTACTTCCAAGGTGGTTACTTCCAAGGAGCTTCCAAGCTTACTTCAAAGGCCTTTTGTCACCAAGTTTGAATTTGATAATGAAATCCCAGGGAAATCCAGGAAAATCTTAAATTTTTGTGTACATACTAAAGACGACATAATTTTAAAAATTATAGTAGTTGCAGTTGGTAAAAATCCGTTGCGTAGTTTTAAAGATTTAAGCATATAAAGGGACACAGAGACAGAAGAAGCGACTTTGTTATGTACTATGTAGTGATTGTACCTGTTCAATCTTTACATACCTAAAATTCTGAAAACAAAATAAAAAAGAACATTGTTGTTTCGATAGGGGGTATGAACATAATGGATGTGGTATTTTGTCGGTGAAGGTTAAAGAGCATATGTCGAGTTATTTAGTGACCGTGAACTTATGATATAGATTGCCTTCATACTCGTATGATTGATGCCAAAGTCTGATTACACCGCATATGTATGGAAGCTACATTTCACTTAATTTTTTTTTATAATAGAGCATGTCAAATATAGTACAGAATATGTTGCTTGATTGATTTATACGTCTAATAAATAGAGGTTAGGATAGGAATTACAGTAACAGTCTATTATTTTATAGCGATACAACCTAGATGGGGAAAAAACTGGGAAAGCTCTAGCCTTCCCAGTTTTTTTTTTGAAGTCACTAAATGATGACAAACCTGCGTATTTTGCAACCTCACTTAATTTGGAGAGTCGGTAGAGTGTTAAGCCCGATGACGCATTTTTGGATTGGACCTATAAAACTAAAAGCCCTATTAATATATTTAGCCTAGTTATGTACTTGCGGCTTAGTACCTACTGCCTACGAGTTGACTATTAGATAGTTGAAATTTAAGCACATTAAAACTTTAAAAAAACGTGTCCAATTTTATTATCACGAAACTAGGTAAATTAAAAAAAGCACTGTTAAATATTACTCCAAAACGCTTTATCGGATTTTGAATAATATAAATAGGCATCTTAATCATATCAAATCAAACGTAAACTACAAAAAATAATTATCAAAATCTGTTTATAGCGGATTACGGATTGTAACAAACATACAGATGCATTAACAACCTTCTTATTTTTGGCGAGAACTGTAGCTCGGTGGTCGGTTTTGGACGCTCAGTGAAATAACAAAGTTCGTCGCATAAACTAAGAGCAATCGGATTTTTTTTTGTGCAAAGTGCAAAAGAAAAACATTTTTTGAAAATATGTGTTATTTTATTGATGATTTTAACATGTAAGTAACTAGTATTTAAGACATATCGTTATAAAATAATACGAGTCTTTATTATAACTTTAAAACCGTTATTGAACCCAGAACATTGGTTGGTAACCTTATTTTAAATTTAAAAATTCAAATTCGTAATAAAGATCAAAGATATACCTGAATTGTTAGTTCGCATGCAATATACCTAGCACTGATGCCATAACCTCAAAGGCGATAATGTATCCAAATATATTGCTAATTGCACACAATGTTAAGTCTTTTTTTCTAAAAATTCTTCGAGTATCGTAAGTAAGGGCAAGAATCTCTTCTCTCTCAGCTAGTAAGTAATATTATAAATGCTAGAGTACCTGTCAACCATGTCTGTTACGCTTTCGCGACTAAACCGCCCTAGTGTAATTTTATATAAATATAATGGGTAAAGGTATATTTAAATACCCCCAGATGATCACTGTGGGGATGAAAGTTTATATAAAAATCGTTACTATTCTAAGCTGACGAAGTCGCGGGTAAGCAGCTAGTTTTGAAGGAGAAAGAAGAAAGAAAATTATTTATTTGCGGAATATGTGTGTAAATGAGATGTTACAAAAATATTTAAGTATATCAACATATTCTACCACATTTTGGTGTGCAAATATTTTAATATTGTTAAAAAAAATATTTAATTACATACGCTTTAACTTTTAAGCCAATTATTTATATTTATAGCTAGTTTAATTATTTGAATAATGAAATTTATTTGCCGAAAATGTGTGTAAAAAACTATAACAAAAGACATTTGTACATACCAACATATTCTACAACATTATGGTGTGCAAATATCTTTAAAATTATACAGATTTATTAGTAAGATTTGTAACATATTATGTTTCAAATATTTGAAAAAAAATTAAAAATATAATTAGGTTTAACCCTAACTACCATAAGCTACCTTTAAATATACTTAGAACTATATAATAATAGTATCTATTTATTTATCAAATATGTGGTATTTACTTTTATTTTTTTCATGATTCCGTACATTTTGTCATATATTATAATATGACATGCGAATAGGATTTTCTATTTCTGTATGTAAGTACCTATTAAGTGTGTACAAATATTATTTAAAAAAAGCAGTAAGCAAGTTTATAGTTTTACGACGATGCATTAGGTCTTATTACGTAAGATAGCAGCGCAACCTATACCGTATACAAATAAATAATTATATGATAGGTATATCCCTAGACAAGTTATACAAATTGAATCTAACCCTAAAGTAAGCAAATTATGTGCTTGCGTTAAAGGTGTTAGTCGACGATTTTAATACATAGAAATACTTATATAGATACCGTAATAAATTGAATAAACATCAGTCAGTGGATATAGGCTTGTCTGCTAGCCACTCGATGAACGAGGCGGTACACAGGTACTTACGTAGATATATGGTGTATGTTTGCCTGCAGTTGTTTCTTACCACAAGGAGAGTCGTATGCGATCACAGTTTAGTCCCATAAAAATGCATCATGTTCACAAAATTAGGATTAAAAACGATGTAACAAATAATTATTGTGAGACTAAATAAGTAGGTACCTAAACGTCAAAATAAAAAGCACAAAATAAAAATACCAAATCAATAATAATAATTATAAAACTAAATAACTACCCAAATGTCAAAACAAAAATACAGACTTAATTTATTTAAAAATAAAAATATAAATAAAACATCAACGAAATCCCACTTTTTTTAATATTGTCAAGTATATTAATACTGTTAAGTTGACGAAGAATATAATATGACTGTATACTGTGTCTGATGTAGCAACATAAATAAATAAATACTCCTTGGACAAATCTCACAAATTAAATCTAACTCCAAAGTAAGCAAGTTATATGATTGTGTTATGGGTGTTAGTCAACGATACTAATACATAGAAATACTTAAAAAGATACCAGAATAAATTTAATAAATACCCAGACCCGGTGATCTTCTTGTTAAAGAGTATTTATATTCTTTGCGGTGATCGGAAGAGGATCGTCTTGTTGCTTATTATTGGTGAGATAACCGCAATTAAAGAATATAAAAAAATTAATGCTTAAATACGCAAAAAAGTTCTTAACTACAAGAAAAAATAACACTGGCCATAAAACATTCATACTTACTTCACAAAAGTGATAGAGGGTTGAATCTGTTTACAACATACGTCAAAATAATTTTACTTTTTAATTTGCTAGTATTTTAATTATATTTCAGAGAAGTTTTAATATAATAATTGTATTAGTTTTATTAAAATGTAATTTAAAAAATAGTAACTGTTCATGACTTTTCATGATGTTTAATATATTATAAAAATGGCGAATCAATTGACAAGAGCATTGAAGACATGATTGATGGAGTGATTGCTAAAACACTGTAAATATATCTTTTATTGTAATAACTTTATCGTCGACGTGGTATGTAACCACTAAATCGCCGTGCTCTTGCATACGTTGTTTGTTGAGTTTATGAATCGTATAGATATGATACTGCTCGACGTTCTTCGAAGAAGAAACTATAGCGGTAGATCGAAAACGGACCGTAAGAATTGTTTAGATCATTTTTTGATAGCGCCACTAGATTTTCTATTGTTTGTTGAGTTGTATGAATTGTAAATATGTGATATTGCTCGATGTTCTTCGAAGCAGAAGCTAGTAGATCGAAAACAGACCGTATGAGTTTTTAATCTAGTATAAACCAGATTTACCAGGTGGATATTTAAATAACGTTTGTAACGCAAATTAAATGAATTATCAACAGTTAACCCTTTAGCCATTAAATACTATATTAATATTACAAATTATTTTTATATATTCCAAACGCCATTCTTATCAGCCCATTAATCATCGTCGTCGTCGATGGTTCGAGCAAAGGTGCCAGTTTCTTTATATTAGTCCGCACACAATTTGGCCCAGTGTTGCCAGTCAAAAGGTACTTCACTCAGGAATGCCAACACTAGCGATCAGTTTTAATGGCGCTACTAGATTTTTATTGTTTGTTGAGTTATATGAATCGTAAAAATATACCTAATACTGCTCAACGTTCTTCGAAAAAGAAGCTATAGCGGTAGATCGAAAACAGGCCGTAAGAGTTGTTAATCTAGCGAACAATTTTGATATCGCTACTAGATTTTTTATTATTTGTTTAGTTATGTAAATCGTAAAGATATGATATTGCTCGACATTCTTCGAAGAAGAAGCTATAGCGGTAGATAGAAAACGGGCCGTAAGAGTTGTTAATCTAGCGACACATTTTTGATAGCGCTACTAGATTTTCAAAATCGTCTTTATTATCGAGTTTCGAGAAGTACAACTTGACAAAAAAGCTTGACAAAAAAACAACACATGGAGTGTCTGGTCCGGGTCCGCTAAGTAGAAAATACCATTTGCCTCTCTGCCAGGTAGCTCGTTAGAGGCGAGCATAGGTTAAATTAAATAGTTGAAACCAACAAGACCACTGGTGGAAGACTGCTAAGCAGTAGGTACCTAGGTAACCGCCCGGGAAGGGATCCACCGCAATAACAAGTTATAAGTTTATGTATTTTTTGTTGGTTGTCTACTAAACTTAGATTACAATCACATTTCAGCTTTATAGCACTTTAGGAAGTAGCCAAACATTTTGATGATCATCACTGTGTTAGTGATGAAATCTTTGTACCTATTTTAGATAGGTATCAATAAAATCTAAAGTATAAGAGCTATCTAATTGAGAGTTTGTATGTTTTAATTAGTCTACTACTGACATCATATATGCACTGTCTGGTACATCGGAAACTAACTCTATGAGAGTTCAAAAAAACGACGAATTACTCCGAGAAAAGGTAGGTAATGCCCTTGTGCTTCGCTCGGCTCGTCTTGGCGTTTACTGTAAGGCGCAGGACAAATACAAGGGCGTCGGGCGAAGGCGAGGCGCGGGCGAGGTGCGCCGCTTCTTTGATTTTCATACAAAATTTATACATTTTTTCATATAAAGTGGGCCCCGAGACATACTGAACGATGTGGCGCGGGCCCACCTCTTCTATACATTTTGTATGAAAATCAAAGAAGTGGCGCACCTCGCCCGCGCCTCTCCCTAAGTATTTCGAAATATTTTCATTGACCCGGAATAGAATTCCATTCCATTGGCGATGCAAAATTTAAAACAAACTCTTTGTGGGTTTAAACAAATAATCCATTCCGGATACATTTTTGACTAAATGTATTTTTGTATTTATAACCAAGAAGGATAATAACGACCGGTTATATTTTTTTAATAATTTTTTTAGAACCAATGATGAACATACCGTCGATAAAGTGGAAGAACCGCCGGAAGAATGGGCGCCTTGGAACTTAGTGGTATCAACAAAGAACCCCAACGCGCCACCACCTGTTGCCATCAAAACGTCGCCAGGCCCCGCCTGGGATATTGGACAGGTTAGATGTGATCTACCGAAGCGAGACTCACCTGGGCCCCAGATTTGTAATATCCTACTTGTTGTACTTAATTTGTTACTCCTTGACACAAAAACCACTAAGCCAATTTTCATGAAATTTGACACACACATAGAGGGTACCTGCGCCGCCCCAACGCCACGCCTTATTTTTCCGTAAGGGGTTAAAAAGAAAAAAACTCAATATATTATTTCACTACGAAGTTTCTATTTCGATTCATTTCATTCTGGCGAAAAATCATAACTTGGGATTTTTTTTACAATGTTTTATTATATCATTCGCACCATAATAAATCTGATATAAATAAATTAATGAATTAAGCGACCATTGTTCATAAAAATGTATCTTTTAAGTTATAAATTATAACGCTAAAAAATTTCAATTCTTATGCATAGGTGAGGGTTAACATATAATATTCACTAGGTGTTGTAGGTATTGCAACATCTATAATGATTGTTAACATCACCAGAAAAGTAGGATTTTATACAATCTAGATTTCAAACAAACTGAACATTGGAATTGGATATGTTATTTTAGGTGCTGTTGAACACAGTACTAGCGGATTACATTACACTAATTAAAAAAAATAGGGACAAAGAAATCAATTCTACTGACGGCAATGAGCACGTTTTTCAATACAACAGCTGTTATCGTCCCATTCTAACGATAATTCTTCTTATGATCCGAATAAAATGAGTGTTTTATTCTTCAGTTAGTTATACTGAAACATTTAAACAAAATCAGCGCCAATAACATGACCTGATTGGCCGCAAAAAAGGAAATGGATAGTATAACTAATTCAAAATAAGAAAATTTGCAATGAGCAAGGCCTTCTTTTCCTGTGCCCTTTAAACGATACTTTAATTTAATTACTCATAAGATAAAGTATTAAAATATGGATTGCAATTTCGTTTAAATAATTTTACAGGTATTGAAAGCCGCCCGCCTTTTGTGCAAGCCTCCAATGGAAGTACGATTCGCAGATGAACAGGAAATGCGATGTGTTTACTCTTTAATTTACGATGTATTCAGATGTGAGTATGAATAATTAATTTTGAAATAAATCATTTTATTACGTAGATTCGAATTACAAAATTTTTTTTGGTATCTTATTTTTTTTGGTAATTAAAAACTCAAATGTTTTATTGATATTTATACAACAGAAAATAATTGATAAGTTTCTATCTACTTAACTGTTGACAGTGTTGTCGCTGCAATTAGTAGATGCTGCAAATAGGGATACTACGCCCTACATATTCCTGCCGGGTGTAGGGTGGCCGGTACCTAGAATTGCACAATTGCTGACACTCCGGCCAGTGACGCACCTTAAACATAAATGGTACCTGAAAGCCATGGCAGTCTTTAACATCAAGAGAGCTACGCTTATTTTTGCTTTCCTATCATATATATAAAAAAAAAACATGTTATTCAAACCAATGGTACTTCATGGTTTGGAAAACATGTTTGATATCTATTTTTCTAAAGCCCTCTTTACAAACGATAAAAAAAACATTAGTCTACAACCGCACGCGAAGTCGATGGCATGGTTATCACCTGATTCTATAAAGTAGTTTGTCTTACATTCGTGACTATAAAAGGAAATAGGAGAGGCGATGACACGAGGTTAAACTTACCTCGTTATGGGAACCGGTATTTTACTTCACACTCAATTTAGAACTATTTTAAGTTAGCACAAAAGACTTATTTAACGGTAGGTAAGTACTTACACGAATGCACTATAAATAAGAATTTAATCAGTTTTCATAGTTTATACTTTACAAGAATTTACACAGGATGGTCCGTTTACAGTGGTCCAACATTTTTTTTTTAGCTAGAAGTCATCGTGACTTATCATTTAGATAAGACTTGAGTTCAGCAAAACTTAAGGTTTAGATTTTAGAAATTATTCTAAATATTTTTAAAATTTTTATATTCTTACTACAAAAACCATTGTTTTGTAAGAACTAGTCTACCGATTCGAATGTAATTTCTTGTAGACATAGTGCAATAGACTACTAATCATAAAATAAGATCGTTTAGTGTAATTATGGAAAAGGTTTTTTATTTTTTACTTTATTTGCAGCTTTTTATTACATTGCGAGAATGGAATCAATCTTTGAAAAATTACTGTGAAAAAAAATATACTACCAAAATTTTGCTGATGCTGTTAAAAACTACCTTTACATATGGTTATTCCTTACACATAAAATTATAGCTGGCCTACAATTGTAACAATTTCAAAGACAATACCATGTGTATTAATACATGAAAATCTAAGAATTTCAAATTTCTTCGCAATCGTAATGTTCACTTTTGTCAGAAAATTGAGAAAAAAAATCCGATCGGAAATTGAATCTAGGACTTCGGTAGTCAAAGCCAATGCTTAGAAGTTGTGAACCACTAGACTACAGAAGCGATATTTTAATGAAAGCTAAGATAATCAAAATTGGTTCTATTGTGAATTTATGCCTGGAAAAAGTTTTAAAGAATTTAACTAAACGACATAATTGAATAATTTTAATTATTGACGAAATCGTTAATAGTTTTATTTTTTACAAAAGGTTTTCAAAATACCTTCCTTGGTTTCTCATGCATAATCTACGTTGTCGATAAAAACTGGGTCCTCTCGATCTCTCCTTAACACTTCTCTACAGAATGCGATCCTTCTAGGATAATCTTCAGGTTTCAAAGCTTGAACTTTTTGGTTATAATATGGATGAATTTTATAAGCTCGAATAATTCTTTGTATCGTATCCTTTTTAATACCCGTACGTCTTGCCATTTGTCTTCGGCTTGTAGTAGGATCATGACGTAAGTCTTCTATGATAACATCTTCATTATCACTATTAACGCGACCAGGATCACGACCACGGAAGCCTGAGATAACTCCTTCTAGAAAATTGTGAAGCCTAACAATTGTGAAGTCTAACGAAAACACGGTGGTCCGGGAAGCGCTGCACAACTGGTCCTTGCTGGCGTTAAGCGTATTCCCCCTTTCCCATTATAGCATGTTATTAGATTATGCATAAGAAACCAGGAAAGGTATTTTGAAATCTTTTTGTAAATAAACTACTACTGATTTCGTCAATAAATAAAATTATTCAATTATGTTGTTTAATTAAATTCTCTAAAACTTTTTCCAGACATAAATTCACAATAGAAACAATTTTGATTATCTTAGCTTTCGTTAAAATATCGCTTCTGTAGTTTTGACTACCGAAGTCCTAGATTCAATTTCCGATCGGATTTTTTTTCTCAATTTTCTGACAAAAGTGAACATTACGATTGCGAAGAAATTTGAAATTCTTAGATTTTCATGTATTAATTACACATGGTATTGTCTTTGAAATTGTTACAATTGTAGGCCAGCTATAATTTTATGTGTAAAGAATAACCATATTATGTTAAGGTAGTTTTTAACAGCATTAGCAAAATTTTGGTAGTACATTTGTTTTCACAGTAATTTTTCAAAGATTGATTCCATTCTCGCAATGTAATAAAAAGCTGCAAATAAAGTAAAAAATAAAAAAAAACTATTCCATAATTACACTAAACGAGCTTATTTTATGATTAGTAGTCTATTGCACTATGTCTACAAGAAATTACATTCGAATCAGTAGATTAGTTCTTACAAAACAATGGTTTTTGTAGTAAGAATATTAAAATTTCATAAATTATCTAGAAAAATTCCTAAAATCTAAACCTTAAGTTTTTGCTGAACTTAAGTCTCATCTAAATGATAAGTCATGATGTCCTTTAGCTAAAAAAAAATTTTGGACCACTGTAAACGGACCACCCTGTATGTGACACTGGTATTATGCAGGTGTACACTTTCTAAATGGTACTTTTACTTTACCACACTATACTTATCATTATTTTCCTTACCCTGTAACTGCGGCTTTTTATACAGGGTTACATTTAAATCATCAGGCAAATTTTGAGAAACGGTTCGAGCATCGATAGCACTACTTTTAATATGGTACTTGTACTTTTCCACACTATACTTATCATTCGTTTTTACAACTGTGACTGCGGCCTTGTATACAGGGTTACATTTAAGCACCAGTCAAAATTTGAGAAACGGTTTGGTATCCATTGAAAGCAAAACCCAACTGTCTACTTCAATTATAAAAATATCGACACCAGGTTTAGCATAGACTTGGATAAGTATTATACCTAAAAGATAAGTGTTTCAGTTTTTATATTTTTTTTCAAATTACTTTTACATTGTCAAAAATATTGATTTGTCGTTTAAGACATTAGACGTTTAAGACTTTAGAGCGCAATATTTCATAGTAATCATGGAACGGGGGAGTGCGGTGATTGGCTCTTCTGGCTGACTAAGGGCCACTTGCACATTCCCGGGTTACATTTGACACTGAGTTAAACTGTCAAATATAAGGTGATTTAACCCGAGTTAGACGTTAACTCAATGTTAAAGACTTAAACCAGGAACGTGCAAGTGGCCCTAAGTGTAGGGCCTAAAGTTATAAGTGGAACAATTTCGAACACATTTGCTATTTTTCGAAAAAAACGATTACTTGTATCAAATCGCGATGTGGTACCCAATGTTATAATGGAATCCGTTTTTTGCAGTTTTAAACAAATTTATAAAAAAAGTAGCTGACCCAGCAAACTTCGTATCGCTTAACATTAATGCTTAGACAGTAGCGCAGTCTGTCGGATCCGATGCGAAACATTCTAAAATCAAAATCTACTTATTATTAAAAAAATAATTTAAAAAAAAACATTTTCCTGTGGACCAAATTGTGAATCTAAACCATTCTTGAATTCCCTAGAACACATACAAAAAGTTTCATCGACATCGGTCCAGTCGTCTAGAAGGAGTTTAGTGACATACACACTCACAGACGAATTATATATATAAAGATATCAATTTAATCTTGCGGGCTGAGTTTTATACAAGTGCTTTTAAGCAGTAACTAAATAATAGCCTTATGTTCGTGATTAGGTCAAACTGATGGGAAAAGAAGATTACATACGAGGGTGTCGCGAAGTTAAAACTTAGCTCGTTAATCGGAAGCTAAATAAATTACTTCGCACTAAGTTCGGAACTAGTTTATGTCTGTTCAAAACATTTATTTTTTTATTGATTGGTTCATCTAGTTACTCCTGGATTATTATACAATCATATTTTTAATATAAATCCGTTTACTCATGGATTATTTAAGAATCCGATTTCAAATCGTTTAATTTGTAGATTGTATTTAAAAATTGATTTTGAATTCCAAAACTTGCAGTTAAATTTTTGATGGACAGTCTTTTTTTTCGAAATATTTAATTAATAAATTAACTAATATATCTGATATCAACTTAGAAGCTTTTCTGGAGAAAAGAACCAGTAAGATTGTAAACAATGATCTTTTGTAAAATAATTTTAATTTTGTTATTGCATTAATTATTTAATTTCGATTTTATGTAAAGTAAAATATATACATACATGGAATCAACTTCTCTAATTGATTATCCTATGAAGTGGGTAACCACCATACAATATTAATTATATACTATTATGTTTAATACCCGTAGAGCCCGTAGAGCGTTGCTACGTCGTTGCTACGTTCTCGTAGGTAACTTAATTACCAAGTTTGATTTCTTTTTTAAATATTTAACACCATCTCGATTCATGACACATATTTCTTTGACAAATTTGTTTCTTTTCAGCAGTATAGGCATAGGCATTGAGAACATACACGTTGTGTGTGTTCTCAAAAAAAAACTTTAAATTCATTTTAATAAAATTCAACTGGTTTTACCATTGTCCACTGAAATGATATCCAGCAAAGCAAAAAATCATAAAATAAAAATTGGTGTAGTCATCGCGTAACAAATAAACGAAAAAGTTAGATTGATTGATCTACTTTCCGAAAATCTCACCTTTACTTCTCTCAAAAAAAATGTTTTGAAAATTATAAATAAATTCGCGGATTTTGCAATTTTAGGTTGTGGCTTGCGAATGTCTATGTAATATTTCATGTGTAGTGAAATACATCGCCATAAATCTAGAAAACATGTAGCATCGTGACTTGTGAGTTAGGGATATCAGAACTTTTACCTAAAGACAGAGCTACATAAACCGTATGACAGGGATTTTCACTTTTCACTTTTAAATAGGCCAAAATTTTTACTTTTCACTTTTAAAGCGGGCGGAATCCTACTCATATTATAAATGCGAAAGTTTGTGAGTATGTACGAATGGATGTTTGTTACTCTTTTACGATGGAATGGCTGAAAGGATTTCTCTGAAATTTGGAACACAAACTCACAATCTGGATTAACATATAGGCTACTTTTAACCCCAATTTCACAACGGGTTCCTTGTGAAAATGCAGGCGAAGCCGCGGGCAATAGCTAGTTGATAAATAAATGTCACAGATAGCGTGAAGAAAGTTAGTGTTCCGCTTGTCCCATTTTTTCCGAAACATGAAGCATATCTTCTTTGTATTTTTCTTGCGAATTCTGAAATCCATTTTATTGGAATCGTAAAATGTAGTGTCACATGGTGACAGCGACGACAGCGTGGCAGGTATAATAAAATAGCTGAAACAAGTTAACGCCACGTATATTTATTGCTGGAATATCATACACGTCATTCTTGTCATGCTATGTTTTTTTAGATATATTTATGGAATATTTGATGAAAAGAGATTCTTTAAAAAATAGCTTGTTAAACTAAATTCTCAATAAGGAGGTTGTACTTATACATTGTTAAGTATGGCAATCGATTTCTCCGTAATAGTCCAAGAGCCCGTGGCGCTAGACCTTCGTCATTTTATAAAAGCTGAAATTTCTTCCACCCCTAAACTATAGAAGATCTCTTGTTGTTTTATATTATCTTCTATGATTTCGCCTCTGTGGTCTAGCGGTTCAGTTGTTGGACTTGATTGCATGAGGTCCCGGGTTCGAATCCCGGGTCGGGCAACAAAAAGAAAATTGGGTTTTTCCAATTTTCTAATAAAAAAATGTTGCTCGGGATTGGAAATGTGCTTAGTGTTTGGCTTGCCACCTATCACATTGTGCTTATTGACTTAGTGTCTTCGGCTAGTCGTGGGTGCCCTGGTTGTGCCTCTGCCTACCTCTTCGGGGATATGGGCGTGAAGATACTTTTTTTTTCTATAATTTCGCTGTGACCAAAATTCATGAAGGCTTGCTGGAATTCTATATGTTGGTTTAATAATTTAAATGGTTTGGATTTTGCTGTCCTGAATAATGCAGAATTGTAATCACATCCTGTGATTGCGTGTAAGCCAGGTAAGCTTTTACAGATAGATGCCCAGTTTTGCATGTACCTTAGTTAAGTCCACATATCTTAAGTTATTCCCAGTTCCTGTCAATATCCAAACGTGCGATTCTTCATTTAAATGGTGCATATGATCCAACATTATAACAGTAATATCAGTATCAACAGTTACAACTCTTCAACAATACCTGACACAACTTTAGCAGTTCTAAACCGCAGTTCGGTAAAGCAGTTTACCGAATAATACATAAACGTCAGCTGTTGCACAGTAAAGGATCTCAGTAAACCGAACGCTCTGTTTCACTCACTCTAATTACCATATTATATACTGCGCGCTCTCACAACTTTTCCCTACTCCTACGCGTCTGGCAGGATGATAGAACCTTCGGAACTGTCAGTCTACTGAGAAAACATCATTACATAATGTCTCAAATAACATGTATAAAATTCAGCTTTTATTATATAACGAAAGTAAAACTACAAATTATTATAGTTTAGGAATGTCTGGCAGAGGGTTGCAACCACATGAAGTGTCTGGTAATGAATAACGTGAATTCTGATATTACCACGAATGAAACGTGAAAAAATTAAATTTTATAAATTAAAAAAAATAAGATGTAACTTTATACACCTTTGCCTGTTACCTGCTAAAGCAACCACTGCCCAAGTAACATTGGTGGGGACTGTTGGTGTCTATACGAGAGGCACGTATGGAAGAAATTTCAGCTTTTATAAAATGACGAAGGTCTAGCAGCCACGGGCTCTTGCTCTATAATTAGAGAACCGATTTAAGTTTTTAGAGAGCGTATTTTCGAGTCGGTTCTTTTGTCATCAAGTCTGGATCTGATTCCATCATCAGATCACACAAGGCAATCGAGAAAATCGAGTACTTGAACGACATAATATTGAAATTTAAGTTATTTTTTGCACTTCAATCTTCAATTATTGAGTTGGCACTCTCTGCCTACCCGGCAAAGGACTTGTAGTGAAGATGTGTTTTCTCTTCAAGTATTATAGAGTTATGATTAAATCATTTTCGTTTCAGATAAATGCATACTGGAGCAAGCAATCGAAGATATTGATTTTTTTGGAGACTATCCACAAGTAAGTTTAGATTTACAGCAATTACAAGTTAACTGCTGCTTACGTGCCCTTATTTTGTTTTTTTTTTATATTGAAAGGCAAACAAGCAGACGAAAATCCGTCCGTTAATCCGTTAGGAAATCCTAATGGTAAGAGACCAAATGTGTTAATGGTTTGCCAACCTGAAGCCGTGCTGTTCGAGCGAAAGAAATAGGTAAGGCGGTAGTTCCAATTCGGGTGAGCCGCTGCGAAACTCTACCACCTACTAGGAGTAGTTAGGTAGTTAGGAGTAGTTTTCCTAGATTTATTAGATTATTATCGCCTATGTGGTCTAGCGGTCCTGGTATTGGACTTGACTGCATGAGGTCTCGGGTTTGAATCCCGGGTCAGCCAACAAAAAGAAAATTGGATTTTCCAATTTTGTAATAAAAAAAATGTTGGCCGGAATTGGATATGTGCCCCGTTGGCGATAGGCTTGCCACCTATCACACTGTGAGATTTAGTGTCTTCGGCTAGACGTGGGTGCCCAGGTTGTGCCTCTGCCTATCTCTTCGGGGAAATGGGCGTGAAGATACTTTTTTTTTTATTAGATTATTAAATTTATTCTGGCATCTGTTTATGTATTTCTGTGGGCTTGCTTAAAAGGTTTAGAAAGAAAATACCTATAAATTACCTTGAAATTCTCCACAGCTATCTCATTTCCAATAATCTATCATATCATCTTGGCCGCTTATTGATAAGCGGCCAAGTCGCAGTCGCCCATGAAGGGTTATTTCCTTTACTTTTTCCTATTTTTATGTGAAAATCTTAATGCGGTACACATAATACATCTGCTTAATCATCCGTATAGTTCATATAGTTTCGGAAAATAGTGGCTATGACGTTCGAACAGACAGACAGACATGACGAATCTATAAGAATTCTGTAAACTAAAAATGATTTAAATAGATAGATTTTGTTACTTTAAAAAATGTTCTTGAACTCTTCTAAAATTTATTGCCCAAGGTCCAACTTTATTACTGAAGCGTCATTTAAATTTTGCCAAGGTTGAAGTTAATATTTTCATTTGGTAAAATCAAATTCGAGAGGTAATAAAGAAGCCAATCTGAGTTACAGTATCGTGATCCGTACCATTCCTTTTTTTCGTAAAAGTCGCTTATGGCAATACATTCGATATTTACGAGGGCTCACGAATGAATAGCCTCGATATCTGATAAAGTAGGTCGGTTAGCTCCGACACGATAGTCTATAAGAAAAGCTTTTTAAAGTTTAACGTAATGAATGAGACAAGAACTTTTCTATTTGAACAATTTTGACACTCGAAATTATTACTTAGGGCCATATTTTATTCATAATGTTTTTACAACTTTTTCAAATATATTTAAGAAAATATTTTTTGCTTTGGACAACTACAAATCTTTAGTTACGACCGTGGAGTATCACAATAGTTTTATCTTAAGAAAAACCAACTGTCTGTGAATTTCTACGATATATCCGTACTAATACTAAAAATTCGACAGTCTGTCTATTGCGTTTTTACGGATAAACCGTTAAACCCATTGTGATGAAATTTGAGATGTTTGTAGATAAAGACTTTTCAAAAATCAACCCCCAAGGGACTATTATGGGGGATAAGGTTTGTATGATAATCTACTCTATCCTAAAGAAGTAGCGGGTAAATACCTAGTAATATATTTGACGCATTTTATTTGATTACAAGGAATAGAGCATATAAAATAATTATTAATAGGTATATATCACTCTATCTCTATATGTATATCGCCGCAATCACTAAAATTGTTCAGTCTGGACCCTCTGTATAGAGAAGACCATCTATTTGCCTTTTTGCCTGGCAGTCATGAGAGACGAGCATAACTTGAATGTGTTATTAAGGTCACAGAATGCTGTGCAAAATTACGTCAGGGTAAAGATCCACCATCTTACCTATTTCTGCTCCTATAACGCCACACTTTCATTTTCTGGTCCGGAGGGTAAGTTACGTTAACTGGAAAAGTAAGACATTGCGACAAACACTCTAGTCGTAGGTTTCGACGCATCTATAACATCTGTGGTGTATATACGCCACGGTTGTCTCTTACAATCAGAAGAGCCGAGTGCTTAGTGTTTCACTGTATTATGGTATAAAAAGTCAGTGTACCTACAATTTGACTGTTTCTGTTCTGTACTGTTTTGACTGGAATTCTCAATTTGACTGTTTGATTTAAACGCCTTCCAGAAAATAAGGAGGTTGCAGATTCGAACCCATATTTACGTATGTTGATTTTTCTGTCCTTTCTGAACCGATTTTGAAAAGTACGGTACTAAAATCAGTAAGTATATTTCCGAGGGATGGAACCACCATGCCAACATCTGATGACGGAATCCCATGCAAATCTAGAAAAATACGAAACTTTTGTGTACGGCATCATTATTGAAATCGAAGTGGGTTTTTTGCAGTTTTACATTATTTTTAACCAATTAGGAACTTCAATTTTTATAAATAACTCAGTGGAAGACTTTTTCATAGTAGGTAGGTATGGGAACAGCAAATACATAGCCTTTGAATGCTTCTAAGTCCGACCTTAATTGGCTGGAAAGTATTATGTATTAGGAAACTATCACGGCTTCATCACCTCCCACCTGCATTAATTTCTTGCGACAGTTTACAGATTATCGTCACATAGCATGGCTATTTTTGATGGAATTGGCGAGACGTCACTGGGTTGCTCGAACACGTGCTGAAATCGAGCGCGCTACAGCACTCATCCAGGAAGCCGGTTCTCCGTACATCGAGATAGAGGAAGCGATATGGGAACAGCGGGTGCACTTCGCTGCAGCCATCGCCAGGATACGGATAAAAAATAGAGCCTTTTCGTAAGTGAAGCTGGACACAGTTTAAAATGTATGACAATGGTTCGTTCGCATTAATAAGACAGTGACGTCATTAGCCTAGGTGGGACTCAACCAATTAAAATAATTTAAACTGCCATTGATTTGGTTAAGGTTGTAAATATGTTGGTAACGAAAACATTTTACAAATTTTGTTTTTATATTTTTAAATTTACATGAAAAGAAAAGTATCTTCACGCCCATATCCCCGAAGAGGTAGGCAGAGGCACAACCAAGACAGCCACGACTAGCCGAAGACACTAAGTCTATGTGATAGGTGGCAAGCCTATCGCCAATTGAAGAAACCAGTTCAAAATAATGATTGGGATACCTATTTCAAATTGTAAATGAGGTTTTTAATCATCGTTATATAAGTGACAATACAAAAGCAGCAAGTAAAAAGTAAATGCTCTACCTTTTTTATAGAGTCCAGACAATGCCCTTTAAAAACGTATAGGAAATTTATGATTCAGCTGAATGATACCATAATAAAAACTGTCTTGTCTTCAAGGGCACCGATGAGATTGAAATACACAGTACAGAGTACAGACGGGCGTATTTATTTCAAATTATGTAACGTCGAGCGTTTCTTGGTCATATGGGTAATTCATATTCAAACTGTTGTCATAAATACGAAACTTTGTATACATATATAAAGCTTTTATGGCTGAGCCGCTGAAACGTTTTTTGTTTTTTAACATACAGTTCGATGAAGAGAACGTTTTTTTTTCGGTAGCTAAAATGCATTGGTTTTCGCAATGCAGACAAAAAAAATTAAAACGTCTAAAATAGGCATAGGTAGATATTTTAACATTTCGAATTATTTCATAATTTAATTAAGATTTCGTCGCACATGTCTAGGCATTTTCTTTTAAAATATATATTTATTATTAGAAAAGTGATCTGCAATAAATCGGCTATTTTGTTTTTAATAATGGTTCTAGATATTTTTTTTAATATTAAAAAAATACAATTTTAAAATCTGGTTGAGTTTTAATATCTGTAGGATCATCGCTTTGACAATTGGTTAAGTCAGAGAGGCAGATGTATAGTATACAATTACCGCCTTATTTATAAACGCGGAGTATGTAAATAGCTCCGAGATTCAACCCGCTATCATAATCTTTATTATCTATCTCTATAAAGGCAAAGACAATATATTTACTAATCTCTGATAAAGGATAGCACCCAGTTGGACTAGCCGGGACGGGCCGCATCGCAGCGCAATAGTCCAGCCTAGATCGCTTTCATACATTTTGTATAAAGCAAAGCTCACTGTGCCGGGGCGCATCGGTGCGGATTTCTCCGCGGCGGATTTTCGCAAGCCACCCCGCGCTCGTTCCTCGATGCGGCCTGCAGTCACCCAAGATCACGAAAACTCCTCGAATCTCCTCTCTATTTTTTCCTATACTGTTTGGCGCTGATTAACAGAATTCCACCGATGCGATGCGGCCCGGCCCGCCTCAATGTGCTTTGCAATGCGATGCGCCCCGACCCGACACGCTCCGCTCCGTCAACAGTGAGCGCTATCCTTAATATGACGGTTAAATTTATGGTTTAATTAACGCGGACGCAGCCAAGGTTTAACACAAATCGTATTTATTTTGTGTCAATAGGTTGTCTGAACTGCTACCCCCGCATTTGCGAGAGGAGAAGATATCAGCTTGCGTTTACAAGGAAACGGTTACTGGATGGGTTAACACATTCAAGGAAAAGTAAGTGATTTTTAGGTGTTATCATTCTATACAGAGTAAACGTGACGTACATCATAAGAGCATTTGTTCCTCTACATTGAAAATAGCAAGTAAGATCAGAACTTAAGACGAGTTGCACCGACCTGTTGATAGGATGAAAAATCTAATATATGAAATTCTCGTGTCACAGTTTTCGTTTCCATACTCCTCCGAAAAGGCTTGAACGATTTTGATGAAATTTTGTGAGCATATTGACTAGGTCTGAGAATCAGCCAACATCTATTTTTTATAACCCTAAGTGATGAGGGTGAATCTTTTTTATACCCCTTAGTGATAAGGGTGACTCACACTAATTTTTTCATAGCAGAACAACGTCTGCGGGTCAGCTAGTAACTTATAAAAATATAGTACCTAGGTATATCGTGTTAAAAATGGGTTGCCTAAAAAATCCTGAACAGAATATTTTTTTCGTCAAATGTTATTATTAAGACGACAAGAAAATTTTATCCTCACAAATAATAAGACGTATAAAATATGGAGAATTGCGTTTATTATTTATCGGACCTGTTATTTACCAGGTTTGCTAGGTATAAACATGTAATTCGATTCTAGTTACTTTCAATTGATTGGATAATAGAAAAAAATATCAACATATGGTATGGTACTTGTACCATAAATAAGTATTTTGTAACAACTTTTAAACCAAAAAAAAAACTTTTAGACCAAATAAATAAATTTCATTTCATTATCATCAGAATTGATCAATAGATTGAAATTTGTCAAGGTTGGCTCGTTGAATTTTAGATAATCCTAATACTAATATAAATGCTCAAGTGTAGATGGAAGAACTACTGAAGGAATTACGATCAAACTACACAATAACATAGTTTACAAGTACATCAGAATAGTTTACAAATAAATCATCCTACTAATATTATAAATGCGAAAGTTTGTGAGTATGTATGTATGGATGTTTGTTACTCTTTCACGCTCGAATGGCTGAAAGGATTTGTCTGAAATTTGGAGCACAGATAGATAGTGATCTGGATTAACATGTAGGCTAATCAGTGGCAAACAGTGCAATTTTAAACCCGATCGCACAATGAGTAACTGTGAAAAAGCGTTCGAAGCGTCAGGCAACAGCTACTTTTGTATAAACTTGACACGCGGGCGAAACCGCAAATGGAAACTATTCTTCAAATTATTTTACGTTTTTATTACATTCCGTTTGATGAATGTGTGTCTTATTTTTTTTTCTTTTTACAATGAGTTAAGTAGGTACGTAGGTACATGACTGTGCAAGAGGGGTTTATGTGTGTGTGATGATTGTCTGCGATATATATTTTTTTCCTTATGTCTCCTTTTACTGCTTCTTTCAGGAAAGTAGCTCAACTAGTGAAAAGACTACAAGAACTAGGATACACGTATAGCAGTTCTCGGCAACTGTGCTCTGGAGAATATAGGTTCGACCGAGTTTGTCCAAGGTATTTTTTAATTGATATATATCTCTTATAACTAGCGTTTCGGTGAGTTAGCTGTTCATTTGTTGCTATTTTTGATAGAATTCCTTGAGCAAGGCGACTGTAAATTGTTTTGGTAAACGTCAAAAACACACTTCCGCTCCCTGAATACAGCATTGTTTAATATTTATAGAAATAAAATTTTACCGCCTCGCGGATTGTTTGATTATCGAATCTTTTTCACAATGGCAACCTTCAAGACTCGGCTTTGATTTCCATCACTGGATTTATGTGATGAAAGTAGATTGCTTTACACCTGGATCTGGAATTGTTTTAAATTATTTATACTAGCTGTTTACCGTCAACTTTATAAGCGTAAGATAGATTTTCATGCAAAATTTACACTCCATTATAGGTTTTGGTGGTTGATTTAAAAAAAACAGTATCCTGTGTTTTAATTAGACAAAATAGTAATTAGTATAAAGTTAAAGTGGGTAAAACAAATCCAAATATTTTATGGATAGCATGGTGAAAATTATTTCACTCCTATGTGCGGTACGAAGCATAAAAGCTTTGTAATGGATTCATAAATATATCACATACTGCGAATTTATACATTATGAATGATTTTACATTCCCCCCGTGTTGGTCCGGGCTCCTTTGTAGAATAGACCATCTGCCTTCCTGCCAGGCAGCTCGTAAAAGGCGAGCATAGGCTCACCGTCACTAGCACCGTGACATCTTACTAGGTGGTAGAGTCTCGCAGCGACTCGCCCGGATTGGTACCACCGCCTTACCTATTCCTGCCGCCATAACGTCATGACGTGTTCCGGTTGGAGGGTAAGGTAGCCGGTAAACTGACTTTTGCTCGATGCCTTACATCCCGGCCTCAGGTTGGCAACGCACCATTACCACCTTTGGTGTCTCTAGGCGACGTGAATTTCTTACCATCAGGAAATCCGTCTGCTTGTTTGCCTTCCATTATTATAAAAAATCCATTGTGGATGAAAATTTTGTGTACGAAACTTCAGCAAGACTATCATCGGTTTCATTATTAACTTCACATTTTTTTGTTTGCCATTTTAAAATAAAACTTTTAGATGAAATGTTTAAAATGTTATTATTTGACAACCTTGACCCTTGACTGACTTGCCGTGAGTAGGTACATAAAATGTCGGCATGGATTCAATAACAAAGGAGTTAGACTACTGGTAGGTAGAATTCTTTATACTGTGGTATGGATATTATGGTCTCTATTTATTTCTATGTAGATTCAAATCGTAACCACGAACACCTTAACACGATTGTTTAATTTTATTTGAATCCACCCGGCAAATCGATGTTATTTTTTGCAAATATTAATTCGTTTTATTTAACATTAGGTACTTTAAACATATTTGTTTTATTTCAGATTTATAACTCTCCGTCCGCCCGCGAACGTAAATATTGGACAGATAGATCTTGTCAAAAATGGGATAATAGTTTTACAAGTGAGTAGGTTAGCTACATTCTACTTAATGTTTTAAAATCAGTTTGTGAATTCTTCTGAAGAATCGATGACCATATCAGAGTCAACTTATATGCATGCGTATATATCTTCACGTCAAATCTATAGCGGGGTATGCATCAAGTATCGAGTACAAGTGTCACGATCTCTACAGGTCTTCCTATCTTCGTCCACATTATTTACATACACTTTTCATACAGATACGCCGGTGTCGTAGAATCTTGACACCCCCTCGGATTCCTAATACCCAAGCGATTTGATCATGAAATGTCAACCTAGGTCTGTCCAGGCACCTACAACCATCCACATCCGTATTTTATATTTATTTGTCAATCTTTCATCAGCTGTTCTTAGCGATCAGCAACTGTGAAGTAATGGTAAATATTTACAAGAGACCTGCAGCCAAAATGGTTAAAAGAGATGATGTAGTGCTAAACAAGAACAAGTGTGTTGTAGTTTACTAGGTGGTAGAGTCCTGCAACGACTCGGCCGGACATACAGGCACCACCGCCTTACCTATTCCTTCCGCGAAATGACAATGCTCGTTATTGTCGTGTTTCGGTTGGAGGATAGGGTAGCCGGTTTACTTACTTACGCAGGAGGCTGACAATCCTAGCCTCAGGTTGACAACGCACCATTAGGTACCACATTTGATGTCTATAGGCGACGGCATTTCTTACCATCAGGAAATCCATCTGCTTGTTGTCTCCCTATAACATAAAAAAAAGTGAATAAGAAAAACTTTACACCCATGTCCTCGAAAAGGTAGGCAGAGGCACAACAACGGCACCCACGACTAACCACAAGACAAGACACAAAGTCCCACAATGTGATAGGTGGCAAGCCTAAGAAAATTGAAAATACCTACATATTTTCTAACCTATTTTGTTGCCCGACCCGATGATCGGACCTAAAGAAGTCAAGTCCGAAGCCGACCGCTAGACCATAGACACAACATAAGTGAATTACATACATATACATATCTTCACGCCAAGTCCCTTACGGGGTAGGCAGAGAGTATCGACTGCCAGACCTCACGATCCTGACAAACCTGTCTTGCTTCCTTCACATTCATTACCCTTTTCATACAAACACGCCGGTTTCGGAGACTCTTGACACCATCCTCGGATAATATCCGATTGATCTGATCGTGGTATGTTAGCCTTGGTCTCCCCGGGTACCTACATCCATCCACATTCGCATTGTATATCTGCTTTGTCAATCTTTCATCTGTCATTCTTTCATCTGTCATTCTTTCATCTGTCATTCTTTCCACATGCCCGAACCAGCGGAGCATGCCCTTTCGCATTTTAACACCAACACTTTCTTTCAATCCCACTCTTTCTCGGATCTCACTGTTACGAATGCGGTCAGCGAGCGTCACACCACAGATTTTCCGTAGTGCTCTCATTTCGACCGCATTTATCCTACTTTCATGATCTTTCTGACATACCCAACTCTCACTTCCATACAATAACGTTGGGATAAGCACAGAATTATGCAAAGCGAGTCTAGCTTTTTGACTCAAAACCTCGCTTTGGAATAGCCTACCCAACGCTCCATTCACACTATTCCCTGCACTCACTCTCTTCTCTACATAAGTGAATTAAATTGTATATCCCAATTCCCAAACTAAACTTTAAAGAGATATATAGACATATTTTGGATGATTCCATGTGCGATTTAGTAGGCACCAAAAGTGTTATCTAAACTGTGGCAGCCAACCCAAATTGTTAACGAAGAATTTAATCGACGACCAACTGTAGTTATGAAGTATTGAGGCTCACGCGAAGTGTCAACTGTCACGCAACGCTATTTCAATTTCACTTATTCCTTAAATAGTTCGTACCGTTAGTGGCTTTATTAACACCACTAAGGAAAACGACGTATCATAGACTACTGCATTATAGTATCATAGTACTTGGTTTACCCCTATTTTAATCACGGTTTAAGTACTTAAGGTACTTATAGTTTTCATTACTAATATTTTTTGTTATATACTAGCTGTCCCGGCGAACTTTGTTCCACCAGTTCTGTTTGTATGGGAAAATTTAAATTGTTGTTTTTCTTAGTTTCCTCGCAGTTTTTTCTTTTTTCTCATCTTTTAAACCTTCCCTGGACTTCCGCAAATAATTCACAACTTAAATTAGCCAAATCAGTACAGTTTTTCTTGAGTTTTAGCGAGACCATAGATTAGTAAATATATTGTCTTTGGCAAGACTAAAGAACAGCAATTGATTTTTATATATAAGAAGATTATAACATTAGATCCCTATACCACGTTAAACGTTGACAAGTTTTTGGTACGGTTTTCATCAACAGACAAGAGCGTCGCCAGCCGGTGGCCTAGATGGGGGCAAGTTGATACGGAGATTAAGAAAAATATACATTGTAGGTTCAATCGAGAGCCTCGTGACCGCGACTTTTTGACTTGAATTTCTCTCTAAATAGTAGCAAACTAGTAGAAAAAGTAGTAGAATAATAGATCAAGTCAAAATTAGTACATAAGACTGTTTGATTTGTCATTTTTTCTTAGAATCTCTAGGGGAGGGCAGCTGCCCCTCTTGCCCCCCCTTGGCGACGCTCTTGCCAACAGACAGTGATTCCTGAGGAAGTGTTAATATTTCCCTATTTAATTAAATGCCTTAAGCTTGAGCATTTTATACACAACATTATAGCTAAAGAGCTGCTGCTATTTAACATAAGTCAACTTGAAAAAGTTACGACTCGAAAAGGCTTCAAAAAGAGTGACGTCAAAAGAACGCAGCAATATACCTAACTAAACCTGACAAAACCCAAATGTTTACATCAAAAGCCATTTTAACGTTGCAGTTACAAGTTGTCTTACTTTAATATTTTGTCAGGAACGTGAATTTTGCGAAGGTGCTTCCACACTCTGCCGGGCCCTGCGCGCCAACGACCTGTGCGGCGTTGTAGCACAAACCCATGCCTCCTCGCCACGCTGCTCGGCTTACTTGGCAGCTCAGCTGAAAGAACTGGCTGCTGTGTTAAAAGCAAAAAAGCCTGCGGCACCTGCGACGCCTGAACTAGGAAGGCTAGTGGTGTTTGGAGCAGGAGATAAGTATGTTGATTATATTTTGTAGGTATTCAATTTTGACATCTATTTTGCTTTCCTTCTTTCAGTAAGTTTGTTATTGATAAAATAACACGTTTTTATTTTAGATATAGGTACATACAATGTTGTATATTGATCTATGTAAAATGAAAGAGTTAGATATATCGCTCTAACAGCGAATAATAATAACCTATCTGAAATAAGAGATTGAGCTATTTTGGATCAGTTGCCAGGTAACCGCTTTTATTTTTCAATAATAAAAAAAATATTGGCAACAAAACTCTAGGCCTATATCTTTTTGCAGATAGGTTATTAATATTAGCCGTCAGACAAGAAAGACAATAATTTATACATAAGCAAAACTTAGTCGAAAAGTAAAACTGCTTGGTCTTGGCTAGTCATTGACTATATATTTTCCTCGTATTTGAATGTCTTATAATTTTAAATTATTCCAGAGTGGAGAGTTACGTGTGCGCTCTAAAAGATTTGGGTATTGATGCATCAGCGATACCTCAGTCGGAGGCTCCGGTGTGTGTACTGCGCGAAGCCGTGCACTGCGACAGCGACACGGTCACTGTAGCTCTGGACGGTGTGGTAGCGGCTCTAGCCACCCCGCCCAACTCGTACTCCGCCGTCACTGACCCTATCGACTTGGTGTGCGGCCGCGGCGGAGACTTGGCGATGCTCGAGGTTTGTTGATGCATTTTTAGAATGCACTCTCGATACCACCCTCGGAGAACACCCAAGCGATTTGATTGTGGCATGTGTTTTGTCAATCAGAAACAAAAATAGCAATTAAGTATAATACTTTCTTTCAATCCCACTGTTCTCTGATCTCACTGTTACGAATACGGTCAGCGAGCGTTACACTACAAATTTTCAGTAATGTAAAGGCGTTAGAATCAAGTCTCGATACCGGCGTGTTTGTATGAAAAGGGTTATGAATATGGAGGAAGCTAGGCAGGTCTGAAGGATCGTGACATTTGGCAGTCGATACTCTGTCTACCACGTCATGGATTTGGCGTGATTTGTGTGTGTGTGAATGTGCATGCGGCCAGCGGCATGTAGTTCATGCACTGCTACATCAAGATGGAGGCGGTTTCTTTAGATAGAAAAGTAGCAGCTCGAACTATCCTTACCAACACGTAACCTACCTTCACGTCGTCGTTGATCAATCGGCACAATGTCTTCATGAATCATCACCTACGCTTTTTTTTTCCTGTCTCTCGAAGTAGAGACCTAGTGATTAGATGGGTTACCCACGTAGCTGATGGATTTAAACTCAAGCTAACTTTAGTCTCTCAAAAAGTATGTAAACTTCAGTTATCGTCTTTCAGATACTTACCGAATCCGAAATAGATACCAAGGGAAAAGCGCGAGTCCAATCTATACTGGAGGAACAAAAGAAAACTTTAAAAACTCTAATGTCTAAACCACAGGTACCTGACTGTTAATGTTGCAATTAGCAATAAGGAATAGAATCAAGCCAATTGAAATTCACAACTTACTTTAAAGAAAGTATCTTCACGCCCATATCCCCGAAAAATGTGGGCAGAGACACAAACAGGGCACCCACGATTAGCCGAAGACACTAAGTCCCACATTGTAATAGGTGGCAAGCCTATCGCCAATCTGGCACATATACAATCTCGAGCAACATTATTTTTATTAGAAAACTGAAAATATACAATTTCTTATTGTTTTTGTTGCCTGACCCGGAAATCGAGCCCAGGACCTCAAAAAGTCAAGTCCGACGCCGGACCTCTACCGCCTTATTCCAAAAAACACTCTAGTACCAGGTTTAAACCAAGACCAAAAAGTCTAGGTTTGTTACGGTATCAAAGTTTGTTACCGTACTAAATGTCATTCTTATTACAAAACGAAGACCAACTGAGGACTCTCTAGTACCAGAGTTAGTACCATTCTTAGTACCGTGTCAAGCAAAACCATTCATTCACTCTTTCCGCATTTGATTAGTTTGATGCCCCTTTCCCTTATAACACAAACTTAAATGACGAGAAATGTAAAAATGTTTACTTAAAATTAGCTTCTTAGCAATAAAAGTGATATTGAAATTGATTATGCCATTTTGCTATGAAACATATATTAAATCTGAACATTTTGTTAATATATAAATTTCGTTTTTATGGTCACGTTCTAGTAGTAATTAATGTAGCTAGCGTACAACGGAAAGAAGTGCTCGGCGCGCGTAATTCAATATGTGTGTTTATAAATATTTTCGAAATGTGAACATTCTATATTATTGAATAGGCCCTCAAGTTACATAAAGAAACTTTGTGGTTGTTTTTGTTAAGCACAACGAAATGCGTCGTATCTCTAAGTACTCTGTGACGAGTCAAAAATCACTTGCGTTGCGTCGTACCTAAAATAAGTGGTTTATGAAAATAAGCCTTCGTTTTTTCGGCTAGTTGTGGGTGTCCTGATAGTACCTCTGCTTACCTTTTTGATGTGCAGTGCTCGATGTACAGGCGTAAAAATACTTCTTACAAAAATAAAAGGAACAATTTTTTTGCAAACTTAAGCAATAGCTTCAGTTCTCAAACCAATAAAAAGTATTTTATTGGTCTGAGCTTTAATTAGATTTTGATTAATTAACCGACTCTGAAGAAGTGAAAGAAGTTACCTATACGTTTCACTTTTACTATTGTGTTAGTTATGGTCGGAGGAGGTTCAAATGAAAAAAATCAATGTTCACACTTACTTAATACAGTAGTTTGTCGGCTCAGCTAGTTTTGAATAAATAGTGTTGCAATTGAGATTAATGTTATGTTACATGATAAAATTTTAGACTAATGAAATTTTAGAATAATAGAAAAAATAAAAACTCGGAAATAATCGAAGTGATGAGAAGATCAAGTAGGCTTGGAAGCGGATGAAATTGCCAAAGCTAACTTCTCCCCTCAGGAGAGTAGTCTCAGGCTAGGCTTACGGATGCTGAAATTCTAATTTGTGGAGTCAGCTAACTTGGTAGAGTTTTGCAATGTATTCCCCAGATTGCTACTAACGCCTTACCTATCTCTGCTGATATATAGCAACAGTACTCATCATTGTTGTGTTTCAGTTTAAAGGGTAGGTTACAATAATTAATCTCACCTTCAAATTAGTTAGAAGACATATATTTCATAACATCAGTTAAGATACAATTGTTTGCATATATTTCATAACATCAGTTAAGATACAATTGTTTGCATGTTATCTTTCATAAATTATAAAAAATAAACAATCTGGTTTCACTTTAAATACTAAATTTGTGTATTTAAGTACAATAACTTCAATATTTAAAATTGATCATCCTCTACTAAAGCGAAAAGGGTGTCAGGCTATTATAAATAGTAACATATTCTTCAAAAAGACAACTAGAAATGTAGTTTACTTACAATAAATAAATGTTGTTTAGGCATACTATAAACAACATTATATATTACTAAAACAATGAAGTTATAGGTAGTTATTACACATTTTAATAAAATCTTAGGTTATACAAACATGTTCAGGTTAATAATAATATGGAATTTTTACTTCAGAGTTTACAGTAGGTAAAACAAAGAAGTTATAGTTATGACACAATTTAATAAAATCTTAGGTTATATAAACATGTTTAGGTTAATATGGAATTATTACTTTCAGATTTTACAGTAGTTTTATCCACCTTATTCTACAACTGCTAAGAACATGTTATGAAATACTAAAAAAACTAAGTTAAGTTAAGAAGAAATTAACATATAACATAACTCATGTTACATTAGTTTCTTTAAACTTCCTTCTACCCATATTGCCCCTTGCTAGGCTTGCAACATTAGATTACACTTGTGCTATAATTTGTTTCGCTAGGATGTTCACTAAGTATTTCTTCAGAAAATAGGTCTTCCCTCATTTATTGTAAGTACAGAGCAAGTAACTATAGTTTTCTTCGCTGTCTTAATTCCTCCATACATTCCCCGTAGTAAGCAGCAAAATGTTACTTCCATAGATTGAAGCATCTTTCAATACAAGTTTGGGTCTGAATGTGACTACTGTTGTACCGTTGTTCTGATTATATTTGGGGGTCAGGGATAGCCACTGTCACCTAACATTAAGCCAAAAAATGCACCAAATTTAATCTCTGTTTTAATCAACTCTTTCCGAAGATTCTAGAATCACAAACACTACCAGGACATCGTACATGTGACACAGTTCAGCATCTTAAAGTCTGCATCACAAACTACCTGAAATATTAACAGTTATGTCATAAATCATGCTTTATCAACATAACAAAACATAGAATTAACAAAATGTATTTCAATAATAATTTGTTAAGTTTTTATTTTTTAGACTATCGAAAAAGAGACAAGCAAATGCTTTCTTGATAGCAAGAAATACATACTACCAATATACACTGAAATAGTTAATATTTTGTTGCCAAGCTGAGGCTGGTAGGATAAGTTTATTTAGTAACTGTACCAGCTACACTATAACTTACATTCTATACTGATATATGCTTGGACTAATTGGCTACATAGAATAAGCAAGACACTAGTTGAGATCCAGATATGTCATCAGAAACATCTTATCGGTATGAGTTATTTTAATAAATAATCCAGCTCAAGATTTTTGATAGGTAAGCACTAAGCAAATGTTTGACCAGAATTCGGAATTGTATTATTAATGAAACACCTATTACCAACAATATTAATAACAAAACAATTGTGTCTATTAATATAGGTTATAGACTTTAAGAGTTTGAAATATATTTCACACAATTACCTGCACATTAATTGATGGATATCCTTTCAAGTTAATATTTGGTTGACCCCAATCAGCTCTTATTTTTTTTTACTCTAATAAGAGTGTGCAATACTGAAAAAAATTTGTCATAGCCTCATCTTGCTGATCTAGCTGGATTTTTTATAAATCTATGAGATAAACAAGCTAAAAGCACAGCTATGTTCTGGTATGTTTTACTTATAACTGACTGGGATACACCATGTAAGGCAGCAGCATCGTCTTCAATCTACAAATAAAATAAAAAAAGTTAGTAAGTATATACTCACTGAAAGGATTGAAATATGTTAGCACTGTTTACAATGTAGATTACAAAGTTTATACACTTACCACATGACGAAGCCAGTTAATAATGTGAAAACCACTTGCAACTCAAGATTCAAAGCTTATCCTCGTGGGTCGTGAACTTAATCCTCACACAATAACTCCACTATTTTATTTGCAAATCTTTTAAAAATCTAGATTAACAGCAAAAATCTTCGTCACTTAATTCAAAGGGTGCAGGGTCTATTATGTTGCTAGTACATATCCAACTCTTCGAAATCCATTAAACCAATCGCATTTATCCATTTCTAGCTATTGCGATCAAATTTAAAAAATATTTTTAAACAAATACGACGCCATGTTTGACGTTTTGAAGTTAGTACCGAAGTTAAACTAGGGGCCGCAGAGGTCTAACTTTAGTACCATAGATAGTCCAAGGACAAACGTCAAACCTCGTTTTGTAATAACTTTTTTAATAGTTCATGGTTTAAACCTGGTACTAAACTCGGTACTATTTTTAGACCTCGTTTTGGAATAAGGCGGCTAGACTTTCACGGTCTTTCTTTAAAGTCTAGCGAGTCTGAGTAGATTGGACCAGCTTTCTGCAAGGTAGTTCGTAAGAGGCAAGCATAGGTTACGTGAGTCATTATCAATAAGGCCATGTGTGAAAAAGTGGTATGCAGCAAGTTGTCCGAGATCTACGCCATATTTCTTCCTGCCGCTATAATGACAATGATGTCCGGTCTGGAGGGTGATATATCCGATATACTTGCACAATGGTCATAACAACCTGGTTACAGGACAGCGTTGCACCTACAACGTCTATGGTGTCTGTAGGCACCGGTTACCTCTCAACATCAGGAGAGCAGTGTGCTTATTGTAAAACCATAAAAAATACTAATTTATAATGCACACAGTAAAGTCGTTTTTCTTGGTGTCGGCAGTTTATTATTACTTAAGTTAAAGCATCGGGACAGATGAACTACTGTCTGATTTTCGGTTAACTCTTACGTGTGCTATCTAAAATCTTAAAAAAAAGACTAATTTATAACGTACACAATAAAGTCGTTTTTCATCTGCAGTTAATTACTACTTTAGTAAAAGCATCAGGCCAGATGAACCACTGATTGATTTCTTTGTTACCTAGATCCAGTTAATATTATACGAGACTCATTCGGCTCTAGAAGCAGAGAATCAAGCACAGGTGAATCGCGCTGTGGCAGAGGCGAATCGACTGGCTCGTGAGCGGCATGCGCTGTTGAAAAAGAAACCAAAGGATCATAATAATGTACGTCTCATAATATTTTAACTGTAAATAAAAGGTTGTGGTTGAGCGTGCACCTTTAGCGTAGGGTCTTATTTTTAATCTTTCCTCTGACATATTTTAAAAAAACTCTTGAGTCCCATCAATACTTACTTCAAGTAGAAAGCGCACTCACTAAAAGGGCATTATCGTTTCCCCTTCACTCCCGTACAGATACACATTTTTGTTTACAGACATTAAAAATAAAAGAGGAAGACATCGTCACGACAACAGAGTCGTCAACTACACTAGACCAGACAATGTCATGTTCTGAGTTGGACAAAGATGAAAATCAGGACGATTCTTCGGAACATAGCAGTAGGTCGTTGTCCTCACCGCCGACGACGGCCAGGACCGGGTCAGGTAGTGTGGTGAAGAAACGCGCGGAAAGCGCTGACGCCGGATATAGGTCTGGTACTAACAGAGCGAGACCAATACCCGAGATGGACTTAGTGGAGGATGACCTTGTACCAAGAGACCCTGATAAGGACATCCCTAATGTCTATGTAAGCACATTCGATGATTTAAATGGTTCTTTTTAAGAAAGATAACTTATGATTCCGAAATGGTCTCGCATACAACTCTTACGAATCAACTAATTGCGATCCGTTGGAATGCGACCCCTTTCCCTCTTACCCGCGCGACGCCCTGCATTCGCTGCAAGCGCTCAGTAACGATAGCATTTTTGTTACCGTTATCGAACCGATCTTTTATCAACATGAAAAAAAACTAAATGACAAATGAGGTCACAGCGCGAGGTACACAGTTAATTCGTATGGGTTGTAAATGTTAACAACATCCTTTTAGTAGTTTTTGAATTACGCTTGAATATTTGTGATGTATATTTGAAAACGACTGTGGAAGAAAGTTTAGTTTTTAGATGACGATATCAAATATTTTCTTTAGAAACCTTCTAGTTTCGAAAGCATCTAACATCGACAGTCGAAGGATTATCATACACTACCAAAAGCTAGGCTCGGGTTCAATTCCCAACGGTGCAGGCATTTGTGTGATGAACATGAATGTCTATTATTATTAATTAAATTATTAATGTCTGATATTTTTAGATCTGGGTGCTTAATAAATTTATTCAAGTGTCACTATTTCTATGTGTTAGTATAGTTGACTAATACCCAAACCAGAAGAAAAAAAAATGATTTCAATCAATTTGTGTAATCTGTTCAGGTATTTAATTAATAAATATGTTCTGATATCTATTTAAGTATTTCTACGTATTAGAATCCTTGACTAACACCCATACACACAAGCATGTAATTTGCTTACTTTGGGGTTAGGTTCAATTCGTGTGACATGTCCAAGGATATTTATTATTATTTATTTTAATTATTTTAGTTAAATTTATAGTGTAATTGGATTTATGTGTATCGAATGTGCTATAGTTCTTTATGTTTCAGGTGCCAAATTGCGACTTGTTTGAAATACAGACGTTGCCAAACCTTGGAAATGGTCTCGATATAAATTATATTCTTGATAGAGACGGATGCTATTTAGGTTTAATACAGAGAAAGGTTCGTTGGAATGAGTTAATTTTTTTAAACAGACACATACTTATCATTTTCTATTAAATAGTACATGTAAAACAGTTTAGAATTTCCTACTTATATTACTGTAATAAGGAGAGAATCCAAACCTACGACGTAATGTTAAGACAAGACGCATGTTGCTAGAACAGGTAAAGGTAAAATAAAATGAATAGAAGATTTGATGTAAGTTATTTTGTGCGTTAGGTGCATTTTCAAGATATTAAGGATTTTTCTCAAAGAAACGACAAAAAATGAAGGTAATATTATTGAGGCTTATGAAGGAATTAGAGAGACGTTTATGTAAAGGTTACCTATAATCTATGCCACAAAATAATTAAACATAATACGGAGAAAAATTGTTAGAAACATAGGTATAGAATAAGTAGAGATAACGAAAGTTATGACCAATATAAATGTAAATTAGACTACTAATTTATTAGGAACTCAGAACTGCGTATCTATAGTACATTTCAACCCGCTAAAACGTTAAAGAAAGGAATTAAAAATTTCGCCAGAGGAATCGAATCCTCAGAAGCTTAAATGGTTAGAGCATTGAGACGAAAGGTTACAGGTTCAAATAATTTTTAAGTGAAAATTTTTTTTAGCGGCGTTGCGATTTTTTTTTTTTAATGGAAAAAAAACTTCTAAACTCGCGTCAGAACAGGTGACCTGAGATTTCGTGAGACGAAAATTCGTAAGACGGCGCAGGACGCTTGCGCGAATAATCGTGTTGTTACGTTTGTGTACGATAGCGCAATAAATTAATATTGTATTCTACCACATAAATGATAGTAGGTACTTTCGTACTGATAATTAAAGCAATTCGTGAAAAAGTATTCCCTAACCATTTCAAAATATCAAAAATGTTACGTTAATATTCAAGTTTTCACTTCTGTCGGCACTCCCAGAGTGCAACCCATTTTTTTTTTCTTAAAATTTATAATAATTTTACGTAAGCACAGGACAAGTGCTAAAATAAAAAAAAATACTTGAAGACATTTGGTTTTAATTTAGGTAAGTAAGGTAGTTTATGGACGGATCCTAAGTTCTTACAAAATTGTCAATGATGCATATTTTTCAACATTATCTAGACAAAATTTTAGTCTCTGTCATATATGGTTTCACAATGGAAACATTTTGAATGTTTTGTACGGGACATGCGATATATAATTAATTAACACCTCGAAATATGATGTAGATTAAACACAGTAGAGTCTAGAGTCTCCGAAACCGGCGTGTTTGTATGAAAAGGGTTATGAATGTGGAGAAAGCCAGGCAGGTTTGCAAGGATCGTGAGATTTGGCACTCGATTCTCTCTGCCTACCGAGTAAGGGACTTGGCGTGAAGATATTTATGTATGTATATATTAAAAACAGTGAGACATGTAATGTCCTGTCTGCTTTATTTTAAGTTAAAAGGAAGAGATACATAATTTGACATAGACATTAGGCGATGAAAAACAGAGTAGTCACAATTGGTGCAAATATTTCTTAAAATGATAATAATTGTGTGTGTATGCAGGAGCTAACCAGATTAGATGCGAAGTACATGATCCGCGTGGCAGAGGAGCGCGGGCTGTTCGGGCAGGGCGCACCGGCGGCGGCGCCGCGCCGGAAACGCGCCGAGACCGCCGCGCCGCGCGCTCGCCGTCGCCGGGTTGCTTTTGAGGTACACACCACACGACATACCTAACGTCACACTGTACTTCAAATCCAAATTACTGTATATGTTTGCTAATTACGCCTAAATATATTATATACGGCTTTAGCAGCGAAGGCTTTCAGACTTTTCCTTCTGAAGGACAGGGCGAGGGCTGTAATTTACGCAACTTCAGATTGAAAATGCTTAACGCACCATTAACACTTATCGTCTCATCAGAAAACAGAATAATTAAACAATACGAGGGCCAAACTGAAAGTTTTTAGAACTGGCAACTTAAAAGCATTATATTAAAAAAATAAGTTTAAATTTTGAAAATAGAACTCTTTACCAATAATATTGAGTATACATTTCATTCATTTGTAATTTGTTTTACGATTTGACGGCAAATTGAAAATTGTCTGTGCACGTCAGAATGAATTTAAGCCGAGAAAATTTTCGTGCAATGACTTTTTATGACTTTCGATGTCTTATAAGTCAACAAGAAAGTTATGATAGACTTCGATTGGCTTTTCACGATGAAGTCCCATCTCGTGCCACAGTTTACAACTGGTTTAATGAATTCAAATGTGGTCGAACTAATATCACCGATGATTTGCGTGAGGGACGGCCTTCTACAGCGACGACTGAAGACAATATCAGTGTTGTGCGGCGTATGATAGAGACTGACAAAAGAGTGACCTATCGGCAGATTCGGACAAGTCTAGGCATAGGTATGAGTCAAGTGCACAAAATCCTCCATGAACATTTAGCGGTCAGGAAGCTTTGTGCTCGCTGGATACCGCATAATTTGACCGAGGCTCAAAAACTCCGCCGTGTTGATTGGTGCCGAGAAATGATCCAAAAATTTAACGAAGGTGGCTTAAATGCTGTGTTCGACATACTAACGGGTGACGAAAGCTGGATTTACTGTTATGATCCGGAAACCAAAAGACAGTCTGCTCAGTGGGTGTTTCCTTCCGAAGAGTTGCCAACTAAAGTGAAGAGAGGTCGAAGTGTTGGAAAAAAGATAGTGGCCTCGTTCTTCGGAAAGACAGGTCATTACGCGACAGTTGTCTTAGAGGATCAGAAAACGGTTAATGCAGAGTGGTATACTAACAACTGTTTGCCACTTGTCTTGGAAAAAGTTCGAGAGAAACGACCTCGCAGCAGGATCCTCCTTCATCACGACAATGCCTCGTCGCACACCGCCAGGCAAACGATCGACTATTTGGCGACCTCAGACGTGGAATTACTGGGTCACCCGCCGTATAGCCCCGACCTCGCACCCTGTGATTTTTATTTATTCCCGAAAATAAAAGAAAAACTTCGAGGAAAACATTTTATGGACGCCGAAGAAGCAGTGGCTGCGTTTCAAAACGCCGTCGAAGAGACCCCTAAGGCCGAGTGGTGCTTTTCTCAATGGTTCCATCGAATGCAGCGATGTATTGATGTAAATGGACGCTATTTTGAAAAGTTATAATAAAACTAATAACTTGCTAGAATGCTTAGTTTTAGATTTTCTAAGAACTTTCAGTTTGACCCTCGTAGGTATATAAAATTGATATCCAATCAATATTATGCTACACGTGGATAACGTTGGAGCGTGTTATTGGTCGAGAATCCAATTTCAGACTGTGTTGCTAAAACTTGTTATACGAGTGCTTTAATTTTTTATGGTTTGACGGTTAGTGTATAAGCTCGGAGGATATTATGATCAAGAAATCCGTCCGTTTGTTTGCTTACATAAAAAAATGTGGAAAGATTTCAATGCCATATCGGTTAGCTTTCTCTATTTTTTGTTTCTTACTATTTGGAGAAGTGTATTGATCGCGTCTAAAGTAAATATAAGCAGATGAAAGGCCAGTGATAGTGTGGTGCCACTGAAGTGCAGGTGGAGCGGGTAGCGGCGCCGACGTACGCGTCGTGGACGCG
>NJDD01002047.1:468936-576205 GCA_002245505.1 Calephelis nemesis
CCGCCTGCCTGCCGCCCGCGCCGCCCGTCTGCGCACGCCACGCGCGCCGCCTCGCCGCCGCCGACATCTACACCGCCGCCGCCTGCACTTGCGACGCGCACCACAGGTTCACACATTTATATTTCAGTATATTATTTGTGCTCCAAGTATGAAAAGCAGAAAACGAATGTTTATTATCGTATTTTTACGAAAGCGTATGGTATGGAACAGAAACAGTCAGTCATATAAAAACATCTTAATCCCTTATGTATAAAGATGTTTTTTTTAGTAATTCATTGATAGCTCATACTTTATTACCAAACTTATGATGTCCCTTTTCTTACTCTTTGAAATGTTCTCTATACGTGTTTCATTTTGATACCCATGTTGCTATAATAAGAAATACCCCCTCATCTTATTTCCATTTGCGGGGCGCATTATGCGACTGTGTTACCACAGTTTAAAGGATCCAACCTCGACCACAGTTTAAAGGATCCAACCTCGTTTCATATGTTTTTACGCAGACGAGAAGAAATATTGTGGAAATATACAAGTGATTTTAAATATATCACTTACTCTGGATAATACTTGAAACACATGTTTTAAATTTAGCGCTGTGTCCATTTTTGTTTCTTGAAAATGTGCAACTGTTGTGGCACTTCCGGCAGACACAACCGTCGACGCCGGGCGTCCGCGAGCGAGCCGTCGTCCGCGCCGCGCCCGCCCTCGCCGCCCTGCCGCCGCCCCTTCCCCGTCGCCGTGCACGACCTGCATCTCAACACCGTCTCACACCACCATAAAATTATCGTCTAGTTGCCTTTATCCCGAAATTATTATTATCTAATATAAACAAGAAAGTAACTACACTAGTAATCTTCGGTATGAGTAAAGCGAAGAAAAAAATCGAAAGAGTTTATAAAATAGCTAGAGAATATTATTAAATTGAAAAAACATATATATGTAATAAATTCAATATTTTCATATTTTACAATATTATACTTAACTAAATAAAATTGAATTGAAAAAAAATGGTATTTTTATATACTTATCAATCCTCGCTTGCTAGCACTACGAAAATACACAAAAATATCTCAGGTTTACGATACTAATAATTTATATTGAAAATACAATCCCGACAATCCATATGGGACTTTTTGAATGAACGGTTTATTTGCTAATCTGATCAAAGTAACTATGTAATTAAATAATTGAATATTAAAAAGCTTGTCCAGGAAGGGCGCATTCGCCGCGATTTTCTTGCTCTCAGGCGTATTATGCGCGATTGTGGCGTCCAGTTAACGCGTGACAGTAAGCTAACCACAACGCCATGTTTCGTACAACATACGCCCCTAGTAAGGCGTTCCTAATATCTCGACTCGCGCGCAATACGCGCAAGCACGAGTCGCGAGTCTGGCGCAGTGCACGCGATTTATGCGCGTCATTTGAATTCGCGCGATGCTTGTGGACTCGAAATATTGATAACCCGCAAATGATTAGGTACGCGCGAAACGTTTAGAGGCGAATCGCCCTTTCTGGACAAGCTCTAAAAGGATATTTGTTAACATGTTAACACTCCATACCTAATCATAACAATTCTGTTCGAAGACAGTTATATAAGGTAAGATTCGCAAAGCAGTAGAGCACGTCAGAATATTTTTTTAGTTCTTCCAAATAGTTCATGACAAGCAATCAGTCTGAAACAGACTAATCTAAGTATGGCCACTAATTAACCACGGAAACTTAAATTTCATCAGTTTGACCTAGGACACATTAGAGTAGACGTGGTCGGATCAGACTAACAATGCGATCCGCCCATGGATACCTGTTGCTCAAAGGAGCTATACACTAACGGATTTTCAAATAAAACAAATATTAATTAATGTTACATAATATTTTTCAATAATGGCATTTCTATTAATAGGCAATTGAGTTTCTACACAAACAAAAACGTTAAAGCATTCCGAAGCCTTTGTAATAACTGATGGCTTTTAACAATCTATCTTGAAGTTTTTCTTTGCTTTGATACTCGGGTAGGAGGAGAACATTAAAACAGGTGTGGGCGGTGGGTAACCGGTCACTGTCTGGACCGTTTCTTGCGATAACCAGTTTCAAATGACTTAATCCTCCTACAGGAACTCGGTCAGATCCCGTCGTGAACTGCAGCAGCTTTTTCTTATCTTCCAAAGGGAGATTATGAACTATACTCCAAAAATCTTTGATCGTTTGGGAGTTTATCGTATATCCTCCGTCATAATCGGTGGATTTCTCTAGTTCAACAAAATCGAAGTTCTGTAAGAAAAATGGGCCAATGTTAGGTATTAAGTATTTTTGAAATGAAACTTCTTTTTCGAAATATAAGAGAAATTTGCTGTCATATTTTTTTATATAAGAGGTCAGAAAACAAGCTTACGTTTCTTCTGGCGGTAAGAGATAACCGTGACTTATACACACCATAAATACTACAGGTGCGTCGCTATCTTGCAGCCAGATTTTAGGCATATTGTGCAAGTTTACCGCCTACTCTACCACTGGGCCGGAACACGACAGAGTCATAATGGCGGTAGGAATAGGTAAGGCAGTAGATGCCTACCTGGTCAAGTTGCTGCATAGCATTCTATCAAAGCAGTCTTATCACAGTTAGGGATGATCTATATTTTAACCAGTGATCGCCTCTTACAAGTGACCTGACAGAGGCAGATAATTCTACTTTGCGGACCCGGATCAACACGGGAAAGTTTCTCCCTTACGTTTAGTTACCTCTAGTTACGCTCCACAAAAACGTATTTTATTACTGAATTTCATACGGTGTTCTTCGTGAATTTTGTTTTGTCGAGCGGTATGCATATATTTTATTAAGAGAAACTTCTCTGTTAAGCTCTAATGTTAAATAAGGGAAGAAAAACAATTTGAGCAATACAACCCGCACTATGCTACGAGTGTAACTAGGTATATATAAGTTTAGACTAACTAGTCCCAGCAGAAGAGGTTTCATACTACCTTGTTTAACACAAAGTTTATTAAATTTTATAAAACATCGAAGGCATCATTCAACTCGTTCAATGTCTTTATAACAGATTAATTTATAATTTACAGCCATTTACATTGAAACTAGCTGACCTAGCGAACTTCGCATTGCTTGACATTAATAACGGTTTACATCGAGCGGTATGAAAAATTGTGAAGTTACTGAAACGGCTATTTGGTGATAAAATAGCAAAAAACATAGGGTTGTTTGGATTTTTAATGCCACATTATAGAAAAATAAATGAAAAAAATTTTCAAAATTTGAAATAATGTAAAGGGTGAACAATCCTTATCACTGGTATGAAAAATAGAGAGTAGCCGATTCTCAGACATACTGAATATGGATATGAAATTTCGTGAAAATCGGTAGGAATGAGGAGTACCGTAACATTGTGACACGAGAATTTTATATATAAGATTTGAAAATCTTTAAATCTTTGATTTTTACGTGTTTTTTTGTCAGAAGCTTTCCTAGCTAGAAAAGTCTTATCACACTGTGGTGTTGCTAGTAAATTAAATTGAAATACAAAGATACGAACCTTGCTGCCGCACACGAGTGTTTCGATCTCATCCGGCCGGAAGAGGTTCCCCAGCTGACTCTCGTCCGTCACCATGACAAACCCTCGCCGGAACGCCTTGAACTGTGTCTCCACCGACTTGTTCAACAGGAAGTCCGCATACAAGTCCACGAATTCCTAACGTTTTTATAAAAAAATATTTTACACACTGAGTCACCGCTAAAACTATATAATCTTGTGCAAAACATAATTGGACTGGAACATATTTAACTAACGTCCTCGGACTACGAATTAACGAGGCTTCCTTTGACACGAAGACATTTACGGTTTAGAAATCGCACCTTAAATGTAGAAAGAAATAAATGTGATATTTCACTACAGGCTCCATTGCCCCTCGTGTTACTTTGAGATTTTTGTAGAACCCTAGACAGTTTTTATGTGTGTGTGTCTGTCTGTATCATCATAACTTTTGAACGGATGGATCTATACATATTTTTTTACTTAAAAGCTTCGAGGTGGTGGTAAAGGTTTTGTCGGGACTTATAATAACAAAAAAATTTCAAAAACTAGAGGTTCCCAAACTATTTTGCTGGATGCGGTGGCAATGCCCTTCCTGGACTGTACTAGTTCATATTCAACGTTTCGCCAGTAAAAATGGACCAAAATAAAAAAAAATATTATTCGTCACAGATTTGGGTTTTATAATAATAAGATTACATTATCATAAGTTTAACCAGGTTGTGTCTTACAATTACATGAGGGCCACCCAAGGTATAGGTACATACAAATTAATTTAAAATACATACCTGTTTGTTTTTATTTGTCACATATATATCATCTCCGCCTTCTTTCAAATCGTGACTAATAGCGTTTCCAAACACATCTGTATAACATATCCTGAATGTTTGACAGTACGCTTCCTCTAAATCTTTTCCTGTATATTCTAACATATCCTTTAAACTATTGTATAAAGTCTGAAACAATGATTTCGTTCAAAATTCTAATAAAAAAAAATTGTGATATTTCAATGTCATTAAATATTTCAACGTAAGACAAAGGTCGCGAATTCAAGTTATATCTGCAGTGAATTTTTCAGTTTGCATACAAAGAAAAGTGTTATTACAAACAATAGGCTTTTTTTATTCCATTCAAATCAGAGTTATCTTCAAAACCTCCGCCACTAAGCCGCAGACAACAAAAATGCAAACATACATGGTGTATTTTTATGAGTTTGGTTAAACTTACAATATTTAACTCTGCCAAATCTTCAAAAGAGCCTTTCTTTCCCATGAGCTTCCTGTACACCACCATGGGGAAGTTAACAGGCAATATTATATTATTGTAAATCGCTAGACCTAGAACTATTCCGATCAGTGTAAACTGTGCTTCAGTCTCAAAGGAGGTGGGGTTGAACCTGAAACAAAAAAATACAGCTTAAATAATGGATGTTGTCACGTTGTGGGTACTTAGAAAGAACATTCCATAAGTACAACCAACGTTCCTAGAAAAACAGAAAAACAACGCATCGTACGATGTCCCCTCTAACCCCTCGCCTCTCCAAGATTAGCGCGAAGTATAAAAGCCCGAAAAACCATGCGGCGTCACTTGTTATACTATCGGGACCTTACGAGCGAAGACGCCTTTGCAAAATTACTAAAGCAGATTAATTACTGCTTAAGCAAGGCTACAGTTAGCCAATATATTTACAAATTAAATAGTTTAAAAATCAAAAAAAAAAGAGAAACCCGTCTTAGGTAAGAAACTTCTATTAATTCAATTTGCTACTGTGCTTATACATGTATATATATATATTTATTTATTTATTTGAATAATTATTTATGTATTTATTCAAATGTATGTTTATCCAATAATAGTATAAACTAATTCCTCCCTAGCAGACCAGGCGACATTCCTACGCAAGAGCGTACAATGCTATGTATACATATATTATGTACTTTTCTTCTGTGTCATTCAGGGGGCTGTTTCCAAAACTACGTCGCCGGGAATATTGTGAGAGATCTGCAAATGTAGATCCTCCTATTCCCGTCGATGTCCTTTTGGCACCTCTCCCTGACTCCTGTCTTCGACTTTCAGGGTTCCTTCGTCTCGGCTAGCTGCTTTAGCTTGTAATATCAAAGAACACACGCACACTGGAGCGGTGGGGGGTTACTCCGCGCCTTAAGAAGATACCACCGGCAGTGTTGCAGCGCCCAGGACAAGGGTCTTTCTAAATCCAAGACACCTACCGCCCAGGACAGGACAAGGACCTTTTTCTAAAGATAAGACTCCTACCTACCTACTATACCTATCTACCTACTATAAGGTTTCCCAGAACCTACGACCAATAATTTGTTACAATATAAATTGATATTTTTATATTCTCTTTTATTTACTCTCGTATTCTTGTGTGGACCTCCTCTAGGTCACAATGTTTCGTGAAAATGATCGAATTCACAACTAGCCAAAAAATTAGTTATAAGACTGTCTCCGTATTTCTATAAAAACTGAAAATAAAATAAAAGAAAAAGGCAAGGAACAGCCACAAATTTAATGTATTTTGAGTGTATACTACTCCAACCCACATTAATTGTATTACTTTATAATTTCATCGGTTCTCGCCTCTGTGGTCTGCCGGTTCAGTTGTTGGACTTGACTGCATGAGGTCCCGGGTTCGAGTCCCGGGTCGAACAACAGAAAGAAAATTGGGATTTTCTAATTTTCTAATAAAAAAATCGATGCTCGGGATTGGATATGTGCCCGGTTGGCGATAGGCTTGCCACCTATCACATTGTGGGACTTAGTGTCTTCGGCTAGTCGTGGGTGCCCGGGTTGTGCCTCTGCCTACCTCTTCGGGGATATGGGCGTGAAGATACTTTATAACTTTATCCCTATTTGATTATCTCACAAGACATATTCTGTCAATTGTTTCTACAAACATCCATATTAATCTTATAGTGTTTAACACTTTTTTCACTAGTTTTTGACGCAGATACAATACAGTGACAAATAGCTGGAGAAATATCTGCTAGGTTACGTTAGAATTATATAAAAAAAATAAGCACAGTACTACTGCATCATGTAACTGCTCAAATAATAATGAATCATTGAATACAGCTCGATAGTCACTTGTCGGATCTTGAAAAACTTTATATGGGACTTCCTCTGAATCATGAAAGGTATGAAAAAACATCACAATCAGTATTGGCCGAGTAATAATGTAAACAAACATACAAATGAATTGACAAACTTTTTTTGTAGACAATTAAAAATCATGAAAGTAGGATAAATGCGGTCGAAATGAGAGCACTAACGGGAAAACTGTGGTGTAACGCTCGCTGACCGCATTCGTAACGGTGAGATCCGAGAAAGAGTGGGATTGAAAGAAAGTGTTGGTGTTAAAATGCGAAAGGGCATGCTCCGCTGGTTCGGTCATGTGGAAAGAATATGGATAGATGTAGGTACCCTGTGAGACCAAGGCTGACATTTCACGACCAGATCAATCGGATATTATCCGAGAGTGGTGTCAAGAGTCTCCGAAACCGGCGTGTGTGTATGAAAAGGGTAACGAATGTGAAGGAAGTAAGACAGGTTTGTCAGGATCGTGAGGTCTGGCACTCGATACTCTCTGTCTACCCCGTAAGTGACTTGGCGTGAAGATATGTATGTATGTATGTTTAAAAATCTAAGAGTATCTAATTTAAGCGTAGAAAATCTTACCAAGTACAGTGTGAGTCTGGCTGTTGAGTAAACATGCCGTAGTCTGGATTAAATATTTCTTCAACAATAAGTTGGAAGAATTCCTTGCTAACGCCTCCCTCGTCGACACCCTGTTCACCTTCGAACTCCACCACCAGCTGCTTCTTCAGGTCCAGGGCGCGCTCCATGGCTATCATTTCTAGCTGTAATAAAGATAAACCAAAATCAGAATTGCTATAAATGAATAATATTTAAAACCCATCTAGGGTATTACAATTTTATGAATGCGAAAGTGTGTTTGCTTGTTTATTTTTTCTCTTCGCAACTAAGTGATAGCCTGGTATGATTTTATAAGTAAAAAGTATCTTTATATTAATTAGGTTAAGTGACATATTTATTTGTTGTTTTAGAAATTTTGTTTTATTTGACGAGATATTATTTTTAATTTGCACATTTTATAGTACAGTTTTAAATTATTTGTGTTATCATACATTTTTGACATGTTTTTAATCTAAAATCTTTTCAATATTAATTAATCACTTATCTCTTTTATTTTTTTTTAATTCATTTCTTTTTTAATTTTCGTTGTTTTCATAATTTGACTATACAATTTAGTTATGAATAAATTTAATTGTACAATTTTGACATTTATCTCATAACTATCAAAACAAGTATTATATATACATTATATATGAGAGTTGTTATATTACATGGCATACGATTTTACGACAAGATTTAGTTAATTTATACACTTGTATATCAATAACTGTTTTGGTGAAATAGGAAGGAATATTGTTACAATAAAAAGATCCAATGTACTCCTATTAAGCGCAAATAAAGATATTATTATTATTATTGCATTTATATTTAGGCAGTGACTGCAGCTTATCTTGTAGCAGGGTCATCTACCGCTTTATTCCCCTGTAAGAATATAGGATGTATATATACAATATAGTGTAGGGCGTTACCTCGACGAGGGCGTCTTTTATGAGGTGGTTCCTGCGCACCCTCAGCCGCAGGAAGGGCTCGACGTCCGCCGTCCCCGCCACCGCGTGCAGCAGGGACACGCGCCGCTCCGAGTACATCCGGATGCGGTGCTCGTAGTACAGGCCCAGGGACTTGGTCGCCGGCGTCAGCACGAACGGGTAGTGCAGGAACGAGAACTTCTTTTCTATACACAACGAACGTACACAAATTATTTTATAAAGTTTACTAGATCAATTCAAACCTGCAGACACCAATGACAGTAATGGTGTTAGACCAACATTAAGCATAAACGTCTTATTGAGAAAGTTTGCCGACTACGCCACTCGAAACCAAATCGCGACAAAATTACTCCCTAACCATTCAAAAATATCAAAAATGCACAACATTGATATTCAAGCTTTCACTTCTGCCGGCACTCCCGGAGTGCAAACCTTCGCTTTTTCTTTCTTTTTTGTACAGTGATGACAACACTTCCAAAATCAAACTCGAGGGCTAAAACAGCCTGAGCAATGCCACACATCTAGTTCTGTTTATGTATGTGAAACAACTTTTGCAACTCAAAACACCAGGGACCTCGTAGTGAACCCCACACCGGACCACTAGATCATAGACATCAAGAGATAACATTAATCATAAGATCTTATAAAAACTTATTACATAAATAAATATACTCACTATTACCAATATACGTTTTACAATTAGCTAGATCAATGTCCATCTCTACAGTATCACTAAGGGGCTCATTGTAAAACTCCTCAAATGGCAGGTGCGGCCTCCTCACGTCCAACGCATTCACACCTAATTCATCGCCTGAAACAATTGTTACACTAAGCAGTAGTTTTCCTTCGTATTGGTCAGGTACCCCGGTTAGAATAGATCACTTTTCTACCTGCCTGGGAGCTCGTAAGATAACCTCTTATGAACTGCTAGGTTAAACTTGATACACTGGTGAAAGAATTTTCTGAGTTCAAAGGAGGATTGATACAGATATTTTTCCGTTCCCTGTGCTAGGCTCTCTAATAACTGTATCGAGTTGGTTACGTCAAAAACTGTTACACGCCACAGCAGAGTACCAGCATCTCCAAGGAATTTAAAAAAATATATATCCGACAGGAAAAGAAAGCGTCTAGTTTCCGATTGGCTTCAAATATTTATTGTAGGTATGTGGCGTAATTCAAATTTGTGTGGTGGTTAAATGAAAGATGAGATGTCCGTTACTAGTTTACTAGCACAAACAGTACATTAACACGTTCTACACATGTACACAAAGAGAAAATAAAGCACTATACAGCTACACAGAAAGTTAACCAAAAAGCATAAGCATACGAATAACACAAGCGAATATATTATAGTAAGCGGCGCGCGCAAGCATTGACCGATCGTCGGGTTAAGACTAACTTTTAACCAAAAGAACTTGTGCGCCTTGGTCCGCGCATAAGCGGTAGTGTTTTACCTTTTAATTTTATTTATTAAAGAAAAATCTAAGGTTTGACTAATAACTATTTATATTAACATAAAAACTATTTACTCGTATTATATTTATGATATTTAAATGTGGCGGTTTACACGCCACAGGTACTACATAATAAGTATTTTTTTTAATTTATTCATCGACTCTTCTAAACAATATATAAAAATAATGAAATTGTCTGAAAACTTTTTCGAGATTGTCTAGACAATTTTGCTCTCGCACGACAATGAGTTTCCCCTTAACATTAACTTATTTGAAATACTATAAATATTACAAAACTACGAATTCAAATATAATATAGTACATTACTATACCCACAATAGCCTTGCTATCTATAATAATTAAAATGAGAACCATGCGCGGGTCCAAAAACCGGTTTTGTGGTTGGTATGGGTATATAAGTAGTCATACTCGCTCATGCATACAGCATGCTCCTATATTTTACATTTTTACGGTCTGGATTATTTTTTGTTTTTATATTATATCAAATTACTACATCATACACAGTAAACATTTTCCATTCGCCATAGATTTTTATTTCACTTTAAAATGTTAGTCACTTGAACGAAGTGGAGTTTTTTATCACAGAATATTTTTTATTTTATAAAATGTATATTTTGAAAAGTACTGATTTCCGCGCGTCAAGATTAAGTAAACTGAATATATTAATTATAAACTACAGTAAAAACTTGAAGCCGGTCGAAAACTTGACACTTTCTAAAATTGAGTCATATTCCCTTCCAACTTCTAGTATAACACTAAAAATCTGTCTGTTATTTATTGACATATTTTATTTATTGTCATTTTGTCAACCAAAACTTCACGAAAACATTATTGGCTCAATTACACCAGGTTCTTGCTATTTATCGCCTCTGTGGTCTAGCGGTCCGGGTGTTGCACTTGACTGCATGAGGTCCCGGGTTCGAATCCCGGGTCGGCCAACAAAAAGAAAAATTGGATTTCTCTAATTTTCTAATAAAAAAAAATGTTGGTCGGGATTGGAAATTTGAACGGTTGGCGATAGGCTTGCCACCTATCACATTGTGGGACTTAGTGTCTTCGGCTAGTCGTGGGTGCCCTGGTTGTGCCTCTGCCTACCTCTTCAGGGATATGGGCGTGAAGATACTTTTTTGCAGTTATACTTCTTTTGGCGCGTTAGGAAAAAATGATGATTGAAAAAATGATGATTGTAAATTTGACGATTTAAAAACCGAAAATATGGTAGCAAAGGACCATCTTGATTATATCAGCTTTCAACCAAAAAAAAACCGCAACGAAATAGGTCCTTTCGTTTAGAAGCTTTCTATACCGATAAACGAGCACACACACCACATACACACACGCAAACACGCACGCACGCGCGCACTCACACGCACACCATTGGAGAGTCACGATAAACTTAAAATACCCATCTTTTTTTAGTTGGGGTTAACATGTTTCTCTCTTACCTAATAGGTCTTCGAATTTTGTATGTCTAGAATCCTTAAGCGCCGACATTGGATAAAGATGATCCAGTACATCGCCTAAAGGGTCTATATTTAGTATTATAATAGGTTCTTCTCGCAACGTATTTGGCTCCAACACTCCAGCTAGCATGTTTGCATAATATACTACCTAAAACATTACACCAATGACATATTTTATTTTTTTAAATAAATTTCAGCTTATATGAAGTAACACTTACTTGTATATCATACTATGTATAACTACCACCTCCAGACACAAAAAATCCACAAACTGGGAAACTTACATAGTGTTTGAAAAATGTAACTTACCTTCATTAACTTTGTGGCCAGAGTAACTTTTGTATCGTCTTGTACTTGAAAACTTCTAGAATAATCCGTTGACACAACTTTTAATGTTATGAGTTGTTGTATTGACTCTAGTATTGTTTGTAAACTTTCTTTACTATGTGTTGCCCAATAACGCGCTAATTTAGCTTGATCTATAAAGAAAAAGATTCATTGGTTAAACAGTCAAATTATATATGAATAAACAAGTAATTTCTTTTTATTTCTTTTTATTTATTGTAGTTGCAGTGACCAAATAGTCACAGTAAATAATAATATGAATCATTGTCACAGCACGCCACTAATACACATTATGCTGTGAAGCTTTTGCCAATTTCCAAGTAACAAACTGTCAGTAAATGATTTGAACACCTGAATCTCTGGTTGATTAACAAGATTTTTTCCTGGAACCAGCTTATATCATTTGTGTATTTCACAGTAAAACTATTGCTGTTGTTTATTTCTAGTGTTTAAAATAACACAGTTTATTACAAGCACGACAATCTTGAGGCGAGTGAAATTCTAGCTAATTATTCTAGCAAAATAATTATACTAACGAACGAACAATTTTCATTAAAAATATTCTTTAGCGATAATCCAGTAGATTAATAGCTACAGTTCGCGCAAAGTTTAAATGCACCACGCGCGAAGAATATTTTGTAGATTGGCGCAGATACAATTGAATGTAAGAATGGAATATAGCGACTTGCGGCACAAAGGTTTAATATCCATCCAACTGCTCGCAGGCACTAAGTGGCTGTTTAAAAGTTCGCCCAATGGCCGCAGCCACTAAATGGCTCCATCTGCCGCGCTCCATTCTTAATTCAAGTTTGTTCAAGTAAACTTCGTGTATACAAACAATTTTTTTTTTGTGTGTGTAGCAGACTATACAACCCGTCGTATTACAAAGTTTGAAGTGTGTGTCAACATAGTACAAATTTTTTCGGAACGAGTTGAGTGGGCATGACTTCTTCATCCGTTGCGCTTTTTTCGAGTATGTTGTCGGTTGTGACTTGAAAACAAAAAGTGATGTGAAAATGTGTTAGTTAAGTGTTAAAATTATATTTTGGTAAGTGATAAACAGTTTTATAAAACACTACACATCATTTAACTAGTTTTAGATAAAATTTAGCGATATTTAAGTCGGTCATGTATGTATGTATGTACATGTGACGTAACGGCCCGCTATATATAATATACACTAAATTATTCTTGTAAATAACATTTGTAATATGTTTATATGACATATCTACAGATGAAACATATAAGTTTTATGAGTGTCTTCAACTAAATACTCCATAATAAGAGACAATAAGAGATTAAATAGCACGTGACACTTTTTCGAACATTCAAGAATGTAATTCTATAGAGAATTCGTTTGTGACAGATAGCTAATTTTATATTTTTTTAATTGCCAAAATATGTAATTATAATTTTAAATTTAAATTTACATCAAGTACATATTCGGAACATTTTGAAAAAAAAGAAACAATTATATCACATTTTAGCCATTTGACCACCCGTTTTATTATCTTATTTTACTTAAATATACCAAACCTATTTGACATCTGTGTACGCTTTTACTGAGAAGAACAATCATTAAATAGAATAAAAAAAAAAGAAACTACTTCTCAGAACTTACAACAAGCTTGTGTAAAATTTCTAAAGTCGGCCTTTTTGTAATACCGGGTAGCAGGTAGTGAGATAACGACCCGTTTTTCCCCGAGCTTGTGGTGTAAAATATTTGCATTGACATTGTTTTTTTTTTTGTAATTGCATTCTGTTCAATGTTTCATGTTCTTTCGAATAAAGTATTTAGAAGGTAAATAAAATTCGTTTGTTTTTCATAAGAAATGTTTTTCTTGGGAAAATTGGAAAAAAACACGGATTTTTTTTTCATTTTATTTGTTACAAATGGTTTTGGGGTTAAACTTACACATTTTTATGTTATTAGGTAGCTGAATTCTCAGGGATCCTAAAAATGTATATGTTTTTAATACATAAATCGAAAGATATCGTCGTTTTTCCGATTTCTAGCCACTTTTCGCAAAACGTGTGGACAATTGGGCGGCAAAATCGCTTTTGCATGAACTGCTGAACGGAATCTTGAAGCGAGTGAAATTCTAGCTAATTATGACAAGTCACAATAAGTATGTCACAAAATAATTATACTAACGAACGAACAATTTTCATTAAAAATATTCTTTAGCGATAATCCATTAGATTAATAGCTACAGTTCGCGCAAAGTTTAAATGCACCACGCGCGAAGTATATTTTGTAAATTGGCGCAGGTAAAATCGAATGTAAGAATGGAATATAGCGACTTGCAGCACAAAGGTTTAATATGTTTGTTGTAATAGTTTAGTAGATTAATTCTCTAACTTTTATATTGTGTCACAAAGAAGACAATTATGCATTTGCAAGAATCTAAGAAAATCATATCATATCACACGATATTTATTACATGTATGTCCAAAAAGGTTGCGTGATTGAAAAAATATCAATATTTATTTTAATAATTTTGTACGTCGTATAAAATACAACACTTACAATTCAAAAAAAAGTTTTACGCAACTGTACTCTGTAACCAACCAAAAGAGAGGAAGCACTATCATAAACGAGTACAAGCAGAATTGCGATCTTCCCTTAACTAATCCCCGCTGACAACTTGAAATCAGCTTCCACATGTAACTACTTCGACAAGTTTTGTGTGTACTGTCTGATGAGGCATCATTAAGATTTTAGTATTCTATAAAAGGCTGGTGTTTAAACAATTTAAATTTTATCTTTTTCTAACTTACAACCTTTCTTGTATAGAAATGTGATGACCCCGTCCCCTGCTAGTGAAGTAATCTGCTAATTTAGACTGTAGGATTACCTGGCTAGTGCAGTTGGTTAGACTAGAAGCTAATTTTATACAGAAAGGTAATGTAGAATTTTGCAAGTCAAGTTTCTTAGTCACCAGTCGACTAAGAATCATCTTTTGCATTACCACCTACTGCTGGACGCCACCTAGACAGGGCACCAAGCGCTGGCATGACGTGGTGTTATTTGCAGTCCGCTATCGCGCCAAGTCTTTACGTGTATTTTGAACTGCGTCACTTATCCTATGCAGTCACAAATTTGCGTACTGCTTTCTCTGTCTGATTATAACTTTCAAACAATGAATCCAGTTAATTTTTTTTCAGCCTTACCAAAACATTGTATTCTGGTTTAAGTATTTGTTATTCAATGGCAATGTGTATTTCTTACTAGTTTGAAATTAAGTTTGTCATTCGATAAAAAAATTGTTTTTACTGGTGCACATCTCTGTTGCAGCTGATCTTTTATGTCTATACACTATGTTAAATCGAGTGAATGTATGTTAATGTATGTATAATAAAACGAAAAGAACATTACCTTTCACAGACAAGGAATCGACAACCTGACACAGAGCGGGTAGTGTGTATTTCAAGTAGTCCCCACAGCCTAGGTCCGGCACTTCGAAGGCGATCACTAAACAAGTGAGTATTTCATCTGTACTCAACCTTTTTGTTACCCGCAAATCTAATTCTAAATTTTCAGCCAGAGTCGTCAGAGCTGTGATTAATGCTGAATCATATATTTCTACGGGCACCTAAAAATATTAAGTCAATGCAAATACACATACAGAAACAAATAAATAAAATTAGTGTGTCTGTTTGTAATATTAAAGAAAACCGCTTATCACTCCATACATATGCATGTATTTGTATACGATTTGTAAAAAAATTGTATATGACCAAAATAACACTTTTTTAAATTTTTATATGTCTATTCCGACTTATCTTTAAAATGTCTGAACTGATGTTTACGGGGCTTTTAATGTAGATTGCTAATGCAATAAAAAGTTACTTAGGCTACTATTATTGAAGACTTTTTTGTTAAATTCCACGAGCACAAAGTTGCAGACACAGCTAGTTCCATATATTTTTACAGTTCTAAGTCCACTACTCGTAACACCAAGATGTATTGTGTAAAACTGCACACATATCTATGTTATGTTACTTAGTTAATAGATACTCTAGAAAAAAATAAAACCTAGATGGAATGGAGTATCTCACTGAAAACCCAAGAGTATCTACATCCACCCACATTTGCATTGTATATCCATCCATTGTATTGCCAATCTTTCATCAGTCGTACTTTCTACATGACCAAATTATTTACACCAATACATCTTTCGAACCCACTCTTTCCCGAATCTTACTCTTGTTGTTTCTTATTATTATGTCAGTATTACTTACATCAGCAAGATATTTGAAGGCTCGTCGGCAGGATGCCATGTCCAGTCCAGGTCCTATAACACTATCTATATCCTTGTCTGGATCCCTTGAGCACTTTGCTTCAATTTCTTTTTCTAGAATAATAATTTACAGTCAAAACTAACCTATACGACCAGAAATTGTGAAAATGCGTAAAACGATCAGATTTCAACCTCTTAAGTTAAATGGACAGGATAAACTTACTTGTATTCCAATTTAAAAGCAAGGTTAGCAAAAAGCTAGTAATCAGAAAAAAAAATATCTGCACACTTATATGAAAGAACTTCCAATTAATAAATTTAAGAAATGTGTTAAATGTAAATTAAATCAAAAAGGTTATTATAACATTGCTGAATATTTAACAGATAAGACTGCTTGGGATTAGTTGCTCCTCATGCCAATCTCTTATAAAATATATTGTATCATTACATAAATTATTGTAAATATATTTTAAAGTAAGAAAAAAAAAGACAAGCCCGCTGAGTTTCTTGCCGGATCTTCTCAGTGTGCGGCCGCGTTCCGATCCGGTGGTAGATTTATTATTATATAGACCCGTCACAAGTGGCTCTTGTAGGTTTATGTGAAATAAAGATGATTTATTATTATTATTATTAAAATAATTTAAATATTATAAAACTTAAAATATTTACTCAACTCAATTACTTAGTTTTAAAAAATTGGTGCATAGTGCCATTCAGGCATGTTACAAAAGCCTAAAGATATCTGTAATAATATTTATAAGAGACTTAATTATATACAAGAGTATTAATTGTATGATGTTAAAAATTAATAGCAAAAAATAAGTTTATTTTTTTTACTATTGCCGTTAATAATTCAGAATTTCCAGGGACAATTTTTGAAAGACTAGCGCCAGCATTTGGATAGATCTCATATATCATAAAAAAACTTTGGTTAGACTATATAGACACAACATTTTGTAATAGTTTCACATAAATAAATAAATAAGGATTCCTGGGATTGTTACACAAATTAAATCTAAACTCAAAGTAATCAAATTATATGCTTGTGTTATGGGTGTTAGTCAACAATTCTAATACATAGAAATACTTAACCAGATACCTGACTAAATTTAATAAACACCCAGATCCGGAAATGCAGACATCTAAATATATTATGATGAAACCGGGTATGAAAAAGCTTATTTCTCGTACATTACACTACAGATAAGAATTTTGTAGAACAATTAAGATAGGAACCAGATTTTAATACTATAGTGTTACAAGCATAACATTTTTATTAAATATAGGTTACTAGCAAATTATTTTAGAATTACATATTATGTCTATATGAAGAGTTCCCTTGCTGCCTCCTGATTATTTAAATAATAAACAAATCTGACAACAGTTTCTGGACAAACGTGAATTCACTATAAATTTATTAAAAATAAGAAAATGTGGTACAAACCTTCAGTTTTTTCTTCACTTCCTTCATTTACACTAAGTTTATTTGGAAAACTTTTAGCTAATACAAGTGGTTCAGAAAATACTTCTCCTAATGCCCTTATAAGTCTGAAAGACTTTTGGGTTTTAATACATTCAGTGCAAAGTTCATACATGCGTTCTTCTGTTAGTGGCGCACCATCTGTTAGCAGAGATATTATTAAATCATCAAGCATTTGAATAAGTGATTTTGTCTTAGAATGGAGATCCATAATTATTGTGTAACTGGTCTTAAACAGTATAAGTGAATGATTTAACACATGAAGTACAATTTAAAAGATGAAAGGTAATTATATATAATTATTTAATGACTCATTAAGAACAAAGCTTTAGAAACAATGATAGAAATAAACTAATAGACATCATTAGGAATCAAATTATAAATAGTTAAAAGACTGTCAGTCTTTATGTTTAGATATAGCATGTTTAGAAACAAAAAAAAACATTTGTTTAATTCAAAATAAAAGTAAGCTTTATATTACTAAATCTTGTGTTTGTTTCTCTTTTTGGAATAACTGTCAGACTTTTGTTTGTATCGGTATTAAATGATTTGAAGAAAGGTCATTAACTATTTTCACATTATGTTTATAAAAAAAGTAACATACTAAGGCCATTAAAAACTGAACATCTGATCATAAATGTCAATCATAATAATTGGAACAAGTTAATTTTTATTTGGATTTTGTTGGACCTCTACCTTTGTGCTAATTGCTTTCCTTACAATAGAAACAATATTATTTTCAAAAAGAAATTTACAATACAATAATTTTTTTATTTTTTTATGTGGGAAAATTATCTCATAGTGTTAACAAAATTATAACATATCTCAGCAATTCAGTTCTTAATAGCGTGAGGACACAACTTCATAAAATTGTTATTTCCATATGGCAAGACTTACTATTATGACTTAGACTTTTGTGATTTTTTTGCAGAAATACACTTTGACTAGCTTCTGGTTTTTCTTCTTTGTTAATATCCCTTGGCTTTTCATTACCTATTGTTATCCCTGCCGTACTTGTTGACGCTAACTCAGACAATTTATTTGTTTTATTTGATAATTCATTAGTGTTATTTTCTGATGCAACTGTGGTACTGTAAAGTTGTATCAATATTATTATTCATTATTTCAGTTATCACTTCTTAATTTACTTTAACACACTGCCATCTTCTTTTAAATAAATGAAAATAAAAGTTACAGAACTTTTTAATCACAGGCAGTCCTCGACTCTGTCGCTGCAATTTACATAGTTTCAAGTTACATTGAACATTGTTTTGAAGTATACATCAATTCACTTGTGAGGACTGGGAGAATGCCATAAAAATTAAATTTTTGAAGAAAATTATCCTAATTTTGAGAGAAGTTTTAATGTTAATAATAACATAATTTGTGCAGCACACCAGTGTTACCAAGACCTGTATAATAGCAAGAAGAAAGAAGCAGAGCAATGTAAAATTTACAATTTCTTTAAGCCAACATTTTATTTTTTTATTATTCATAACATATTCTAACTATATAAAGTTTTCTTATTATTGAATGTGTTCAAATAACACACAAAAATAAAAAAAACAGCAATTTAAAGTAGATGTTAACTTTATTATTTTAAGAACTTAATTTTGATTATACGAGGGCCAAACTGAAAGTTTTTAGAACTGGCAACTTAAAAGCATTATATTAAAAAAATAAGTTTAAATTTTGAAAATAGAACTCTTTACCAATAATATTGAGTATACATTTCATTCATTTGTCATTTGTTTTACGATTTGGCGGCAAATTGAAAATTGTCTGTGCACGTCAGAATGAATTTAAGCCGAGAAAATTTTCGTGCAATGATTTTTTATGACTTTCGATGTCATATAAGTCAACAAGAAAGTTATGATAGACTTCGATTGGCTTTTCACGATGAAGCCCCATCTCGTGCCACAGTTTACAACTGGTTTAATGAATTCAAACGTGGTCGAACTAATCTCACCGTTGATTTGCGTGAGGGACGGCCTTCTACAGCGACGACTGATGACAATATCAGTGTTGTGCGGCGTATGATAGAGACTGACAAAAGAGTGACCTATCAGCAGATTCGGACGAGTCTAGGCATAGGTATGAGTCAAGTGCACAAAATCCTCCATAAACATTTAGCGGTCAGGAAGCTTTGTGCCCGCTGGATACCGCATAATTTGACCGAGGCTCAAAAACTCCGCCGTGTTGATTGGTGCCGAGAAATGATCCAAAAATTTAACGGAGGTGACTCAAATGCTGTGTTCGACATACTAACGGGTGACGAAAGCTGGATTTACTGTTATGATCCGGAAACTAAAAGACAGTCTGCTCAGTGGGTGTTTCCTTCCGAAGAGTTGCCAACTAAAGTGAAGAGAGGTCGAAGTGTTGGAAAAAAGATGGAGGCCTCGTTCTTCGGAAAGACAGGTCATTACGCGACAGTTGTCTTAGAGGATCAGAAAACGGTTAATGCAGAGTGGTACACTAACAACTGTTTGCCACTTGTCTTGGAAAAAGTTCGAGAGAAACGACCTCGCAGCAGAATCCTCCTTCATCACGACAATGCCTCGTCGCACACCGCCAGGCAAACGATCGACTATTTGGCGACCTCAGACGTGGAATTACTGGGTCATCCGCCGTATAGCCCCGACCTCGCACCCTGCGATTTTTATTTATTCCCGAAAATAAAAGAAAAACTTCGAGGAAAACATTTTATGGACGCCGAAGAAGCAGTGGCTGCGTTTCAAAACGCCGTCGAAGAGACCCCTTAGGCCGAGTGGGCAAGGTGCTTTTCTCAATGGTTCCATCGAATGCAGCGATGTATTGATGTAAATGGACGCTATTTTGAAAAGTTATAATAAAATTAATAACTTGCTGGAATGCTTAGTTTTTGATTTTCTAAGAACTTTCAGTTTGACCCTCGTATAGTATGTGTATTGTTTGTTATAAATGCAGTTTTTTTTTGTTTTGTATCTGTGTGGATCCTATCCATTGAGTTTGACATGTAAACATAATATTACAAAACAATATATGTCCCGACTTTTTTGTTACATTTGTTTGTTACATTGTTTTGATTTAGATTGTGTATTTCGAGAACAAGCCATAAGTACAAGGACTGCCTGTATAAAAAATTGATAAGCAACTTCCTGAGTTTCAGAGCTTTTCAATCAAAAGTTAAGTTTCAATTACAATAAGATTATTTGCATATCACATTAAAACTATTGGAATGTTGATTAAGGACAAAAAATAAATTGTAGTCTTCATTTCATTAAAATCAGAGAACAGACATGTTTTTTTCAAATGTTTTGTTTTTGTAATATGTTGCTTACAGCAGCTTTTTACAACTTCACCAGACTAACAGAAAACATTGTTGCAAAACTTGCAACAGTGCAAACAAAATTTGCATCAGGTAACAAAATATTTATTTTGTTCTACTTAAAACTTCATTTTTAAAAAACGCCTCTCTGGTATGAAAAGAGTAAATATATAAAAATATATTAAATAAATACCTGGCACTAGAATCACAAGTGTTAGAATCAGTTCGAGGAACTTTGTTGGGCAAAGAATCACAAAGCCTGGCTTCTGTAGAAAACAATTTTATTGCCTCAGCTGCCGCTTCATTTGGTGTTAAACTTCTGGCCTATAAACAAAACATTGGTCATATTGGATTTCTTTGACTATTATTTTTATAATCAACTAGTGGCCTGGTACATATAACACAACAAAACAAAAAAAAACTGAAAAAGTTTCAATATGAGAGCACAATTCCCATCTGAAAAAGTTTCAATTAGTAACAAAATTACTACCTGTTAACAAAATGATCCATCATTTATTAATTTAAATTGTTACAAAAAAGGTGAAAAAAAAGAGGAACAGAAAGCTGTACCGATTTTATGCAAACTTCACATAAACCATATATTAAACATTCAGAACAGTCTAAATATTTGGTTTGGATAGGTGAGCCCATTCTTAGTTATAAAATTACAATGAAAAGTGGCATTGATTTTTATATATATACTAGCTGACCCAGCAAACTTCTTACCGCTTGACATTAATGCTTCGACAGTAGCGCAGTCTGTCGGATCCAAAGTGAAACATTCCAAAATCAACAACTACTTATTATTAAAAAAAATCCAGGAGACCAAATTATGAATCTAAACCATTCTCAAATTGATTTGTGCACACACAAAAAGTTTCATCAACATCCGTCCAGTCGTCTAGAAGGAGTTCAGTGACAAACACACAAACACAAGAATTATATCTATATAAAAAAAATATAATCAGTACTCAAAACTAAAGAGGTGTAAAATAAGGAATAAATGTGTAATTAAAAGTAAAAATTTATTCCCTCTAAGCAAATCACCAAAATCACTCCATCAATTGCACATTGAATGTTATCACAATCAGTGCTTTATCTGTGCAAAGGGAAGTTTTAATCACCAAGACATGTAGATTAAAGTACTAGGTCATTATCTAACTACCAGTATTCAAAAGTGATTTGTCAATTTTTCCAACACTCATAACTTGGTTTTAAATTATAATGGTAAACAATATTTTCTGTAAATGGTGTTTAGTACTATCATCACATGTTAACAAAATGTATTCAATAATTATTACTTTTCTATTAAGCTGTTGTATTCTCATAGTGACGACGAATGAGATTTTTATTTTGTCAGAGCATATAGAGTTAGAGCGGTTAGAGACACTAAATAACATCTGATAATTTTTTCACAAATGAGAGCTATATGATTACGTCATGGCAATATTTTGTATAAAACTGTTTTTGAGACAATTGAACTGGCTGTTAAATACTTGGCATGTAAGATAGGTACAGCCACTTGAAGTGTATACTTTTTATCTCATTTGCTTGAGTAGTTCTTAAGAAAGAAGGGAAAAAGAAAAAAATGTAAATAAGTAGCTGTAATTTAGTAATGTATTATTAAAGCTTTTTATAGAAGCTAAAATTTACATATTATTTAGGACTGACTTTGCTAATATAGCAAGGGCAATAATTTAATTGCTCAGAAATTAGAGAACAAAATTCTTAAGTATAAGGTTCAAAGAGTTCAAAACATATCTAAGAAATTTATCATAATTAATATGATATTTATATACCTTCCCACTAGAAGCACAATATTGGTTATCACAATTAGAATTGCCACAGCCTTCTAATAACTGGTAAAAATATCTTTCAATCAATTGTCTTGCCGCTGCTCTCTTCATTATGTCTTGTGGGTTATTTGATCCTGTATTTTGACATAGACTTGAAGAATTTAGCTCTTTTGAATTGCTAGGGGACTCGGTGTCGCTTGAAGATATTGCTTCTCTCCCCCTTGAATTAAAAATAACATGGTAGCATTTACTACATTCTAAATCATAATAATATAATTCTAAATAAAACGGGATATGTATAATATCATTGGATATACATTTAAATACAAGCATACATCAGCTGGCTTATTGCGTATCGACAGTGAAGTGCGAATATCTTCTATCTAACATTATAAGTGAAAACAAGTTTTGGATTTAAAGTTCAATTTTGCATGTACTGGCAAAACTCCCAAGTGATTTTGACTGTGACTAATACACACTATACATTTATAACAATTACAACAAGTAATGTTTATTAAAAACAGTCTTGAAATAATAAACCAGTTTTTTCTCCTCCTGTTCAATTTAGTTATTGTTGGATAAAAGATATTCGCACTTCACCGTCGATATACATAGATACTTGTTAAATTTATCACTTCATTTGATTTGTAAGGCTTAAAAAATGAAACGGAAAAATCTCCATTTTATTGTTTAATAACACCTGAAACAGGTGACCCAAGAATTTAAGCATTTATTATTTGCTAAAAACAGTTCTTTTAGCAAAGCCAGGGAAACAATAATGTTCTTGATACTTTTCAATTTGTAAATAATGATTACAGTATTGTTCTGACATCTTCACTGCAAAAATAGCAAGTAATGCATAACCTCCTTATTTTTAGTAAGCAACGCAAAAGGGTTTATTATATGGACCTGTACCATAAAAAAAGCGTGGAATCCGTTAACATAGATAGAAATTAAATTATTTTACCTTGCAGCTTCGTCGGTTTCGCTTTTTGAGTTCATAGAAATAAATGGTTTATAATATTGTTCAACTACTACAATATGTACTATAAATAATCGTAGAGGCAATTATCTGAAAGCAATTTTATGTAGATGTAATGTTTTTTAGATAAATATTCACTTTTAATAATAAGGTAATGTTTAACTTTTATGTAGAAGTACGCAAAAAACACCAACAAATTGTTGTTCTCATTTTTCATCTGTCAAATTCAATTCAATACGACCATTTTCAATTTTTACACTATTACAGATTACAGAAAATTATCAATTAACTAATACTCCTAACGGAGTACACTGCAGTTGCCATGTGCTATTTAATGAACCCTGCAAAAACATTTTGTTACCTATGAAAAGTTTTAATACAATCAAAAACAAACATCAGACGTTATCGTATAGGTACATCGCAAACGTGAGCTCTTAGCTCAATATTGGGTGGCTACATCGACCAACCGCGAGGCTCGGGTTCAATTCCCAACGGGGGCAGGCATTTATGTAATGAGCATTTAGTTATGACGTGTTTTTATTTTTCCTTTGCGTGTAATTTTTAAACTGAAAGTATCAACTTTTTAAGTGTTGAACAAAGTCTTTGTGCCATACTTAATAAAGTTAGTCATATTTTTTTAAATGCTCAAAGTATTAATGGTTTTCTAAAAGTTCAAGTAACAACTTATAAGTAGACAAATAGGTATCTAGACTAATAAAATATAATTAATGCATTATTAGCCGATCCGGCGAACTTCGTTCAATTGGCACTTCACACTCTCAGCTTCCCTTGTAGAAGGACTTAGTGTGAAGATAAGTATGTATAATTAAGACAGACGACTTGTGCGTTCAAATGTTTTCTCTACATTCTTAATTTCAAAATACGTATTTGGTCACTTCTAACTGATTGATTGCTGTTATAACCTTATTTTTTAACTGCAACATACTGGAAAAAAATGGGACAATTGCAAAGCATGTAGGTACTACAAACCCAGTAGCCTAATTTATATTTTGCTCTATATAAAAAGTACCTACCGGACTTAGACGTAGATGACTACTGGAATGTTTTGAAAGGCAGTATGGTTGATATTGCGAAAGATGTACCTACCGGACTTAGACGTAGATGACTACTGGAATGTTTTGAAAGGCAGTATGGTTGATATTGCGAAAGATGTATGTGGGAGCGCAAAGACGTACAAGTCAATGAAAGGAGACGCCTGGTGGGTTGAGGAGGTACAAGCCTCCGTTGAAAGGAAGAAGAAAGCTTGGCTAGACTATGTATCATGTTCGTAATCGAATTACGGTATGAAAGATTTGAAGAAAGAAATATAGGTACCGTTGTTGCAAGAATATCACCAAGCACTTAGTAAAAGAGAACCGCGAAAGAGAAAGTATGAAACTAGAAGAACACCAAACTCTTTTAGAGGGAAGTAAAGAAGTCTCGGAGCTGTTCATCTGCCTCCAGAATTGATAGAATTAAGTCTAAAAGTTGTGATATTCTTGCAAACACGCATGACGTGTTAAAACGGTGGAGTGAATTTTATGGAGCTATTATGTGACGTATTAATAATATGCCCAAGATGCTGCCGCTGCGTCCAAGTAGGTAACTCAATATATTATCTCCATAGTCTGTGCTATATTGTTTAACTATTAGTCTGTGAAATTTATAGCTATTCTTATTTCTTTCAATTTGTCAAAATTGACATTAGGCAATTTACGGACACGACGACTGCAGCAGCTGAAAAATTTCGGCTAGCCAATTTTGTGCATCGATTACGTTTCACATGATAGAAATCACACTATATTTTAAAAAAATACTTTACATCACAGGCATAGTGACTTAATATTATACATCTGTACAATGGGTAAAGCTAAAAAGGGCAAAAAAGGACATACAGCTGAGGATGGGTGATTATTCCTTTTTCCATATGTTGTAATTATTATTTAGACACATCTATGATAACATTTTTATTTTTATTCGTATTACAGCGACAGTGATGTAGAGACCACTTCTATCGAGAACTCCAAACCGGCACAAGTAAAAGGGAAAAAGTAAGTAGATATAGGTTATAGTAAGGCTAAGTGAAAATAATTATCTTTCTCCAAAAGTAAATTATTGTTAATTATTATAGTATTTTTTTAATTCACCGTCATATTAAAGGATTGATTATGTTTAAAATATCTAGTGTTTTCATTTACCTGCTTACCAATATTTTTAACTTGTAAAAATATAGTTTGACAGTCCATAAATTTAAGTTTGTCTTGCACACACAGACAGTTTTTGCTTTTAAATAAGTAGTTGCTAAGTTGGTTAATATGTACAATGTTAAATATGGTTTCTGTCTACTATGTAAAATATGTTTACTCATTTGTTGAAAATAAATAAATATTCCATGTATGGGTACCACCATATGTGTAACATATATTTAATAAACTGATAATTACAAAGGACATGACAAATATATTTCCATAACTAAACAAATCACCTTAGGGGTAGTGTACTCAGCATAAAAGTATTTTTATGAACTGGAACTCAAGTTTGTGAAATAAGGTGAGTTACTTCTTGTGATGACAGGCTTTTATGCCTATTTGTTTTAAGGGAGTAGCACTTGCCCCCTTTATAGATGGTGTTTTTGAGAATCCAGTTATTATATAATAATAATAATATTTATTTCTAACAGTTATTGTTGATCTTTTGTCTGTTTGTCCCTTTGTGCTCATCCCAAAAAAAAACCTGGTTCCACACTTATCTGCATATCTGCTCTATTGCTTAAGATAATTGATTGTTTTATTGCAAATTAATTGCAAACTTTAATTGCTTGTGAAATATTTAAAATTGTTATAAAATATGATTAGTGCTAATGATTTACAAAATGATTAGCAGGCATCAGATAAAGCTATTCACATGAGCTTTTACTAATATACCTTGTTTGTTAACATGTACTTTTAAAATTTCAGGATTATTGATCCAGATGATAGTGAGGATGAAAAGTCAAAAAAATCAAAAAAGAAGTCTGTTGATACAGATATTAAAGAAGTCACAAAAAATATTAAAAATGTATCTATTACAAACAAGTCTCAAAAGAAAAAAGCGGAAATAAGTAGTGATGGTAATATTTTTATAGTATCATTTTATAGCCAGTTTAAAATTATTAGTTTACATTATAATTAATATAACATTATAATATTTAAAGTGTATATTTTTTGTTTGGATCTTTTTTTTGTAATCTATATCTAATTAATTTTTCTATGTTTTTTTTAAGATGAGTCCGATGATGATGTATCACAACGAAAACCTGTAAAAAATAAGAAAAAGGAGGAAAAGAGTGCATTCTCCTTATTGCAAGTAGAAGATTCAGCAGATTCTGGACAAGACATGCCACCATCATCTGATGATGAAAAACCAGTTCAAGTTAACCAAAAAAAGGCACAGGAGAAGAAAGAACCAGCAGGTAAAAAAGGGAAAAAAGCAAGAAGAAAGAAGGATGACAGCGATGAAGACTTAGACAAGGTCTTGGCAGAACTTGAAATGGAATATGCAGGCATTAAACCAGATCCTGTAGCACCTGCCACAGCTGAAAAAACACAACAAGAAATTGGCGAAGAGAAACCAAAATCCAAAAAGAAGGCGAAAAAGGAAGAAGTAAAACCTGAGCAAAATGAAAATGATGCAGTTGGTAGAGACAGCGATGGAGAAAATGACATTAGTATAAAAAGTGCAGCACAGAAAAAGAAAGAGAAAAAAGAAAGGGAGAAACTTAAAAAACAGGAAGCTAAAAAGAAAGAACTAGAACAAAAGAAGGAGATTAGTGAAAGCAGTACTCCAGCGAAGCCTGCTGATAAAAAGACTGATGAGAAACAAATAGAAGAAGTTGCAAATGAATCTAAAGAACCTTCAGAAGAAAAAGAGGGCGAGACAGATGCACCTGTTACGGAAGGTAAGAAGAAGAAAAAAGGGGAGAAGGCTGAAAAGGATGATAAGGGCAAGAAGGGACCTACGAAAAAAACATTAGCTGCTATGCAAGAGGCATTAAAGAAAGTTAAAGAAGAAGAAGAGCGTCTTAAAAAAGAGGAAGAAGAGAGAATTAGACAAGAAGAGGAGCGTGAGCGTCAAAGATTAGAAGCTATTAGGTTAGAAAAAGAACGTAAAGAACGGAAAAAACAAAAAGAAAAGGAGAGAAAAGAAAGGCTGAAAGCCGAAGGAAAATTATTGACACCTAAGCAAAGGGCTGAAAAAGCAAGAGCTCAGGCTATGCTTGAATCATTAAAAGCTCAAGGTATTGAAATAGGATCAGCAGAGAAAAAACCACCTAGGCCTGGAACTAGAATTAAGCCTATTAAATTAAAAACTCAAATGTCACAAGAAGCTCCCGCTACACCAATTGAAGAAAAGAAAATAGAACTTGAAGTTGTTGATAAAAAGGTAAACTCTATATATTATTTATAAGATGTTAGAGTAGTAGAGTGGAAGTATTTTGACACGTATCTTAAATGTTAACTTCCCTGTTGTAATCAACGTCAATGCTTGCAATTTTCTAGTTCTGGTTTAAAATTTAGAGGAGTATGTAATCTTGCTAAAGAACAAAACTTGTCAGTCTTTTTAAGTGTCTGTGGCAGTTCAAAATGTTAAGTGACTGAGCATACTTAATAATTTAGATTATTTTAACATCAGAAAATGATGGTTACACTGTAAATGAAGTATAGTTATCTAATATTTGATCTTGTCAGTCAACCATTTTGTATTGTTAAATCTATTTCAAAAGTGATGTTTTCACCAATTGATTTATTTCTAATATTGCAAATATATATTTAGAACATTTTAGAGAAGTAATTGTTTAAAGATAAAAGTCCACTAGTTAATATCCTTAATATCTGAATGTGATTACTTATTATAAAGTTGTGTTACTTTAAAGATTCTGCTTCTTTTGCACTTTAGGTTTTAATATTTGGTGGAACAAGTGAATCCTTGAAAAAGTGAAAAGAATCCTTTCTATTCATTACAACCACTTGCTCTGTTTTGATAATATTTGTTGGTTTATTTGCGCTTCTACAAAAAAAAAAATTGTGTGTAAAGATTAATTTGTACATTATTTTCATTATGTTTTAAATTTATTTTCTTATAGGAAGAGACACAAAAGGAAGAAGAAAAACCAGAATCTGAGAATGACTCAGTGAAAGATGCATGGGATGCGGAATCTTCAGAAGAAGAGGCTGAGCAAGAAAAACCTGAACCTGTTCAAGATGTTAAGAAAGGTGTGTCACAAGCAAAAGCATCTTCGCCTGGAGAAGATAAGTCTGATGAAGTATGTTATTTTACAGCTTTTAGATTCTTATCTGTACACATTATTATTATAATGTAATGGATTGCTGACTACACAAATAATATTAGGGAGAAACATTACTGTGGATCTTTTTTAAAAATAGAACATGCTACAGTGATTTTTCGAATTTTGTCTTTTCGTATAATTATGCATTCGTTGATGCTAATCAACACATAAACCATTAAACTTAACAAACTTTATTTAAACAAGTTTATTAAAACCAAAAGTTGTGGCAATTTTAAAAATGGTAATATAATGTTAAAGTTAATGTTTAAAAATATGGCTAAAGTTCAAGTTTATTTATGAAGTGATTTGAAGGAGAGAGCAAAACACTTAGCTTTATTAATCTTACCAAGTTCATAATAATTTAATTACTAATGAAAAGGAAATATAACAAATTTAATCTCAATGTGCATATTGAAGTTTTATAACTAGTATTAAATCTAAAGGCCATAAGAAAAAACTTTGAAAGCAATAACTAAATAATAAGCAGTTGTACATGTTTGATATTTGTTTGTATATTTGTAGAATGAAGACGAAGATAGTTCAGAAGAAGAAGATGAAAGTTCCGATGAGGACTCCAGCTCCGAAGAAGACTCGGAAGACGATCAAATGACTGATGCACAGAAGAAGAGAGAATTGGTATTAAAGAGATTAGAGGTTAGTCAATATTAAATTTAATGTAACATAAAATGGATAAGACAAAACTAAGACATAGAAAGCCAGAAAATTTACTTACCTAATTTCTGACTAGAATGAAGTTTTGATTGTTAATTAGCTAACCCGACAGGCTTTGTCCTGTCCTAACTATGAAAATTGTTTTATTTTTTATAAGAATCTAACAATAATTTACACAACAAAAAAAAGAATTACCTAAAAAACGAAAGCTGTTTCTTAGTTTGGTAAACCTCATAAAAAATTTTTTTGCAAATATAATAACATTTTTTGACCGCCTTGTTGGTCGAGTGGCTAACGTACACACCTAACTACATCGAGCAACCGCGAGGCTCGGGTCGATTACCGACGGGGGCAGGCATTTGTGTGATGAACTTTTAGATGTCTGCATTTCCGGGTCTAGGTGTTTATTAAATTTATTGCAGTATCTATTAAATTATTTCTATGTATTAGTATCGTTGACTAACACCCATAACACAATCATTTAATTTGCTTACTTTGTGGTTAGATTCAATTTGTGTAAATTGTTGTCCTGGGATATTTATTTATTATTTTATTTATCCTAATTTTTCCAGAAACGTCGGGAAGAAAACGAAAAGAACAAAGTAAATAATCCATTGCGTGCGGCTGTTGTGTGTGTATTGGGACATGTGGATACTGGCAAAACAAAGATATTGGACAAGTTACGGCGGACAAACGTCCAAGACGGAGAAGCTGGTGGTATCACCCAGCAAATTGGTGCTACTAATGTACCCATTGAGAATATTAAGGAGCAAACCAAGCATGTCAAGGGGGTAAGGATTAATATTTACAAGTTTACAAGGATTAGTTAATTGGTAATTGTGGATCACCTAAATTGTTTTGCTAAAATATTTATCTTTGAGGTTTTCAATTGACGAGTTGAAACGTGAGTTACTTTAATTAATTAGCGTAAAGTAAAGTCGATGCTACCCTCAAGCAAACATAAAAACAGTATAAGTAGTCAAGATCCGATTTTTTGCTCATAGAGCATGATAGCTATTCTCTTTAGTACTAGTATATCTTATATATGTAACAGAAAGTGGTGTTAGTTACACTATTTATAACTCAAAAACGGCTTAACCAATGAGGCTGAAAATGGGTGGGGAGATAGCTTAGAACCGGGATAAGAATATAGGATACTTTTTTATCCTGCTTGATTGTGAGAAAACTGGGAAAAACAACATTTTAATTTTACCCATACAAACTGAACGGGCGGAACCAAGTTCGCAGGAATGGCTGTTCCTGCGAACTTGGTTCCGTCCGCTTGGTTAACTGTTGTATGCATATTGTATGAAAGTGATATGATGGAAGTCTTTTTTATTGTCACTCTGACAATTGTTGAGAGACGTCAATCGTTCTTTTGACAACTCCCTCATTCAATTTTTAAAAGTTCAAACTAAGGATAAAGAATGTTTTTGCACATTGTTGTGCTTCTATAAATTGTTATACTTTTTCAGGTGAATGAGATAGCTTTTAAGTTACCAGGCTTACTAATTATAGATACACCGGGCCACGAGTCCTTTAGTAATTTAAGGAACAGAGGATCTTCATTATGTGATATAGCTATTTTGGTAAGTAAACGTATCTAATGTCTTTATTTACGTGTGTGTGTTTACTTTGACGCGATTAAATAAAATCTTAAAACTAAATTTAACTCAACAGATGGAGATTTTTCGCGGACTATCATTTCATTTGAATAATTTGTAACTAGTTTTTAGCGTGGATGTATTTTAAAGTAATTGTTATCTGTATTTATAAATTGGAAGTTGTTATTTGTATTTTTTTTTGTAAATTTTTGTTTTCTATAAACATGAGCTTAATTAAACTTGACTTAGAGCCAATTTCACCTAGCTCGGATAAGTTTAATTCCAAGTATAAACTTAGTACAAGTATAAACTTGTAATTTACTCTTGGATGGCCATATTTACATTTCACCAACTGTTTCTTCTTAGATTAAGAAGTTATAGTAGAGAGAAGAGTTATCCCGCTGATTTCGAGGTAATAAGGAATTAAAATACGAGTAAAAATGCCTGCTTAATGTTTAACAGCTGTGAACTTTCGATTATGATTTGTGACGAACGTTTATTTTTTACCATATTTTGCTCATTTATTATCTTCAAACAAATAGCATAAGATAGTGGGGAAGCTATGTCATGCTATGTTTGAAAACAGTATTTTTGGTAGTGATAATGATGACAAAGAATGAAATGGACAAAGAAATGATCACTAAATAGTTGCGATGACAAATATTTCAGGATAAGATTTCGTTTATCAAATATCTGTTATATCTTGGTAAAAATAAAAATCATTTGAAATATACATTCTAAAATAGTATTTCTATTTTTGATACAGTTTTCACTATATTTAATACTCACATAATAAAATCGTCACTTAAATGACTTTTGATTTAAAATTTCTTGGTTTGGTTTAAATTTTCTTGAAATTTGGATTAAAACCAATTCCATGAATTTTGACATAGGATGGGTGAAGATTCAAGTTATTATATCTAATTTCTTTTAAACCACAACCAGCCTCTTTAGTAAGTTGAATGTCAAAATTACGTATTATTGTGTGTAAATTATAAATGGTTTACTTTAATTATTAACTAATTAAATATTTAAATTTGAGCTACTTTTTCTCTCCGACATACTATTAAACTCAAAAGATAATAATAAAACGAAAGTAGTCAAATCACTACACATAACAAATCATAAATCTGTAACAGCTGTAGTATACATCATCTCACAAGTCAGTTTAAATTCTAGTATCTTCAATACTTGTTTAAATTCTAGTCATTATTTATTAATGTCATTAATTTACAATTAACAAGTAAGAACTGAAGTGTGATAATCCTTCTAAAGTAAAATATACGTATATGGGCCTTAATGCTTAATGCTGTATTTATTATACACACATTCATTAATTCGCTCTGTTAGAAGATGCTACAGAAAAAGCAAAACATTATTCTAAAGAATAGTTAGTCTCAGAATAGACACATAAAGAATAGAGCTAGTAAGTTATATGAGAGTAAAAGTAAGGGATAATTTTATAATGGTATACTTATTCTCAGATAAGGTTGATGTTTGTGAAACTGGCCCCTAATTCTTATATTTTTTAACTAATATCGATTTAAATTTTAGGTGGTAGATATTATGCATGGGCTGGAACCGCAAACAATAGAATCAATTAATTTACTAAAACAAAAGAAGACTCCTTTCTTAGTAGCACTGAACAAAATAGACAGGCTGTACGACTGGCAGAGTGCCCAGAGGAAGGATGTGCGGGATATACTGAAGATGCAACAACAAAACACACAGCTAGAGTTTGAGAAGCGGAGTAAAGATGTCATTTTACAATTTGCTGAACAGGTGAGATACTTGGGGTATTTTTTTATACTTTTGCCACCTTATTCATAAACGTAGCTTAAAGAACCCCACGTTTTTTAAGGTTATTAAGTGGAAAAACAGTTGAAAGAGGATTAATTAAAGTTGGTAACACAGTTCTTATTTTTGCTGAACACATCAAGAAATCCATTTGATTTTATCGACTTCCTGTACCTATTATAAAAACCAGCATATCATTTTATTGTATTTACGTTGGTTTTATGTTCGATTATTTCTCTTTCACACACGACAAATACCACCAACCAACCGTGATGCTCGGTTTCGATTCTTGACAGGGGCATGACATGGCATTTGTGTCATGAATCTTTAGATGTCTGCATTTCCGGGTATGGGCGTTTATTAAAATATATTCTGGAATCTATTTAAGTATTTCTACTTTTAGAATCGTTGACTAATACACATAACACCGTAACATAGTTCATTTTACTCAAAACAACATATTCCCCGAATTGGCCCTTTTCTGCAGAGGAGAGAGACAAATAGTAAATAAATGAAATGAATTCTACCATCATTCATTTTTTTAAATTAAGTTATAAATGCTTAAAGGAAATACCATATTATGTTGTTAAATCTACATTTGATACACTTTTGTGCATAAGTTATATATAATAGAAAAAGTTATCGACTGGACTGTATTTGTATATATGTATCTATATTTGTTACGCGAGTATTTGGCCAGTATCAAAACGATTTTCATGCTTTTTTTTTTGGAAAGATAGGTCATAATACCGAGGTGGTCCCATATTTCAATATTGTCATATTTTTGTTTTATTATGACCAAACTAGTGGTTTTTGTTGATTACGTTATTATTATTGATGATGATAATTACTGCTAATGGGATATTAATAAAATGTATTTAGATCCGTCTCGGAATATTAGCTATCATTCGAAAAACAATGATCCAAATCGCGATCTGATAATTAAAAAAAACATAAGATCATTTTTTAAATTTTTTTGCTCCTCGCTTCGTCGTCCAGATGTTGGATGGGACTTCATGAGGTCCTGGGTTCGATTCCCGGGTCGGGCAACAACAAAAAGAAAATGTGGTTTTTCCAATTTCCTAATAAAAAAATGTTGCTCGGGATTGATTATGAGCCCGGTTGGCGATAGGGTAGTAGGGTAGATATAGGGGCTAGTAGTGGGTGTCCTGGTTGTACTCTGCCTTCCTCTTCGGGGATATGGGAGTGAAGTTACTTTTACTTTTTTTGCGCTTAAATTATTGTTTTATCCGTAGGGTTTGAACGCAGCGCTGTTTTATTCGAACCCGGACCCTCGTAGCTACGTGTCGCTGGTGCCCACGTCGGCCGTCACCGGCGAGGGTATGGGCAACCTGCTGGCAATGATAGTACAGGCCTGCGAAGGGCCGCTGCACAAACGTCTTGTATTCTCAGATCAGCTGTTGGCTACCGTTCTTGAGGTAAACTTATAAATATCTTTTAAACTTTTGACGTGTATATAAATAGGCCATTCTGTCCTTACGACATGTTATTATTAATGAGATCGATTATAATATCGATTATATTATTATTTACTTTGTTAAATTGCATAAAGATGAATCCCCTTTTCGTGAGGTCATCGCATGACGCCTAAACGGATGGATCGATTACGCTATTTTTTTTTTCTGTTGGTTATTCAGGAGAATTCTTTTATGATGAGAAAAACCTAGAAGTATGATGAGAAAATAGGAAACAAAACCTTATTTTTTTCCATGCAAACTCCATTCCATTCAATAGTAGCTGTTGTCAAGCGAAACGAAGTTCCCTGGGTCGGCTAGTATTGAATAAAAAAAATTGAAATTTAAAATATATCAAATACTTAATGCTATGTCTAGTTTAATGAAATAGACTTTTTACCGTAATATTCTTATGTTGAGATTAATGGATGCTAACTTAAGAATTTAAGTCATGCCTTTATATGTACAAGTTGTTGAATTGTTACCCTTTACGTGTATGCCAAGTTTCATGAAAATCGGTTCAGCAGTTTTTGCTTGAAGGAGTAACAAACAAAAAGACAAACTTTTGCATTTATTACTTAGTCTGGCCATAAATACTGTTACACTTAAAAATAAAAAAATATTACATTTGAATTTCGAATCTGTCATTTTTATACGATTGTTCATTGTGTTTTCTCATTTTGGCGCCAATACATTGTACAATATTTTGCGATATTAAAATGGAGTGGGGTGATAAAGAGAACCGAATCGCTGTGATTGCATTACACAAAGTAGGTATGGAGCCAAATGCAATTTTTAAAACTCTCCATACACTTGGTTTTAGTAAAATGTTTGTGTACCGGGCTATTAATAGGTACAATGAGACTTCCTCTGTTTGTGACAGAAAAAGATCTGGCCGTCCACGTAGTGTTCGTACGAAAAAGGTGGTCAAAGCAGTAAGGGAAAGAATTCGAAGAAATCCTGTCCGAAAGCAAAAGATTTTATCTCGGGAAATGAAGATAGCACCTAGAACCATGTCGCGTATTTTAAAAGATGACTTAGGACTTGCAGCCTATAAGAGACGCTCTGGTCATTTCTTAACTGATAATTTAAAGAAGAATAGGGTCGTAAAATCGAAACAATTACTGAAGCGGTACGCAAAGGGAGGTCACAGAAAAATTTTGTTTACGGATGAGAAAATTTTTACAATTGAGCAACATTTTAACAAACAAAATGACCGTATTTATGCTCAAAGCTCTAAGGAAGCTTCCCAATTAGTCGACAGAGTGCAACGTGGACATTATCCAACTTCAGTGATGGTTTGGTGGGGTGTTAGCTATGAAGGAGTGACTGAGCCATATTTTTGTGAAAAAGGTATCAAAACATCGGCACAAGTGTATCAAGATACCATTCTTGAGAAGGTAGTTAAGCCCCTTAACATCACCATGTTCAATAACCAAGTATGGTCCTTCCAGCAAGACTCGGCGCCGGGTCATAAAGCTCGGTCCACGCAGTCTTGGTTGGAAGCGAACGTTTCGGACTTCATCAGAGCTGAAGACTGGCCGTCGTCTAGTCCCGATCTTAATCCGCTGGATTATGATTTATGGTCAGTTTTAGAGAGTACAGCTTGCTCTAAACGCCATGATAATTTGGAGTCCCTAAAACAATCTATACGATTGGCAGTGAAGAATTTTCCCATGGAAAGAGTGCGTGCTTCTATTGATAACTGGCCTCAACGTTTAAAGGACTGTATTGCAGCCAATGGAGACCACTTCGAATAAGCTTTTTATATTTTTAATTGTTGTATATTTATGTATTAAACTAACACACTGTAAAAGTAATATATGTTATTTGCAGTTAAAAAAATATTTTTTTTCTTTATTACAATATTTATGGCAAGACTAGGTATATAAGTAGGAAGTAGGAAAAGAAGGATTTGTTTATGCGTAAACAAGTGCCAAGGATACAACATAAAATGACCCTACTGAATTTAGACTTATTTATTATTAGCAGCCCGACCTGGCTTCGCACGGGAAGACAAATTTCTATTTCTTAAAAATAACATAGCCTATGTTCATCAGAGATAATGTCGACTTCGTATGTTAAAAGAATATTTCAAATGAGTCCATTAGTTTCTCAGCCTATTCAATACAAACGAATAATCAAATCTTCTCTTTATTATTAGGATGGATAGTGTAGATGTCATATCAACATCACCTACCAGGTGCAATTGTATTTTTAAATCGTCTAGGAAACCATCGAAAAAGACTAAAATTAAAATTTCACGTCAATCGTTTCTTCCATTGATAAGTTATGTGAAATAGATAGTGCGGAAGGATAATTTTTATTCCCATGTACTATAGGAATGAAGCATTCTGCCGCGGTAAAAGTAGTACATGTTCATTTTATGGGATAATGTCGACTTTTGTCTAAAGGCAAAGTAATTTTTCGAATATACATTATAAACACATTACATATACATTCAGACGCATCTTCTCGTCTGGTCGGTTTCAGAGACTTGACACCAAAATCGGATAATAGCAATCTGATAAGTTTTGCCAAAATGCCAAAACCGACTGCGTACTTAATGCTTAATTGATAGCGGCTTGATATCAGTTTGTTGATTTCCACGTTCCGGTGGGCAGGTGAAGGCGATCCCCGGCCTGGGCACGACGGTGGACTGTATCCTGATCAACGGCACGCTGCGCGAGGGGGACACGGCGGTGCTGGCGGGCACGGACGGGCCCATCGTCACACAGATCCGCTCGCTGCTCATGCCGCAGCCTATGAAGGAGCTGCGCGTCAAGGTTATATGCCCCTTATCACTACTTAGTTTAAACCAAAAATCGTTTTTCGCTATCTGTATCCAATTATGCCAAAACCTTAAGCTACGCAACTGATTTTGATGCTGTATTTTGAAGTGAAACTTCTTTAGAATCGTTGTGTTTTCAAAACGGGTGCAACGGAAAAACGAAAGGTAAGAGACACAAATATATATTCATCTCATTATTTTGCAGGTAAGAGACATAAATATATACTCATCTCATTCTTTTGTCGAATTACTGAAGTTTCACTTCCATCGTGTGTGAATCGCACACACACCTTTTTTATAGATAGAGTAATTTGAAAAATATTTTTATGTTATGTTTGCCATCTTGACATTTATGCATTAATAATCTAACCTGCTGTCTCACACTCCAAATAAAATATGTCAGTGGCAGGCACTGATATTTTTTGGCGGTGGAAATACGTTCGTCAACTTGTTCAAAAAAGTCCTAATTCGTTCATTCAATGTTCTAATAACCCGTGAACATAATTTTTATTCTTAAAAATCATTTCTTATTTTAAAACAACCCGACACCAATACGCAATAATGCTGTAAAATAAGAGGACACTTATTTATTACGTCATTGATTATGTAAGGAAAGATGTAACTTTTGTGCAAAAAAAATCTATTAAGAAAATAACTGATTTTCATTAATTATTAATAAAGTAAAGCGAAATGCGGGTTTAGTAATGGGAAAAATAATGTTATTGAAGTGAAAATTCTTTATCGGGGTTGGAAAAAAATTAAGTGTAACATTTTTTCGTTACGCGTCACATTTTTCCGTTACGTGCCATTTTTGTTCTTATACCTACCACGCGTGATTCGAAGTATACTTTCTCCAGCGGAGGAGGGATTGGCAATAAACTTTATTTAACCAATTTCTGTAAAGTTGCATATAGTAAATTATTTTTTGAAAAATAACGTCATAAAGAAGTTTCACTTCTTCACTTCTTACGAGTGTACGCTAGTACACGCACACATTTTTTTTTCTAATATAGACACCCTTCTTACATATACATATAACACCTACGTAACATATACTCAACAAGCATAGGTGCTGCAAGTATGGGTGTGTGGTAGTGTGGCTTTGTTTGTGTCAAGGTAAAAACAGAGCCCACGTACGCAACGTATACGATGCATGATGACATCTGAAATCGTGTGACACCCTTGAATTTATATGAAAACGTATTATATAAACGTATAACTTAGAAGCACGCTTATCTTAGGCAACGCTATCGTGGATCTGTCGATCCAGAATGGCTTAAAAAAATGGAGGGGGATCATCCGGTATCCCATGCGTCAGACAAGTGTGTTTCTAGAACGTACGTGCGACGCGTCAGATGCAGATGAAACTGTGTTGGATAAGGATCGTTACCGAAAATAAAATGGGATGAGAATTTATTCGTGTACCCAATATCTTCTATTCTCTTTTTATTTTGTTTTAAAAATAAATAATCGTAATAAATTTTCAAATTCAAATTCACTTTCCAAATTAGAAAACATAGTAGGTACAATGAAGTCTCAACATCTGATGTCGATTGATCAGTCCCAATATAGAGAGAATGCTTATAAGTAATCTGGTGTTTTAATGTTTTTTTTAAATTATTGTAGTCATATGATTAAAAAACAGAAAAGCCTCTGATTATTATTGTAATTTAAATTTAAAGTTTCAAGAAAGATTACTTTGCATATCTTCTTGTACTAACTCTTTTATTTCGGTTTTTGGTTATTTTTTATAAAAAATATAAGAATAACTCTACTAAGTTTCCTTATTATTTAAGTTAAATTTTAAAGTTCTACGCAAAACGTCAGAGGCTGGTAGTTGAGTACCAATTGCAAAAATAAATTCATCATATTATAAATTTCGTTCGTTTTAATGCACTTTTGTTGATTATTATTACAATCAAACATAAAAATACATTTATTGTCAATGGTTTTAATTTTTTTCTTATTTACAGAACGCGTATATTGAGTACAAAGAAGTGGTTGGTGCGCAAGGGGTTAAGATTGCAGCTAAAGAACTAGAAAAAGCCATCGCCGGTCTAAATCTCCTTGTGGCCCAGAAGCCTGATGAAGTCGAAGTTTTAAAGTAAGTGTTTCCACGACCTTGATTGCGTTTTTTTAAGTCGTTAAAAGTATTTTTTTTTAATTTTACATTATTTGAGATAGATGATTATGGAGAGACAATAATAATTAACTTTTTTCCGCCTAAACTAAATTCGTAAATAAATATAGCATTCGCCGTTTACTGTAGGTAATAAGCCAAATCTTAATTCAAAATACATTCATACATATCTTCAAGTAAGACCCTTAAGGGTCAGGCAAAGAGTATCGAGTGCTAACTGCTAACCCACATGATCCAGGGCAGACCTGCCTGCCTTCCTCCACATTCATACAAACACGCCGGTTTTAGAGACTCTGGACACCACGTTCGGATAACACTCGACTGATCTGATCGTGGAATGTCAAACTAGGTCTGCCCGGGTAACCTACATCAATCCACATTCCAATTGTGTAACTGCTTTGTGAATATTTCATCTGTCATTCTTTCTACATGTCCGAATCAGCGGAGCATGCCCATTCTCATTTTAACACCGACGTTCTCTTTCAATCCCACTCTTTTTCGGATCTGATTTATATTTATATAGATCGTTAAAGAAACTGAAAATGTTGACAAGAAAATTAGGTTTTGGGCTCTATAAAGTTTTAGATATATGCAGTCTACTAAAAGATTGCCCCCAATTTCGTTAGCGTGAATAGTTACGATTTTCATACAAACGTTCAATTGCTTTAGTCCTTTTGGAGATAATTTTTTTAAAAAAAGTAAATCTATGTTTGAACTCGGATTTTCAGCTATACGCCTATCAAATTTTGTCAAAATACAATCAGCGGTTTACCCGTATAAGAACAACAGACAGACATTCTCTTATCTCAAATTCTATTTGAACTAAAGAAGCTTATTCGGCTGTTTACATAATCTGATCCAAAACAGTTATTTGAAATAATAAGTCTTATATTTTATTTACGTCAATAATATATAATTGTGATAAATTTAGCGCTAATGAACTATAGTTATCTAAGTTAGATTTAGTGTAGTGGTGTAGCAACTCACAGATCGGCAGTAATATTTTTGTCATAATTAATTATCAGGGGTAAATCTTATTTAACTACCTATAATGTTTTATACAGTCTAAATATCTTGAACTAACAATATCTAAATATCTTGAAATGTTAAAAAGAAACTCTTAACAAGTGTGATTTTCCCCAGACGAAATAAAATTTATTATACAAATCACAAGATACTTATCACCAAAAGCTAATTGTTATTAAGAAGTAGAAATATGTAAAAGCTGTTTGTTTAGCTCCATTTGCCATTTATCAATATTATATTACTTTTATTTTATTTAAAGGTTTTATTTAAACTACCGTAAAATAGGGTTATTTGAAAAACAAGGGGCCATTTGAACAAAAATAAAAACAAGATTGCATACTTATTTTTGTAATGAAACTGAACGCAATCATACCGAGCTTTTGGAATTTCGTCACAGCGCTAATGTTAATTTTAAATTAACCAATCAGAAAAGTTCTTTCAATGATATGACAGGTAGTAAACGAATTTTCTATGAAAAGAAGTATTTTAGTGCGAAGTCGAGAGCTGCAAATTTTTACATGTATATTTTTTTTTAAACTCTTTTGTTTCCATAAGTTTATAAAATTGTATTAATATTTTCACCTTTATTAATCAGAAATAGTTTTTGTGTTATGATTAACTATTGAATATAAATAACTTCGATTAGCCAATTTTATGTGACTTTTTCTACCAATTGGCCCCACTTTACGGTATCTGTATTTCGCCATCGGTTCTGATTTGTGTCAAAATTGATTAATCTATTTTTTTTGTAGAGAGGAAGTGGCAAAAGAACTGAAATCAGCTCTCTCGTCAATAAAATTATCGGAACGTGGTGTGTACGTGCAAGCTTCAACGCTTGGTTCATTAGAAGCTCTCCTGGAATTCTTGAAAGCTAGTAAGATACCTGTAAGTATTAAAAATCAAGAAAAAATCATGGATATGTCAGGAAAAGAGAGGCGTATATTTGTGCAACAGTAACTTGTCTTAAATTTCAGGATTTAATTAGATGTCAAAGTTTCAAGTATTTTTTTAAATTGTTTATACTTATAATGGTTTCATGTGGAAGAGTTCTTTATTAGGATAAATAGTAACCATAATTATGGTAATAGTACGCGTTTGTGTAGACTTTTATTGCTTATTGAATAAACTAGCTGTCCCGGCGAACTTCGTTCCACCCGCTCCGTTTGTATGGGAAAATTTTAAACGTTGGTTTTCCTAGTTTCCTACCAGTTTTTCCTTATTTCTCACCTTTTAAACCTTCCCTGGACTTTTAGAAATAATTCAAAACCAAAAGAAGCCGAATCGGTCCAGCCGTTCTCGAGTTTTAGCGAGACTAACGAACAGCAATTGATTTTTATATATGTAGATTAAAATATGATGTATTTCCCTGATACAGTTTAGTTGTGTTAAAAAATGCCTCCTTTGAGGGGTAATCTAAAATTAATAAAAGGTTAAGGTTATTTTTTTGTTTAATAAACAAAATCTTGTTAAAAATTTTGATAAATATTTAACCTAACATTATTTTTTCAGTATTCTGCCATAAGAATAGGACCGGTGGTGAAACGTGATGTCATGAAAGCGTCCGCCATGTTGGAACACGATTCGCAGTATGCAACCATTTTGGCGTTTGATGTCAAGGTACGTTTTTCTCCATTTGTGTAAGAAGTCAAATAAGCGTGCTGACTTTCTAATTTTCGACATAATTTGGGATGCCAAGCCTTTTGTATAAGTTTACAGACTACCCAGTACTGCAGAAAAGAAAACGACAATGATCAATCAGCTTATGATAGAAGACGTGGTGGACGTGGACGTGGTGGTAAGACGGATATTATCCTAGGGTGGTGTCAAGAGTCTCCGAAACCGGCGTGTTTGTATGAAAAGGGTAATGAATGTGAAGGAAGTGTAACACGGGGACGTGTTATTTAATTATTAAAAGAATATTTTTATATATATTATTTTTATTTCCTTTTACATGTTACTTGATAGGTACGTTCTCAATCATCAATTGAATTGTGATTCTCCTTTTGATTCTGCGTTCTTTATCTTTTTTAAAATTCAAATATACTTCTTTAACAGCCAGTAGAGTTTGCATCGTAATGCAACCTCTACAGAAGAATGCAATCTCTACAGAAGCAAGAACAAACCTGTTGTCAGGATCGTGAGGTCTGGCACTCGATACTCTCTGCCTACCCCGTAAGGGACTTGGCGTGAAGATATGTATGTATGTATGTACGTAAGGTGGTGATACTAGTCCACACAAAACTTTATAGGACCTACGTCCTACAAAGTACCTTTACAGGTGGTAACCTAGATCCTCATTTGAAGGGTTCGAGAATGGTTTACTTGATTTTTTTTCGAAAATTAGTTATTGGTATCGTTGGATTCAGAAAAAAATAATCTATATAATGCCCTTTTCAAAATAACAAGAATCGTGTTATATCTCGAGATATTCAGTCTGTAAACGGTTTAACTGACACAGATGTCGAGATCGCTAGTACCAAAAATATTGAATATTAATTAAACCTACACAAAATGTCGTTACTACATCAGTTCCAATACAAAAATGGATTGTATCGCTAAAAACTCTTTTAACTTTTAACAAGCTTCGTGTTTGGGCTGATTTTCTTAGTAGATTTGAAAATAATGCTCCCAATGTTTAAAATGTTTTTTAAATAATGCTCCAAATCACGTATTTGTTAGTTAAACCATTCTCGAACTCAACCCTTCTATTCTGATATTACACATACACTATTATTTATTCGTTTTATTTTATATATATATAGATTGAGCGTGATGCGCAAGAGATGGCAGACAACTTGGGCGTTAAAATATTCGCGGCCGATATCATTTACCACTTGTTCGATAAATTCACCGCCTATCGCGAAGAGCTCAAGCAGAGAAAACGTGAAGAGTTCAAACATATAGCCGTATTTCCCTGCAAACTTAAGGTAAGCCTATTAACGTTCTAGGAAAGTGTAAAACATGAATATGGCGACAACATAGGAAGGAAGAATGTAGTATATGGTAACAGTAATATAATATATCTACTTGAATTCTTATATCTCTTGGTCATTGTGTCACGCGTAAACGGATGGAGCATTTTGCTTAATCTTTATTTTGTTGTGATTTGAGAAGATTGTGTGAAAGAAAAGCAGATCTTAGTCGAACTAAAACGAAGCTTAAGAAAACTTAAACAGTTTTGCAGGACATTGGCGAATTTAAGAAAACTAAAAAAATATAAATTTTACTGAACTGTCAGTTGTCCTATTGCATAGCTTCTATCGCGGGGCTTGAGCATGGAGACGGAAACCAGAAATTCCGTAACGAAAATAACCTAACACTGCGACCGGCACAGTGGTCATAATTTTTAGTTTTGCCACCTATCGATGAATAGCAGAACTTTTAATGACTTTTTGATCACGCTTGTCTCTTTAGTTCAGTAACTCGCCTCTAGGTTGCATTGGTTGTATCGGCGTTACTGCGTATACGTAATCCCCCTCTTCGCCCCGCAATCTGGTGACTCATGCCTGCTTAGGCAATAGCTTAACCGAGGCAGTCTCCGAATACCACCTGTCTTTTTTTATAATTGAAGCTTTATTTAGCAAAGTATTGATTTCCACTAATTTAGCTTTATGTCAGTTCGGTAACTTTGTATCAATTAGTTTAAAAATACAATATACTTTTTAAAAACTTTGCTCCTAATGTGAACTGTTAGATATTAAAACTGATCTCAATTTAGCAAATGTAGTTTGAGAAATCGAACGCCTTTTACACATGTTTTTTTTAATACATCCGTTATTTATTGTTACATTTCTCGAAGGTATTGCCGCAGTTCGTGTTTAACTCTCGCGACCCCATTGTTGTTGGTGTTATGGTGGAAGCTGGAATTGTAAAGGAGGGAACACCAATCTGCGTGCCGAGTCAAGAGGTTTGTAGTAATGTTGCTTAGCAAATTAGATTACTAGAATCAAACCCAAATTGAAATATATTTATTTTATTTTTACTTGTAGCTTATTTATTTATCTTAATATATTTTAGTCTTAGCAGTTGAGACTTAAAATTTTCATACTTCAAAAATGTAAATAAAAAAAAATATACCAGCCGAATTGACCACCTCCTCGTTTTTTTTTATCTCGGTTGAAAATCAATTTATTTCTTGAAATTAAATTATGCAATAAAAAAAATCGACAAATAAGATACTAATATAAATAAATAGTCTTTTGCATATAAGTACAAACATATTTTTTTCCTATTTCAAATATTAGTAAGCATTTTTTTTTAAATAAGTAGTCTAATATTCGATATGGCTTTTTTATTGGTTAAAACGGCTACCTTCACGAAAAAATCTTGTATTGTTTTAGTTCGTTGAGCTGGGCATCGTGACGTCTATAGAAGTCAACCACAAACAAGTGGAGACGGCCCGGAAGGGCCAGGAGGTGTGCATCAAGATAGAGCCCATCCCCGGCGAGTCGCCCAAGATGTTCGGGAGACACTTCGACGAGACTGATATGCTAGTCAGCAAGGTAAGATATTTAATAGAGGCGAGAAAACATTTAGTATTTAATTTATAACTCAGCTTATTGCAGTTGTAGTTATATCGATATAAATAATCAAGTACTTTTATAAATACTAGAATTTTAAAGACAAAAAGTATCTTCACGCCCATATCCCCGAAGAGGTAGGAAGAGGCACATCCAGGACACCCACGACTACCCGAAGACACTAAGTCTCACAATGTGATAGAAAGCCTACCGCCAACCATGCACATATATATCCAATCGCAAACAAAGGTTAAAAAACAAAGGTTTTCATAAGAACATTGGAAAAAGCCAATTTTCTTTTTGTTGCCCGACCCGGGAATCATGGAACCATGGACCTCATACAGTTAAGACCTACAATTGAACCCTTAATCTTAGAGCTTGTTATTCACCCACTTTAAAAGGTCGGATTGAATTGAAACTTCACACATTTATCAAGGGCCGAAGACCACATAGTAATTAAAAAAAGTGACAGTTTATAATTATCAGAATCTTCAGGAGCTGGATCTAAACTCAAAATATTCCTTTTTAGAGCTTCCGTCATGTCAGTTGCGTAAACGCTTAAAGCTACTCAAAAATTATGACCGAATTGTTCCCATATCAAATTTCTATAAATTAGAGTCCGCGATAGCATTCATATATCTTTAAATGTTAACTCACTATAACATGTTTAAAGGTTATTCAAATAATTTTCAAATAATGCAATAATTGCGAAGGTGTTTTCATAAACACATCCTTCACCAAATACACAAGCTATCCATCGAAAGTATTCAATTTTAAACCAAATTGTCCTCGATATCATTTCATGTGGAGGACATGATTTCATTTAATAGAATATCATAGGAAATATCATAATTTAAAAGAAAACTCAAACGAAATAAAGAATGTGATGTAACATGGAGCTGAATGTCCGCCGGCAGGAAGGTTCACTTGGAATTTCACGCATTATAGTGTATTATTGACGCATTATAGTGCGTGGGTATTATTTTATTCCGATATCTTCTTTAATCGCCTCGGTGTCCGGCGAGGGGCTTGACTTCTTGAGGTCCCGAATTCGATATTCGGGTCGGGCAACAAAAAAATTATAATAGTAATGTTGTAGGCTTGACACCTATAACATTGTGGGATCTGTATCTTCGGCTAATTGAGGGTGTCCTGGTTGTGCCTCTGCTTACCTCGTCGGGAATATACGTGAAGAGACTTTATTTAAGTATTTTTGTACGTTGATATTGTTGACTGATATCCCGAACATCATGTGTTACATGATTTGTTTACTTCTTGGTTATATCAATTTCTGTATATTTGTCCAGAGATATTTATTTCTTTATCTTATAACACGTAGCCGTGCTGCTCGCCTTCGAACGAGTGGATATATTTATGTTTGTTACTGGTAGTAACTTGTAGTGTAGCCTATGTTCTTTAGGGACAATGTCCTATGGGATCTGTACAAAGTAGTGCAGTAATTTTAGAGGTTATTCATTAGTAACAACAAAACAAATATGTTAACATTTACCAGCTGATCTGGCGAACTTTGGGCAGCCTGACAGCTAACTTTTTTACTTCTTTTGGGCTTAAGATAAATTTCTACAATTTTTCAAATAAAGAAAAAAATCATCTCGAAACAGGATTTTAACCTGCACCCTTTCGACTTTTGCGGACGAATGCTCTAACTGCTTAGCATTCAAATCATGTTAAAAAACGTAAAATCATCTGCAATGAGAATGGTTAGACCATTCGTCACCAAGAGACGAAAGAATGCAGGTTCAAATCCTTTCTTTATAAAAATGTGAGTAAATTACCGTTTGTAAAAGAAACAAATACTGTACATATAACCTATTATTATTAGATTAGATTTTTTTATAATTTTTTTTTTATAATTAATACATTTATAAATTGTGTTTATAAATTTTCATCTTGTATATGTTTTACGACAGGACATATCGGTAAGGATAGTGTAATGCGATTAAATAATTTTAACATGAGTTTTGGCGACATCGAGAGAAAAGATGTTTTTTTAATAATTATTAAATTTTGTGTTTACATTGAGTGAAATTAGTCAATTTTGGTGGCATTTTATAAAGAAATTTGAGTATCGTGTATTTCCTCGTTGCCGCCAAATCTCACTACATGAGATTGAATAATGAAGACGCCGCTTTACTCAAGACCCTGACATGACTTATTGACGACTTATGACTAATTATAATTGAGTTCCGATTTTGGTAAATTTAATGCAAATTTGTACTTGACTAATGGCAAAATACTAACGTGAATGCCAAAACCTTAAGAAAGAAAGAATTTTAACATGAAGCCAGTGTGGACAAAACAGCCGTCAACTGATAGCAATAGATTATTACAATACAAACATAATTGTAAGTGATTACGCATAAACGTTTCTGGAAAGATTGATATATTTAGCCCAGTAGGCAGTAATAGACCGCGGTAGTATTGCGATAACCATCTCAACATACATTGGCGAGTCGTCTATTTATAGAATGTTTATAAAATATCCTCAACGTTATTTATTTTGACATTAGGTGTATTTCCGATTTGCTTTTATGTTTTCTCATTTGAAAGAGAGCGTTGAAAGGTTTATGTGTATACTGTTATATCAAATCGCGGTGCCTTTTTCTTTTACATATTCCGTGTTGTTTTTAGAAGCTACTGGAAGTGATACTGAGCGTTTTTATGACATTTCGAAATTAAAAAGCGAACGAAAAACAAAACGTGGTCGCCTCTGTGGTCCGGGTGTTGGACTTGATTGCTTGAGGTCCCGGGTTCGAATCCCGGGTCAGGAAACAAAAAGAAAATTTGGCTTTTCCAATTTTCTAATAAAAAACGTTTGCTCGGGATTGGATATGTGCCCGGTTGGCGATAGGCTTGCCACCTATCACATTGTGGGACTTAGTGTCTTTGGCTAGTCGCGGGTGCCCTGGTTGTACCTCTGCCTACCTCTTCGGTGATATGGGCGTGAAAATACTATTTTAGTGGGAGACGTAAATTAACAATTAGAAGCAGAAGAAATTATTACTCCACATTTGAATATCCTTTAAATTCAGATCTACTGTCAATTGAATGCAAAAAGAAACATAGTTGAGAAATGTATGAAATGAAATTAAAATATTCTGAACTGCGATTATGCTAGTATAGCGTATATGCTATTTATCTGTAATATTAATATTCATTACTGTATTATTAATAATCAAAGACTAAATATAATAGAAAGAGACAAAATATTGTTAGTGCTGTCAGATGAATCTCCACACGACGTTTCTAAGTTCAATTTATTCCTCAGAAAAAGTTAATTAAAAATTTCACAATTTGACATATCCGCACTAATCTGACATGTCTAAAATTTTCCATCTCTTGTTTTTGTTTAATTGAAAAATCAGAGTATGCATCCAAAATAAGTTTAGTTTGCGCACAGCAGAGTCACCACCAGTATTCAATCAATTATTATTAGGATTGATAATAAATACTATATGTTACTAAAAAAAAAGCAAAACCAGAACAGTAGACAAACAGGTATCTACTTAACGTTATAATATTCCAGAAAGGACTATAAAATTAGTTAAAACTCATGTTAGTTAGTAGTTTGTTTAGACAATAGTATACATTAGAGCATGTACAATAGAAGCATTATTGGAGCAAAATATTATTCAAAGAAACAGTTTTGGGAATTACAATAATTGGGTATAATTTTTGGCAAATATTCGTTCTTTGCAAAGGTCAAAGCGCTTAAGATAAATATCTGAAGAAGGCAAATACCGTACAATTTTGTATGCTGCACGTAAAGTGTTAGTTACACAATTTGCAAATATGAATTGGTTGTGCTTTTGTTGAGCATACACGTGACACCGTATCCGCTCTATTCTTATAACCAAACATTTGCACTTCGGATGCAATGCAAAGAGACGTGTCAATTGTGAGGCATTAAAGCTACTTTGCCTTCACTTCTATCGGATCTATATATCTATGCATAGAAGAAAATAGTCGAAGAGCTCTCTATTCTTTTTGCATGTTATAATAACTAGAAAAAATTATATGGATAGACTAGATACTAGTACACTTCTGGACTTATATTACTTTAGCAGTTTATTGGCATCGCATTGCGGGATAATTATACATAACCAAACATTTGCACTTCAGATGCAATGCAAAGAGACGTGTCAATTGTAAGGCGTTAATATCGGATCGATATATCTATGCGTATTAGAAAATAGTCAAAGAGCTGTCTATTATTTTTGTATGTTATTATAACCAGAACAAATTATATGGATAGACTAGGTATTAATACATTTCTGGACTTATTAGTTTAGCAGTTATTGGTAGGTGCTATCGCATTACGGGAAAAGAAAAAAAAAGAAAAAATATTTATTTGCGAAATATGAGTTTTACAAAGATGTTACAAAATTATTTAGGCGTTTCTACATATTCTACTAACTTGTGGTGTGCAAATATGTTTAAAGGTATTAATCGAAATAGTTATTTTAATTATTTATTTGTTATTTACACACTGTTTTTGTACTGATTACATGATTATTTTTTAAAACAAACAATTTTTAGAATGTAAATTAATTTATCCCTATCTATTGTAAACTGCGACTGTTCCCGAACCTAACCAGACAGGAGAAGAAACGGCGAAACAAACTCCTCGGCAACCAGAACTGTAACCAATCTGCCTTCTCCTACTTCAGATTAAAAATAGGATTCATGCATAAAATTTTAGCTTAATCTTTAGATTAATTCTAAAGTATTAGAATATCCAATAAATAAGAATAATAATCAAATCCTGTTAGTAGTTCTAGGGTTAGCCAACTTGAACAACTAAACAATATTTCTATCTTTATATTTCAACACTAGCTGTGCTGGCGAACTTCGTTCCACCCGTTCTGTTTGTATGGAAAAAAATAAAATTCTCTTTTTCCTAGTTCTCTATCAGCTTTTCCTTTTTTTCTATTTTAAACCATCCCTGGACTTCTACAAGTAATTTAAAATTAACCATATCGGTTTAGCTGTTCTCGAGTTTTAACGAAGTTAGTTTTAGTTTTAACGAACAGCAATTATTTTTTAATGTATAAGATATATTAATGGTTGATTCAGTTCTGTTATCTTTGAATTTAAAGAAATCTTTCATTATAATTTCTGTACCAATTTATAATGCAACACTTCGAGCGCGATCTTTATCTGGTGCAAGAATTCAGTGTGAATTAGCTGGGTTTCGATCTCTTTCGTTCGATCTCTGCGAAATAGTTAAATCAAATCGGGAGTAACTCAGTATATTTCTGTAGCATATTATCCGAGTAAGGTATTTCTTCTATGCGTAATTGTAAACGCCTCGGTGGTCAAGCGGTCCAGGTATTGGACTTCATAAGGTCCCGGGTTCGTTTCTCGGGTCAGACAACAAAAAGTTTGTGGTGTTTCTAATCTATACTTCTATACCATCTATACTAATGTTATAGAGAGGAAACGTTTGATTGTTTGTTTGTTTAAAAATGAATAGGCTCCGAAACTAAGCGACTGATTTCAAAAATTCTTTCACCTTTAGAATGCTACATTATCCCTAAATTACATAGGCTGTGTTTCATCAAAATCGGTGCTGTAGAAGCCAAATTACGCAGGCGAAGCTGCGAGAAACTGCTAGTTGTCTAATAAATAAATGTTGCTCGGGATTTGATATGTGCCCGGTTGATGACAGGCTTGCAACCACATTGTGGGATTTAGTGTCTTCGGCTTGTCGTGGGTGCCCTGGTTATGCCTCTGCCTAACTCTTCGCGGATATGCCCGTGGAGATACTACTACTACTACTACCACCTAATTGTAGCGATAAAACAAATATAATATGTAGAGATTAGCACTTAGGTGGTTGTAAAAACGTTGTATACCACTGAATTAAGTTTGCACAATCTCTATAAATACTGGTAGGATATGGGCGCATTCTCTATCTAGTGCAATAATGAATGAGTAGAGTGCAGTGAATAAGTAGAGTTTCGATGTTCTCTCTCCTCGTTGCTGACTTAATCGATCTCTGCGGGATAGTAAATCAAATCAGAAATAGCTTAGTATATGTTTCTAACAAATCCCATTTAGTTCTTCTATATCAGGGGTGGGCAAATTCTTTTGACCGCGGGCCGGTAAGTTAAAAAAATCTAGTGGCGGGCCAGTAAATCAAAAATATAATTAATCTTGAGGCATATTACGATTGTAAAACGTTGTATAAAGATAACATAAGCTTTATTAAAATGAAATATATTTATGAAGTCTTAACATATGAAATACGCAATATATATGTTTGAAGTATCGATTCAGTATCTTAATTGTTCAAATTTCAAAAGTCTTTTAACATTTCGACCATTATTTTTTAAGGAGGTTCATATTTTTTCTAAAAAAACTCTCGGCGGGCCGGAATTTGCCCACTCCTGTTCTATATTATCTTTAATTTTAGATATAATATGAAGAGATTTAGTAAGTGATTGTCGTTTTTGTACATCACTGAATTAACTTTGCATAGTAACTATAAATACTGTTAGGATATGGGCACGTTTCTAGTTTAATAATTTTATATGAATGCAACGAGTCTTCAATGAATTTTCCCCCTGCGGCAAGCTTCATTGATCACTGCAGGGTACGGGTTACTGGGTCAGCCTTCAGGGGTGTGGGGTAAACTGAGGACACTGAAGCCAATTAAAGTGTAGTGAAGATATTTGAAAGAAAATAGATACGATGTTTCGAACACTATACATTTTTTAGCTACTTTCATCTAAAACTCACCCGATAATCCAATAAACGTAATGTCTTTAACTAAATTAATAAAAGAAGGGTTCATTGACCCTTAGATGAAGCTGCGGTCATAGGATTTTTTTAAATTTAATAAGTACTTATTGAAGTAACAGACACACTTTCGCATTTATAACATCCACACTAATATTATAAATGCGAAAGTAACTCTGTCTGTCTGTCTGTCTGTTACCTTTAAAGTCACGCCTAAATCACCCAACCGATTTTTCTGAAATTTGGTATGTAGATAGTTTGCATTTATGAGAAGGACATAGGCATATTATTTTTTGGAAAGTCTACCCCTAAAAGGGTTAAAAGGGGTCACAAAGTTTGTATGAGGAAAATATTTTTATTTCACATTTTTGCATGAAACTTTGAATTAATGCTTATTAGTACAAATGATGAAACACGTATGTCAGGGTTTTTCGAAATTCACCCCCATTGGGGGTTAAAGGGGGTGGCTACGTTTGTCTGGGAAATTTAATTCTATTGAAATATTTTGCGTGACACTGAAATAATGCTCTGCAATACAAATTATGAGATGTATCTCATAATTTGTATTATGACGCTTAGATATGTATATCTAAGCGTTTTTTTGAAAATCTACCCCTATGGGGGTTAACGGGGGTGGCACAATTTGCGTAGGAAAAATATTTAACTGTAATTTTTACTATAAGTCCATATCAGTGAACCACGTACTTCAGTTTATCATTAACGAAAAACACACAAAGAAATTATGATACACATAGTAGCAAAATTGGTTGAAAATCCCTACTAATATTATAAATGCGAAAGTAACTCTGTCTGTCTGTCTGTCTGTTAGGCTTTTACGCCTAAACCAGTGAACCGATATTGATGAAATTTAGTACATAGATAAAATAGACACTAAGGAACAACATTGGCTACTTTCTATTGCAAAAAATAGGGGAGAATGGGTAAAAAGTGGGGATTAATGTTTATATGTATATTCGTCATTTTTAACGCTGTAACAGTGAAATTTTGTAATTATATTGATATGATTTTATATGATTTTAATTGGAAAAATAATTAAAAATATCAGCGTTGTGATCCCTTAAAGTTCAAATATGAAACGCAGGGTTCTGCTAATGGTAAGATATTATTACTTTTGCTTGGTGAACCAGCTCTTTTATTGTGCAATTCTGATGAATCTCTAAGATTTTTAAGCAATAATTGTTTTCAAATGACGTCGTATAGAGTAGGTAGACACATCATTATGCCAGGATGTTCTCCCACATTTTTCTGTGCAAGGTCAAATTTATCACAGAATCGGTTCATACTAACATTAAAAAGCTGAAGAGTTTAATTTTGTTGCTACAATTTCTAAATGTGAGTTTCTGAAGATATCCTCTAGGTTAGTTCTGCCTAACTGCACAACCAGACCACTTGCGACTAGCCGAAGACATTAAGTCCAATGTGGTCGATGACAATCCTGTAGCCAACAGGGCACTTATCCAATCCCGGGCAAGTGGCAACGTTACTTTTAGTAGAAAATTGAAACTTTACAATTTCTATTTGGTTTTTTTTGGTGCCCGGACCGGAGATCGAACCCAAGATCTCAAGAAGTCATTCCGAAGATGGACGGTTAGACCTCAGATACGATATGTATATTTCTGAAATTTCAAAAAAAAATCTGTTAGAGGTTTCCATAACTTGCTATACAGTTTAATTTCACAGGAATTGCCGAAGTGCAGATAAAACTGTGGAGACAATAACGTATTCCTACTTATTATCTGAGGTGAAATTAGAAAAGAGAAAGTGTATGTTTAGTTTTGACGGCAAAATTGCTAAATTGATTTTGAAACTTTGAATAGCGATATAGGCTACATTTTATCTTGAAATTTTAACGTGCAGTGTTGGAGAGCTAAATATCAAATTAGTAGATTACGCGAGCGAAGCCGCGGGTAACAGCTAGTTAATTATAAATTTGAAAGTCTGTCTGTTGCTCTTTCACGGCTTAACCGCTAAACTAAAATTTGATATGCAAGGACTATGATAGGGGATGAATATTTGTATAAAAATCGTGATTATTATACGCTAAGTCGCGGGGAAACAGCTAGTTATATAGTATTCATTGAATGTGAATTTAATGAATATAATATTAATTAGGAATAGTGGGTGTTATAATATGTTATAGTTTAATCGTCTAATAGCCATTTTCAGTATGTTATTTACAGTCAGAGTTGGGTTCAATATATATATTTAAAAAAAAAAGTTGTGGTTGCTAGGTTACCAAACTATATTAACACTATTCCCTGTCGTAGTTAGATTATTGAAATTTATTTGTCTATTCAAGCTTATTTCTACACTACATTAACATATGTTCTTTTGTCATTTCTTTCTTTAGTTTTTGGCTCTAGCGTTAGCATTTGCCTTTAGTCAAGTTGAAATTCGCAACAAGTTACCCAATTTACAAAAATCGGGGTTAAATTAATCAAAAATAGCCATAAGTCTTCAAAGAAAGTCATATCAGGGTCTTGAGTAAAGCGACGGCCTCATTCTCTTCATAATAATTCTCCTCTTTATAATTATTTCATTTGTGCACTTTCACTGAACAAAATACCACCAAAACAGTCTAATTTCACTTAATATAATCACGAAATTCAATAATTATGGAAAAACTAAGACTATCTTTTCTCTGGATGGCACCAAAACTCCTGACATAAAGTCGTGAAATTCGAGCTTGATGCGTTCATCGTTGTTTATAACTTTTTATCTTTCAAGCTCTTGATCAACAATTTTTTCTATGACATTGGAAGGCAAACAAGCAAGCCCGGACCAACACGGGGAAACAAAGAAAGTAAACAAAATTATGTGCGTATTAAAAGTTCGTATAGAATAAGCTTTTCTTTAAAATAAGTATAAAATATAAAAGTATATTTTCTCGCATATCCACTAAGGGGTTGGCAGAGGCATAACCAGGGCACCCGAATTATAGGGACTATCCGAAGACTAAATCCCACTAATCACAATATGATTGGTAACAAGCCTATCGCCAACCGGGCACATATCCAATCTCGGGCAATGTCATTTTTATCAGAAAGTTGGAATTACGCATTTTCTACTTTTTTTGTTATTCGACCCGGGGTTCGATCCCGGAATCGCCAAGAAGTCAAGTCCAACGCCGGACCCATAGACTACAGATGCTATTCTTAGCTAGGTACCTATAGCTTATGAGGATCTGTCCAGACGTTCAAGGTCATCAGCTCATTTGTAAGCATGGGAGTAGTCATAAAACTAACTATGGGTATTTATTTCACGTTTGAACATATTTGAGACCTAACAGTTAAAAACACTAATAAATGCTGGTGCAACTACATGGTCTGGTGATGGAGCTCGAAGATAGGTGACGTAACCCTAAAATGCCTTCTGGTAAACCCATCGAGTTGGGACTTGTTACATTCGTCTTAACAAGATCTGTTCATACTTTCTGATGACGAAGACTTGATGACAAGGGCCTGATGAAGGAACTGAGAGGTGTCTGGAACATAGTTTAAGAGTTACGTTTCGTAATTTTTGCAGTTAATCTAAAGCACATTAAAAAGAGAAGTCTTGTTAGTAAGATTGTGTGTGTCTGTCTGTGTCAACATAACTTTTGAAGGGATGAAACCGTTTGTCGGGGGTTCATTGAAAATTTTTACTTGTAAGATTATCTATTAAAAAACAATGTTTCTTCGGATTAAGTGAGTGCTCGGTTGGCAATACGTATCTCACCTATCGCGTTGTACGACTTTCGGCTAATATTGTGCACCCTAGTTGTACCTCTGCCAATCACTTTCGGGGAAACGGGCGTGAAGATATTCTAAAAATCTTTCACTTTACAATTTTCCTCGTGTTGGTCCGGGCTCCTTTGCAGAATAGACCATCTGCCTTTCTTGCCAGGCAGCTCGTAAAAGGCGAGCATAGGCTTATCATCACTAGCACCGTGACATCTGACTAGGTGGTAGAGTTTCGCAGCGATTCACCCGGATTGGTACCACCGCTTTACCTATTCATGCCGCCATAACGTCATGACGTGTTCCGGTTCGAAGGGTAAGGTAGCCGGTAAACTTACTTTTGCTCGAGGCCTAACATCCTGACCTCAGGTTGGCACCGCATCATTACCATCTTTCTTACCACCAGCAGCGTGAATTTCTTACCACCAGGAAATCCGTCTGCTTGTTGGCCTTCCTATAACATAAAAAAAATGAAAAAAAAATGGTGTCTTGCACGTTACGAGTGTTCTGTGATGCAAGAGTTCGGTATGAATGCAGCGTGGCTTCAATGGGCCCTCCCCGTTGTCGGCTTCATTGATCTTCACGAGGTGCGGGTTACTGGGTCAGCCATAAGGGATGCGCAGTACACTCGCTGCACACTCTGTACTCGTGCATTGTAATGCTTCTCGTGCTTAGTACGAATAAAGTTATCGCTATCTTATAAAATATATAAAATAAGTTAAGTTATCGCTATCTTCTTTCGACAAAAGAAATGGGAAGAGACAAAATACGTTTAGTTCAATCTACACCTCAGAAAAGTTGTTAAACAATGTCACAAGTTGACAGGTCCGGACTAATCTGACAAGTCTAAAATGTTCCATCTCTTTCGTTTTTGTCTCATTGGAAAAAGCGATGTATCTAAAATAAGTTTAGTTAATGCTCAGCAGAATGACCAAAAGTATTTGTGATACATTTATACGATTAATGGCCGACATTATGTCACGTCAGTACTCGCTACTGTCGTGTTACATTTTTGTGTGTGTAAAACTGGAGGGTAAGAACAGATTTTGATGTATCTTTCTTCGAAAGTTATGGTACAGTCTCTGGGTCATGATCTATCTTTCGGAAAAGGCGCATCAGAATCTGTTCTTAACTTCCAAAATTGAAACACGGCAGTAGCGATTACCTTTACAAAAAATGAAATTCAAACTAAATTGGGTCTTTGTTTTCTCAGTGGAAGAGCGTCGACAGCTTATATGCTGTAGGTCGCTGGTTCAAGTCTACCCTATAGATATGGTAGAGAGACGGTATGGATTATGATGTGAAGAATAGACCATTTGCCTCTCTGCCAGTGCTATGTGTGCTAGAGCTGTCCTGCTGCCGTGTCATTTTCCGGTCCAGGTAGCCAGAAGACTTGAATTTCTACTATCACTTCATAATATAAACCAAAGTTGCTGCCTCTTTTATATGCTTATTTTATGCTTAAATCTTTAAAACTACGCAACGGATTTTGATCCGGTTTTTTGATAGATAAAGTGATTAAAGAGGAAGTTTTATATGTATATTTAATCAAAAAAAAAAGTTTTATATGTAAGGCAAACAATCAGACAAATTTTTTAATGGTAAGACATTTACGCCGCCTAAAGACACCAAAGGTGGTAATGGTGCGTTGCCAACTTAAAGCCTAGGTGTTAGGCCTCGCCCAAAAATAAGATTACCGCTCAGGCAAACACTGACGTTATGGCGGCAGGAATAGGTAAAGCGGTGGCACCAATCCGGGCGAGTCGCTGCGAAACTCTGCCATCTAGCCAGATGTCACGGTGCTAGTGACGGTAAGGCTACGCTCACAGCAACAGTACAGGAAAGCAGATGTCTATTCTACAAAGGAGCACGGACCATCATTTGTTACAATCTGGCCTTGAATGGAGGTAATTGATCTACCTCGGGTTGGTAACGCATCATTACTATCTTTGTTTGTCTATGGACATTATACTATGAGGAAATGTGTCTGCTCGCCTTCCAATCTCACTCAAATATGCTCAGCCACGGTCAGACACAGACCGTAAAAAATATAAAGACTCATTTTCTATAAAGCAATCTGTATGAACTCAGCAATTTTCCGTCACCCGTGCGAAGGTCGATTTATTTTTGGCTTCTTGACGTCACATTTTCCATGTATTAGATTCTTATTTTTCGTCTTTGGATATTTTACTCTCTCCTTGTAAAAGTACTTAAGGAAATTGTTTGTGTTATTCATGATGTAATATTTTCGAATGTACGCATTGTTTTTGAATTTCGAGCCAGAAACGATTTTCTTTGGAGTTATTGCCTTTTTTTCTTATTACCACGTCATAGAAAAACAAATGGCCTGGTTTTTATCAGGCACTTTATTTAACCCTCTTCCTATACTAATACTAGCTGGAGGGAACTGTTGTTGCTTAACTATGGCTATAGTTCTTTTTTCCCTAAGAATCTTCTCTAGAAAATAACTAACACAACAAAAAATGAAGAACGAAATTGGTGTATCCGTTCATGTTTGATGCGATAACATAGGGAAAAAGGGATGTACAATGGGACAATATTTATGTTTAGTAGATAGAAAAACAAAGAAAAATGTAAAAATGATTATGATAGATTATTCTCAGTTTGCAATATTCGTCCTTTTCACTGTAAAGTTGAATATTTAAACATAAGATTGTTACAACGAAGACTACAAGATACAAAAAAACATTTAATTATAATACTAGAATCTCTAAGAATAACCGATTGTTTGAACCCATTGCCAAAAATGATTATAAACAAAGAACAAAGGAGTATGTTACTCCTAAATTATGTAACAAAAATCCTTTTCTCTTCGAGGACAACAAATTAAAAATAGGCTACTTAAAGGTAAATATGAAAAACACATTTCTGAAAAGTGAGGAAAAATTGTAAGCTGCACGTTATATTATTGTGCATCAGAAGTTAAAATATAGAGACAGTGATACGTATTATGCGCATCGCCAACAACCTGCTTCACAGTTTGGTTAAACTTGTGTAGTGTTAACTATTTTGTATAAGTTAGTTAGTTTCTCCCCCGTGTTGGTCTGGGCTTCTTTGCAAAAAGACCATCTGCCTTCCTGCGAGGCAGCTTATGAAAGGCGAGCATAGGCTTACCGTTACCAACACCGTGATACCCTACTAGGTGGTAGAGTTTCGCAGCGAGTGTAAGGTAGCCGGTAAACTTACTTTTGCTCGAAGCCTACCATCCCGGCCTCAGGTTGGCAACGCACCATTACAACCTTTGGTGTCTCTAGGTGGCGTGAATTACTTGCCATCAGGAAATCTGTCTGCTTGTTTGCCTTTCATTATCATAAAAAAAGTTGTTTATAGAGGTAAAAATTCTAGCTATGTTTGTGTTGTAGGGGCTAATATTCGAAAATACTGATCCGATGATAAATATTCTATTAAAAGAAATTTACGTTACTTAGTAGTGTTAAAGGCTATATTTTATTATGGTTGAGCCTTTGACCTTGACCTCTTAGTATTAATAAATAAGTTCAACTACTTTAGTATGAAATACAGCCATCTTTATATCAACGGGCAATAGTCATTCATAAATTCTAAGCCATTCGACCTAGTGTCCATGAAATTAAGATCTTGGATTGATGCCCACAACTAATGACTAAAAGATAAAAATAAAATTTTGCAATTTATATATTTTTCATGTATTTCCCAATCATGTGATACGATTAGTTTTATGTCATGTCGTCTTATTTATAATTTGGCAGTAATATTGGATTAACTTTAAATTAAGTTGGGAATATTATTCGACTTGGATTTAAAAAGGAGATTATACACTTTCCCCGTGTTGGTCCGGGCTCCTTAGCAGAATAGATCGTGTGCCTTCCTGCCAGGCAACACGTAAAATGCGAGCATAAGCTTACCGTCACTAACACCGTGACATCTTACTAGTTGGTAACATACTTTTGCTTGAAGCGTAACATCCCGGCCTCAGGTTGGCAACGCACCTTTACCACCTTTGGTGTCTTTAGGCGGCGTGAATTTCTTGATGAATTCGTCTGTTTGTTTGCCTTTCATTATCATAAAAAAAACAATTATTTCTTAGAGGCCTTTTGTTAAGCGTATCGATGATACGGCACGGAAATATCCTTATGTTGGAATCAACTTGTAGACCTAGCACCACACGTCTCTGAGGATCTAGATCCTTTTCAGCCTTAACCCTAAAATAAGATTAATTATGTATTTAGGTAGGTTAGGAATATAGACTCCTGCGGGATGTCTGCATCACTAGACCTAAGATGATAGGCAGAAACCTAAGGTTAAGAGAGTTTTTTAGGAGGTGGTGGTTTCCTCAAATCTGGTCAAGCAGCCTTACTTGACCAATTTAAGGCTTGAAGGTGCCTTTGCCACTTTAAGAGGGTGGTAAATGAGTAAGAACTATGGTTAAACCTATTCAAAATTTAGACAAGACTACCACCCGTATTACAAAAAAAGTAAAAAAGACGATGGGTGTTAACCAATTAAATAGATATACCAAATCCCGCGAATCGTTGGAGCCGAATTTTTTTAATACTAATAACTGACTCGGCAGACGTTTTTATGCTATTTTTTGCTGTGATTCACTATCATCACTTAGGGTTGTAAAAATGGATGTTAGCCTATTCTCAGACCTACTCAATATGCTCACAAAATTTCATGGGAATCGGTCAAGCCGTTTCGGAGGAGTACAGTAACTTACATTGTGACACGGGAATTTTAAATATAAGACTAGCTGACCCGCAGACGTTGTTCTGCTATATTTTTAATGTGATTGTAGTAAAAAAATGGGGTGAGTCACTCTTGTCACTTAGGGGTAGAAAAATAGATGTTGGCCGATTCTCAGATCTACTCAATATGCTCACAAAATTTCACGAAAATCAGTCGGGCCGTTATGGAGGAGTTCAATCACGCACATCGTGACACAATAATTTTTACACAAGTCTAGCTGACCTCGCAGTCGTTGTTCTGCTACTTTTTAATATGATTTTAGTAAAAAAATGGGGTGAGTTACCTTTGTCACATAAGGGTATAAAAATAGATGTTGGCCAATTCTCAGACCAACTCAACATACTCACAAAATTTCATGAGAATCGATCAAGCCGTTTCGGAGGAGTAGGGGAACGAACATTGTGACACGAGAATTTTATACATAAGACTAGCTGACCCGGCAGACGTTGATCTGCTATATTTTTAATGTGATTTTCGTAAAAAAAATTGGGGCGAGTCACCCTTATGACGTTAGCCTATTCTCAGACCTACTCAATATGCTTACAATATTTCATGAGAATCGGTCAAGCCGTTTCGGAGGAGTATGGGAACACATCAACATGGTGACAAGAGAATTTTTTTTAAGAGGCATTTAGTGGCTGTCCAGTCCTAGGTCCTAGTTTGATTCATAGGTTGGACAAAAAACGGGTTTTTTCAATGTTCTAATAATAAAAAAAACGGATATGTGTCCGGTTGGCGATAGGTTTTCCACTTATCACATTGTGGGATTGATTGTATTCGGCTAGTCGTGGGCACCCACGACTAGCTGTACTTTTGCCCACCTCTTAGGGAATACCGTCGTTGAGACACTAAAAAAAATAACTTCTAAGTGAACTGGATAAAACACCTCCTAATATTTTACATTTATCATAACCCTTTACCTACCTATTATTTTCTTATATTCGTGGCAGCAAATTCTTCTCCAGCACTGTACTTCATATTTATTTGATTGACTGATATGTTGTGTTAGGAGGGTATATGTTGGTGATTACTAAGTTATTAAAAAAGAAAGAAGTATCTTCTCGTTAATTTTCAAAGTGGTAGTGTCTGCCTACCTCTTCGAAAATTCCAGTACATACCCGGTTTTAACAATTAGCTGAAGACACTGAGTCCTATAATCCAAACATAAAAATAAAGGGAGGGTTTTAAAGATAAGAAAAAGGGAAAATCTGCAAAAAAACTAGGAAAAACATCAGTTTATTTTTTCCCATACAAACTGAACGGGTGGAACAAAGCTATCTGAATAATGCTTATTTAAAAAAAAGAATTTAATTTAATTACAAAAAAAGAATTTAATTAATAGTTAAATTCTGGTCTCTTTAATAGTAGTCAGAGTGGTTATCCATTGGACCAATGGGGCAGACATAGATATGTGTGCTTACATATTTCAAGCTCCATAAAAACTGTGGTTCGCTTAGAAGCTCATACAAATGGCAACTCTAGCCGTTACCATCATTCATAGTGACGTCACATGGCCATTCAGGTCGAACGACCTTGTGTCTTTTTGCACTAAACCTTAATGCGTTTTGGTTAAAGAGCATTTTCCTTTGTCTTATCGGTCACAAACACATACGCATTCATGGCGTATGCACACAGGCGCATTGACCGGGTCAAATCCCATTCTCCGGTCTCCATTGATATTTTGCACCGCAGTTTCATTGATGATAATAATATTTTATTCACTGTGAGAGTCATATAAATAACACGCGATTCATGTAATGTTGCAATTATATTTAGAGACTACGGCACGGAAATAAAGTGAAGCGATTCGTCGTTTTCTTAAAGTATGAGTCATTTTTATTTTTTTGTTGATAGTTTGACTTATATGTCAATAATAAAATGGTTTTATTGGCATTTGCCACGTATACATTGATAATTATTAAGGAAATGCATTAAAAGCGTACAGTTAAATGTTCAGGAAACGGAAATATATGTATTTGCTTTTAGACATTAGTTAGTTACTTTACGAATGGTTAGTTATCAATTAAACTGGGCTAGATGTAACCCGTAGTTACACCGGCGTATTAGATATTTTGTTCCTTTGCGGGAATCCGTTTAGTTATTTTCAAAATGGACCTCCAGCTTCCTAGCGATCGACGAACGAAACTTATCTTAAGATCGCTACATTATACGAGTAGTAACTAGTGAAATAGTAAATATCGCTGGACAAGTTACACAATTTGAATCTAACCTCAAAGTAAGCAAATTATATGCTTGTGTTATGGGTGTTAGTCAACGATACTAATACATAGAAATACTTAAATAGATACCAGAATAAATTTAATAAACACCTAGACCCGGAAATGCACACATCACACAAATGCCTGCCCCCGTCGGGAATCGAATCCGAGCCTCGCGGTTGGTCTGTATAGTTAGGCGTGTACGCTAGCCACTCGACCAACGAGGCGGTACATTATGTACCAAGTGAGAAAACGATAAACAAAAACGCTTAGCATTTATTGTGGATAATGCTGTTAGTGGAACTCGTAAGCTCTCCTAGTTCAGGAATATGAAGTGGGTTGAAACTAGTGTCCAAAGGAAACTGGTTTTTTAGTCGAAACCAAAACCGAAACCGAACTTTCGGATTTTCGTTCACTTTCGAACGAAACCGAAACTTACCTGAATATGTTACAAATTTTTGATACTGATGTCTAGTGTAAACCAAATTTTTTCTTAGTTATACCTCCAGCCAGTTACATATTATGTAACTAGCAATGTTAAATGAAATAAAAATACAATTGTTAATGGTCGGAGATAGGTAAAATATTTACCTACTTATTTAAATTTTTGTACAAGCAGAAAATAAATTCCTAGGCGAGTATCCGTAGTGGCGAAATTTACTGAAAGACGCACAGTAATTTACGAACACAGGAATATCGACATGGCCGCAGGCTTCAATAATTTTTTGCCGAAACCGAAATTTAAGCCGAAACTAGATTTTATGGCCGAAACAGAAACCGATACTTTCGATCGGTCACTAGTTGAAACTTAACTACTGTTTTTTTAGTATTCCGGTTTAGTAATTAATACATAACAGAGATTAGTATATTTATTATTATTTGATAATATTTAGTATCTTATACTCGTAAACAAAAGAACTTACATATCTGTTTACCTAAGCCTCGAATTTAGATTATGGGAACATCTTAAAGCCTATACATTATAATAATATTATAATATCTTCTATATATCTCATCTCATTGTAGCTGCATTATTATTGTGAATGTTGTATATATCTTTAAAGGCAAATCATCTTGAACAAAACTGATATGTGGTGTAATTAACAATGTCTAGTGATAAGCAAGTGGCGTATCTGTTTAAATAAAATAAAATAAAAAAAATATATAAAAATCAATTGCTGTTCGTTAGTCTCCGATTTCGCTAATTAAGGTTTTGAGTTATTTGTTCAAGTCCAGGGAAGGTTTAAAAGATAAGAAAAAGGAAAAAAACTTGCGAGAAATTAAGAAAAACAACATTTTACTTTTTCCCATACAAACTGAACAGCTGGACTGGACAGCTAGTAAAATATAAATATTTGAATGAGCTTTTTGTAAAGTTCGTGTAATGTCAAAAATAAAATACCATCGAATTCATCGGTTCGCAAGAAGCGGAATTACCTTGCCTTTATTATTTGGCACTTGTCTCCAAGATACTTCAATGGGTAGCACCGTGGGCTGCGGGGTGCGGGGTGCCCAGGGATGGCTCGTGACCCACTTATCAGTGCACAACCTGATCTATTTTCTGAATGACGTCATACCGCCATTCAACCCCGGAAAGCTGAATCGATGCTCCAAAAGTAGGTCGAACTGAATGGAACCCCTGCACATTCATGAGTTATTTTTAAACTCGAGGGCAAAATGTTTTTGCATATATACTAATTATTTCTGTTATATACATTATTCATTAAAGTATCATACATACTTATTAGCATATTATCTTGTTTTGAAATTATTCTTGTAAAAACGAGTTGGAATGAATGGATTTAAACATTATCTTATGTACCTATTGTAGCATACGGTCTGGTGTCATTTATTTTTAAGAAGTTACAAATTACTTAATCGTTCCAACATATTTTTACATATTTTGGTGTATAATTGTTTTAATCTATTTATATAAAAATTAACACCGTTTCCTTGGTCACGGCATCACGTGTGAATGATTGGACCGATTTCACTAATTATTTTTTTGTTGTATTTGTTATTATTAGGAGAAGGTTCTTACGGAAAAAAATATTAAGAAAATCTCTCAGAAATATTGAAAAATATACATTTAATTTTGCATATTTTAAAAAACGCGCTTAACGAATGTCAATGTCATTCACAGCCAAAAACTATATTGAAAGAGCATCGGTTGTTCGGAAACGTGGTTACTTAATTAAATTCGAGCATTATTTGTTCGGGAACGTAATATCATTTTAATTTTTCCCATAAAACTGAACGGGCGGTACGAAGTTCGCCGGGACAGCTAGTATGTAAATAAAATTGATGTAGTTTATACTTTTAATTTTTGAATTTTAAGAAAGCAACATAAGTTAATGTGTTATACTTTAAGTTCTTACCGCCAGTTTTTTTTTTATCAAATCGGACACAAGCGGGTTAATAAATATCTCGAAGCTAAGAAATACAAGTGGCGACCACTGGTGTCTGCGGTTTCTGTCCCTATATATGTTTAAATCTTTGAAACTACGCAATGGATTTTGACGACATTTTTTTAAATACTGTGATTCAAGAGGAAAGTTTATATGTATATATAACAATATAAATGTTTGTGATAATGTTCTATATTAAACTTAAATAGTTCTTTCATGAAATGCGTTCTATACCAAATGAATGTTAAACGCATATGTAATTAGTCGGTTGATTATCACAATGTATTAATATAGCATGCTAATGTATGGCGAAATATGCTTTAAGTGCTGTAATTTTATGTAAGATCTAATTACACTGTTTTTGTAAATAGACTATTGAATCGAATCGACAAGGTGGCAGGAATAGTTAACGCGGTACCAACCTTCGTGTCGTTACAAAACTCTACCAACTAAACCAAGAAAGCTGTACCAAGCAGTTGACTTATTTTCTAAAAAAAGACCCTGGGACCGACCAGGTGAAAAAATAATACAGTTTCTAAATTTAACATCTATAAAATGTATTTTTACAATTTTTTAATAAAAACTATATTTCCCGGGATTGAATAGGTGCCGGATGGGCGATAGGTTTGTAACTAACACATTGTAATACTAGGTACCTTTGGCTGATCGTGAACTTACACATCTGCCTACTCTCTCCAGAAAAGGAACGTGAAGTTACTTTTTAATGTATGTAATGTATGTTATTGTTGCAGATATCGCGGGCGAGTATCGACGCGTGTAAAGATTACTTCAGAGACGACCTTATCAAATCGGACTGGCAGCTGATGGTTGAACTGAAGAAGTTGTTCCAGATACTTTAATCAGCCCCAACGTCCCGTTGCCATAACATTGTGAACTCTACGTCCATTGGATTAGAATAGAATTTTGTATACGGTAAAGCGCATCCCTTTAGGCATAACATACAATTCCATGGTGCGAAATTCGGATTTACAATCTTCTCAGTCGCATTATTGTCTCACTTTCGCAGAAATTTCTATTGATATTGAAATATGAATGACGGGCTTGTTATGTCACAGCAACGATAAACTATGGATTATTCGGAAAAAATTGGCTATTGGTAAATATTGTGCGTGCGCTGTGCGTAGGAAGCACTGTTTGTTGAGAGCTAGGATTCAACGAGTAGTCTATATCGATCCATCGATTGATATTTCTGCGAAGGGTTTAGGTCGTGTCCTATGATGATAGGTACTTTTAATCTTCTGCTCTCAGTTTTCCTGCAGTAAGTTTGCAGATCAGTGAGAAAGATTTTATCACACTAGAAGAGTACATTTTTTTTATATTACAACTCGATATCATATCAGCCAAATCATACAGATACACGAAGAAGGACCCCGCTCGCACGTAAAATGATATGAACTAACCATGCGCATGCGCAACTTGACGTTGCTCATGAGTATTAGTTTTAAATATGAACAAGCGGGCGTGCGCCTTCGTAAAACTTCAGTGGCTTATCGGCAACGCAAAATATTTGAAAACGTTGCCGTTGAGTGTGTTTTTTTACTCTACGCCTGATTAATTCCATCTATTGACCATATCATAGAATCTCAATAGGCATACTATCCCATAAAATGTGTCGTCCATTGTTAAAAAGGCGAGTATTATTTGTCCCTGGAGGACAAAAGTCCACTATACATTTGTATGCATTTTGTGGTTTCCTACGCGCTATTATTTTTTTTATTTGATTTACTACAAATATTGTAAGTTACCAAGAATATTACTTGTCAATGCAGTTCTTAAATCGAATACATGATAGATTTTTACCCGTTTTTAATACCCGTTGTGTATAATATTAAAAAATATCAGCTTAACTTTTAGAGTAGTTAGAAGTTATAATATAAAGGCCAGGATGTACACCTGGCGATCATTTCTTTCGCTTTTTAAACGTATAGGTATGTCCTGTACAACTTACGGCCTTGAAAAAAGATACCGGCGATAGGCACATAAAACAGAAGAAGCGAAACGAATCGCGTGATTCGTCCGCAAAGCGCATAGTGCAGTTTAGACTTTAGACCAATTAATACCTACTCTTGTTCGAGAAATTTGTCGATGCAGGCATCCTTGCCCTGTAACAAAAGAATTTGAGCTTTAGACTAATCGTTTTCGTATTGCAATACATCAAACAAAAATGCTAATTGTGGATGTATACGTCCTTTTTTTCGAATTGGCTAATATGTTGCTAACCGCGAGGTTTTTACAACTACAACGGGCTATATATACGTTCTTAGTATCAGTCTAGAACATTGGATTGGTCTACAGCTTAGGAAATATATGCCAATTATCAAAATGAAAACTTCCTGATATAAATTAAAATAACTTCCTGAACATACCTTGTACAACTCTCTCAAAAATAACGTAATATTTTAATATTGTAACGAAAGAGATAGTTATATATTACAGTACGAAGAAGTGGGAAAGAGTGTGACCAAGTATATCCATACTTAATGTCATAAATGCGATTCTGTCTGTTTCTCTTTCAAGGCTACACCGCTGATTCGATTGTGATGAAATTTAACATGCGTATAGCTAAAGATCCGCGTTCTAATTAATGCTAGTATTTTTTTAAATAACTCCCATAGGACTATGTTACATATACTATGTATGTACAAACAGCTAGTTCATTGTAAATCTTCAAAAAGCGCTGACGTATGCCGGTCCAGTAAGGTCAAATATACACTACTTTGTAGATATATCGCGTTTTCTGATATAGTATCTCCTGTATGTATACACAATATCGTTTATCAGCGTTCAAAGCCCATTCATAGACAACAACACCACTTTTGTATACTTAATAAACGGACAAAATTATCATCATAGTAAATAACCTATTGTAAATAATAATTATATTTATTTACGGACGTTCGTTTCACGCAACCTTTGGTATCTTTATTTGGATATTTAGATTATTCGTTTTCTATTTGATACATTTTCATATATACTTTTTTGTAAATATTAATACAATTTATTTACTGAATGTTTTCATTGTAAATAAACGCTTTTAAATTTTATACGCAGTGCAATTTAGTGATAGTTCGGTGCTTTGCATGAAGAATAATAGTGGAACTTTTTGCTTAAAAATGTATTAAATTTCTTAAACAAAATAACTTGAGTCTTTTCAAAGAAAGAGAGAATAGACATATACTTACTAAAAAGTTAATTATGTATTTTCTCCTTCCTTCTTTATTTTTATGAAGTGTCAAACAAAAACACATGAAAAGTAAAGATCAAAATCACACCTACAATGTTAAGTATTAACACATTATAATATTGCCCTTATATGAATTGAGCGTATTAATTGCTCACGTTGGACAGTCAGTGAGTTACTTTTAGTACGTCTTGGGCGTTAATTCACGAATGCGACCAAACTAGAAGTATAATTAGTGCTAATCACGATTAAAAAATTAAATCTTCATAATCTAGTTGTCATTTTAATATTTTACTGTAAATGCAATTTAAATGGTTAAGTCTTTTACGTCCCATTTTTGCGTAATTCGAATTAGTAGAATTATTGCCTCTGTGATCTAGCAGTTCTGGTGTTGAACTTTATTGTACGAGGTCCCGGGTTCGAATTCCGGGTCGGGTAACAAAAAGAAAATTTGTTTTTTTAAATTTTCTAATTACAAAAATGTTGCTCGGGATTAGATATGTGCTCGGTTGTAGACAGGCTTGCCACCTATCACATTGTGGGACTTAGTGTTTTCGGCTAGTCGTGGGTGCCCTGGTTGTGCCTCTGCCTACCTCTTCGGGGATATGGGCATTAATGTACTTTTTTTAGAATTATCTATTGAGGACTCACTGTTTTTAAAATATAGACTCGGGAGCGGGTGCCTTATCGTAGAGGTCTTTTTAAATTTCGCAGAGTGTTGCCAGTTTATTAACCTTAAAATCGATGATAAAGTTTACATTATTGTAGATATTTTATGCCAAGAATTTGTTCCATGTTAAAGATACAAGAGGTTGTAATTTTTCGTAGATATTGTCCCTTTTTGAAATGCTTTGTATTATATAGATGGAATCGGACGTATTCTTATATTGGAGAATTTTAATAAACTAGAAAATATATTACGCTGGACTTTTATTTTTAAATGCTCCTTTAACAACATGACTTTCTAAACACTGCAAAGTTGTTATTGTTGACATAAACAGTGGCTTCTACGCACGCAATTGTCTTTTTCGTTGATGATTTTGATGGAAACAAAGTATAGATACTATTTGGTTATTTAAGAATAGTCTGACTACAGACATTTATGCCCAGTTCCTATAAGATATGAGTCTATTGCAGTGAAACTTCTTTAGAATCGTTGTGATTTCAAAACGGGTGCAACGGAAAAACGACAGGTAAGTGACACAAATATATATTCGTCTCATTCTTTTGTCGATTTACTGAAGTTTCACTTCTATCGTGTGTGAATCGCACACACATTTTATTTGCTCTTGGACGGTAGTTTTGATTTGTTGATCTAAGAGTAACGCTTCGTTACTTTTAAGCAAACTACGAATTATATTTACGGATTATACTTACGGACTAGGGTTCGTTGATTATAGGAACCGGGCGTTACAGCATGATGAGTTAGCCGCTAATATCATGCAGGAAGTTAATTAATCCCTTCAAGATCCCTAGATTCAAAGCTTATTGGAGTGAAGAAGTGAAAGGGATTTTTATAAAATTTCACTATTTAGAGAATATTCGTGCAAAGCCAACAGTAGTAAATCCAAAGCATTAAGATAGTGTGATAATTCTTCGATTGAAATTGGAAAATATAAAATAAAGGTTGTTGTTTGTATATTACAAATATTCCAGAAAAAAATAATTGGGATAGGCTACTGGGACGCTTCTCTATCCAAAATAATTGCTTTTCGAATTCTTGTCTAATTGTTCGCGCATTCTAGAAAACAACTGGATCATTTTCAACAAGATATTCGTCATTTGAAGGATCAATAACAAACAAAAAATACAAGAGAATTTTCACCAGCTTCTGCCTAGATAATACTAGTATGCTAGTGTTGATGTCAAGGTGTTATAAGGTGACATGGTGAAGAAAGAGGAAATAAGAGGTATCAGAGTCAGAGTTTCTAGCAAGGCGGAGTTTACTTGTGAAGACCTTAGAGTGAGCAACTAAGAGTTGGGTATGTATAATTCCAAAAAAAATCCAAAAATTGGAAAAATCCAATTTTCTATTTGTTGGCCGACCCGGGATTCGAACCCAGGACCTCATGCAGTCAAGTCCAACACCCGGACCGCCAGACCACAGAGGCGATTACTGCGATACTGTGTAGTGAAGAACATAAACAATAACAACTATTGTCAACCGAACTGGGTAGGTAAGTATAAAACGAAATGTAGGAGCATAATGTCGAATTCAAGTCCAAAAATGAGTAGATCAAAAGTGCTATTATAACTCAGGTAAATATTATAAGTACAATCATAAATCATAGACTTTGCTTGGAGCCAATGACAATGCGGGTCCTTTTTTGATAAAAGGCAGTAACAATGTCATTGATCGACTTTCTTATGCCTGAGATGCCCATAAGAGTTTTTTTTATTTATCTCTTTCCTGTTGGGTGATAGAACGAGACAAGCTTATTTAAATAACATAAATAGGTCATGTAAAAAGACTAGCAGATGAAAGATTGACAAAGCAGATATACTATGGGAATACGGAAGGATGTAGGTACCCGGGGAGGCTTAGGTTGACATTCGATAGGGTCGTGTCAAGAGTCTCTGAAACCGGCGTGTTTGTATGAAAAGGGTAATTAACGTGAAGGAAGCCAGACAGGTTTGTCAGGATCGTGAGTTTTGGCACTCCATACTCTCAGCCAACCTCGTGAGGGACTTGGCGTGAAGATATGTATGTATATTGAATTGTCAAACATGTTAAAGTTAAAGTAAAATTACGTTGATTTATAATAGAGTGATTTTACTCAAGCTAACTCAAATATATTTAACTCTCTAACGTGCAAGCAGTTTCCAGTTTAGGCCCTCTTGCACGTTTCTTTGTTAAATTTTAAATTGATACAGAGAAAATTACTTTATTCTATTAGGTACTAGTTACTCTTTAATAATTAAGTCGACATTTTCTATACAAAAGTATGTCTTAACGATAGTTTAAATGTTAATTGACGTGTCTGAATATTTACGCTCGTCAGGGAACTTATATAAGTATGGCTTTTCTTTAAAACAGCCAGAAACTTCGATATGACATAGCCTTAACTAAGTCTCAAGAGGGCAGACATAGCTTAGTCCACCTAAAAGTCTGAAATCTGTCTACTTATTTGTGTTCCGATCCGGTGATAGATTTTAAAATTATATGTACTATGTATGTATAATAACTTCATACTAACAGCTTATATGGTTTATGTGAAATAAACGTTTGCCCCTGCTTCGCACGGTTATGAAATATACATATAAACCTTCCTCTTCAATCACTTTATCTATAAAAAAAACCGCATCAAAATCTGTTGCGTAGTGTTAAAGATTTAAGCATACAAAGGGACAGAGGAAGCGATTTTTTTTTAATATTCTGTAGTGATATAAATGCATGAATACGGACTTATTGCATTTTAAATGTTACCTGCCCGTGAGTGGAAGTGATTTCCACCTCTTAATAAAATCCAGACGTGCCCTCATTTGAAGTGGTCGGTCAGGATACAGTGACGTCCAAGAATATATGTCCTAGATTGATATTGTAATGCCAATGGAAACTGGATATATTCAGATGAACCTACCTCATGTTAACCTTACCAATTGTTCTATAAGTGTCACAACATTCCTGGCAACAATGATTGCTTGTAAGTTCAGGCTGGGTATGGATATAGCATAATGGGATAATAGTACAAAACTGTAATACCAGCAAGTTTTAGGTTTTTACGTAACTAGTTTTTTGTAATTTCTTACTTACCAGCTATAACCCGCGGCGTTGCTACAGGAATATTCATCATCATCATCATCAGCCGGAAGACGCCCATTGCTGGACATAGGCCTCCCCCAAAGAGCGCCACAAGTCACGGTCACCAGCCGCTTGTAACCATTGTTTCGGGACAAAAACTATCCTGTGTTAATCCAAGTTACCCTCTATGTGTGCCAAATTTCATGAAAATAGCTTCAGCAGTTTTTGCGTGAAGGAGTTACAAATAAACATGCAAATTTTGCATTTATAATATATGTAGGATTAGGGTGTCTAGTGAACTATATTACGTATCTATTACAAGAAAAAACACATATGATTTTTTTAATGTGAATGGTCAGTGAACAATCATATGAATCTCCTGATGGTAAGGGATAACCGTGGCGTATACCATGGATGTTACAGGTGCGTCGCTGTTTTTAAGTAGGGATTACAGGCCTATTATGCAAGTCCACCGGCTACACTACCCTCCAGGTCGGAACAGAGTTATTATGGCGCAGGAATAAGTAAGACGGTGGATCCCTACCCGGGGAAGTTGCTGCAAAGCACTCTACCACCAGTGGTCTTGTTAGTGATAACTGATGACTGATGACCATATTTTAACCAGTGCTTACCACTTACGTGCTGCTTGCCAGGAAGGCAAATGGTCTATTCTATACAGCGGTCCCGGATTAACATGGGAAAAGCAACAAGAAGAGGGCCAGTTACAGGTTTTCACGTATAAACAGAAGTTAACTATGTAAAATTATACATAATGGAATTTCACCAAGTGCCTAGGATAGAAACTATTCAACGTTAAAATTTTTCAATAATCTGGCAAATCAAATCTGGCAAAGTAGGTACTTGGTATGTGTACAGAAAAGGTTTTAACATTTTTTTTGTTAGGATTGTTAAAAGTATCACTTGCTCTTCCTCGAAAGATGTGCATACTTTTATCTTTAGAGGAAGAGCAATTGCAACACTGCAAACAATTAGATTAAAGTAACATATAATCTGTATGTATAAGAAAATCGTGTTAGTTGAACTATTTATAACTCAAGAACAGCTGAACCTATTCAGCTAAATAGTAAGCAAAGTAGCTTAGGATCATGAGACGGACATAGGATAATTTTAATCCCGTTCGGCTGTGAGGAAACTAGAAAAAAATAATAATTTTTAAATGCAAACTGGACGGGTAGAAGGAAGTTCGCTGGAACAGTTAGAAATAAATTTAAGCCAGGAACATACAAGTGGTCTTAACAAGAACTCATTTATGTATAGATCTGATTTTATCAACAGCAGACAGAGAAAGCAAGTTAATACTAGCAGAAGTAAGTGTTATTGTCTCTCTCAATGACAAAAATACATTGCCAAAACTCTACTTAGATCAATGAATCATTGCCACAGTGATAAACTATCACTTGTCTCTTACAATCTGCTTAGTGAAAGCATTTGACCTATGTTTTTGGTACCAATATTTTGAAGATCTCTATTATTTGCCCTAACTTTTTACCCCAATATAATCTTTTTAAATAACCCTTGCTATGATTGGCATGAATAAGACAAATCTGAAATTCCCTCTATTCTATTGCATTTCTTACCTGAATTAAGCCGTGAACTGACCGTACCGCAAAACCAGGGTAATAACTATCACTACATAGTATAAAACAAGGTCGCTTTCTGCTGCCTGTCCCTATGTATACTTAGATCTTTAAAATTAACTCGGTTTTCACTATTATTTAGATAACTTTTTCCGTCGGTTTATACATACAACACATTCTAATTAAGCATTTGTATAGTAGAGAAATTTCCATACTAAGTCGTTAAAAAAAGGATTTTTGGTCGCTTACGTTGCATGCTCTGGCTACACCGTTTGAGATACATCTACATAATGTACTACGGAAATGTATATCTGAAAAAGGCCTACAAAAAGTCTGGAATAGCTTATATCTATCTTCTAAAGCTGACTCACAGTAACAATTTTTATGACTGAAAAATATGTTTAAAAACTAGGTACTACTCCCAACCATTGTTAATCCTTACCCACATATGTATCTTAGTTACCTTGGCCATTTAATGTAGATCAAATGTGCACTTTACTTATATTCATTTAAATGAGTACTTTAGAAGTTATCACAGATTTAAAATTACACGTAACCAAAAATATTTGCACTGAACGGCTGGCATCGCACCGCGGACCCTTTGGCGTCGCTTCTTGCGGATTGCTGCCCGGATGGTCAGCATACGTCCGATCCCCGAAAAATGTCAGAGTTGCATAAGTGGGGTTCGTACATGTTAGGGTTGCCTATAGGGAAACATGTGCCTTATCTGCACTTTGGATAAAATGAAAGAATTGTCGAAATAAAACATATAGGCAAAATATAAAAGTAAATAAGTAGAAATGTAGTATTACAATTTAGATATTACAAAGTCTTCAAGGTATAGGGAAGTGGGAATTATTTTACTCCGACCTTAACGCGTGCGAAGTTGCGGGCAAAAGTTAGTACCTTGTAATATAGAATATATTTTGTACTTGTTTTGTGCAAGCAAGCCATTGCATCAACCATAATTAGAGCACACTAGAGACGCAAGCATAGTGGTGTGAGGTTTGCCTTTTATCTTTATTTTCTCAATAATGGCTCCCGGAAGGATATCTGTCTAAAGCAAGCCAATGCCAGCTAAGCAGCATCATCGTTTGGGAGGAGCTTATTTGTAGGTACCGCGATGACATTTCCGGGTTTACGACTGACACGACTTTATAATTAAGATAGGACAATTATGACAACTACAAACATAAATTTGGCTAGTTTTCATGTGTTTGTCACTCCTAATATGGGCTTGGTATTGGCAGTTTCGTGTTTTTTGTGTAATTTTTTGGGTGCAATAATAAAGGTTGCTATGGTGATTTCGTTTGCGTGGGCGAGGGGGTGTTATTTTCAGGGTCTAGGTCACGCCCAGGTGGTCAGGGCGCAGGCGCGGGATATCTGGGGCTGTAGGAACAAGTGCAATTCAAACCCCGTCGGATACTTCCTGGTGGAAGGCCAAATCCCGCGAGTTCCTGTGTGTGGGGAAATTAAATAATTGGCTGTGTTTTGTGAGTGTTCACATCGAAATTTTCAGTGTTTTTATTGTCAAAGGCATTTAAATGTATTCCTGTGTGTTAAAGTGCTTATGAAAAAGGTAAAATTTGTATACCTACTTATTAATATATGTATTTAAGATAAAGATTAAAAAAATATGTCGACTTTTAGGAATTTATAGAATAAATCTAACTCATAGTATATTTTTGTGACATGCTTTTATCTGTAAGGGCTCCAGTCAACCAGTCTTGAGAAGTACCTACCATTTAAAACGTATCAAATAAGCCCAAACTCGGTAGAACGGTGTGGGAATTAAGGAGTTCCTCTGGTTAACTACCGATTCCATCACCAGGTCAGCTCCATTTCATAATCATTTTGATTTATGAGCCGATTAACTTCAGCACATTCGGTAACCTAGAAGTAGGTTTAAATCAACATGTAAGATTTTACCCGGTTTATTATAATGTGTTTAATTAAACATATTATAATAAACCTTAATTTTAATAATACATGCCAATCGTTATTTGCAAGGTCTTACTTAATATCATAAAACTGACCAGGCGAATTACGTTGTACCCATTCAATTTGTATGTGAAAAATGAAAATGTTTTTCCTAATATCCTCTTAGTTTTTCCCATTTTCTTATCCGGGTTACTACATCCATCCACATTCGCATTGTATATCTGGTTCCTCAATCTTTCTTTGTTTTTAAAATAAAAATGATTTTTAAAAAATCTAGGGACTTTTAAATAGATTTATTGACCAGGCAAACCTTATTTTGTTAATTACATTTAATTAATATAAGACACTAGTTATGTGAAAGTATATATAACGTAAGGATATATGTAATAAATAATGACAATGTCAGTAGACTGACACAATAGGCCTAAACATCCCGCCATAACAACACATCATAGGACGGCGATGCATCTATAACATATATGGTGTTGATAGGCCAGGGACATCTCTCTTACCATCAGGAGACCCGTGTGCTTGTCCACTGGTCGCTTATTTTACAAAAATATTTCCAGTAGTTACGTCTGCGTATTAAAGTTATTTGGCATTTTGTTTACGAATCTATTTATTCGCTGATTAAAATTGATAGTTTAATTCGCGAATCATTGGCATAAATATTCAAGAGACAGTTTAAACTTTCTAATGTTTATTGTTAATTATTTACTAAAAAAATTAGACAGGTAGTAGGATATGTAATTAGATAGGATACTTTTGTAACTATGATAGTTACCATCAGATTTTTTTTAAAACATAAGTACTCATACTCCAATAGCGGTAGTAGATTTAACAATTTAAGATTCTGGAATCTCAACATACAAAAATTGTATCATATTATCGCCTACACAACAAACAAACACACTCTTTTTTTTGGAATAACTAATGTGTTGCCAACTTCGCCGTTTTTGAAACTTCACCAGGCGTTGTTGACCGAGCAGAGAAGTCAGCCCAAGACATCATTATTTAGATGGATTGGACTGTTCCAAACACACTCTCTTTTTAATATTATATACGTATATATCTTTACGCTAAGCCCCTTACAGAGAAGACATAGACTATCCAGCCCCACATGTCACGATCCTTGCATACCTGCCTGGCTACTTCCCCATTAATTACCCTTTTTATACAAACACGTCGATTTCGGTGACTCTTGACACCACCATAGGACAAAACCGGAGAGATTTGATCTTGTCAAGCTTGGTCTCTCCAGGTACCATCCATCCATATTCGTATTACCTACATATTTGCTTTGTTAATCTTCCATGTCCTTCTTTCCACATGACCGAAACAGCGGAGCAATATGTTTTGTAATATGGATAGTTAAAATGTTTATAAAAATCTGGAAATACAACTTTAAGATAATAAGCAGATTGGTCTTTTTATAGTTTCAGAACAGCTTTTTCACTATATTGAAATAAAATTAAAAAAAATATCTGACATAGGTATGTACCATTTTAATCTTGATAATCCTGAAATCGTGGCACGTCTTGCCTAATTTTTTGCCGTCGCTTTACCAATTCTCGCCATCGTAACGTCAATATTCGCCTGTACATGTTTCGGTTTGCAGGGTAGCGTACCTGGCTAATTTTCACAAGAGGCCTATCATCCTAGTCTGAGAAAAAACCCATCTTTAACTTCTTTAAGGAAATCAATTTATTTGCCTTTCATACATCACAAATAAAGTAGCTAAGTGCAATTTGGACTCGCCGTGGAAGTGTTCTATACTGAAAGAAGCAAGCAGTACTTGACTAGGTAGGATCAGTGTAATTACAAAAAAAATGATTCAATAAGTCAAATTTATTTCAATAATTCATCTACGTACACAAAAATAGAGTATTTTTCTCGATTTCCCCGGGATTCCTTCATCAGACCCGAGATCAGATTCCTTCACTTAGTGGCCATGGGATTGACTCAGAAATACGTTCTTTAAAATAAAAAAAAAGAATTTCTAGAATCGGTTCAGAAGCTACAAAGAAATCAATTAATAAACATCTCCCTTATGTTGTATAATCAATTGCTGTTCGTTAGTCTTGTTAAACTCGAAAACAGCTGGACCAATTTGTCCAATCATGTTGGTTTTGGACTGTATGTGGCAGTCCAGGGAACGTTTAAAAGATAAGAAAAAAGATAGCTAAAAGGAAACTCTGAAAACAACATTTTAATTCTTTTTCATACAAACAGAGCAGCTGGAACGCATTCCGCCAGGATAACTAGTAAAATATATAAAAGCGGACATATAACCTCCTCCTTTTTAAAGTCTATGAAAAGTAACAGTACTTTTCCACCCTCAGAAAATGAAAATATTGTAACAAAACTATTCTGTTAATAAAATTTGCCATGCTGTCTATTCTGTCGTATCTAGCAGTACGACCCAATGCTGCCAGTATCCAGGGGAACTTAGTTTTTACAGGAACCCGTTGTGCAGTCGGGATTAAAAGTAGCCTATATGTGAATCCAGGTCACAATCTATCTATATGCCAAATTTCCAACAAATCCATTCAGCCATTCGAGCGTGAAAGAGTAACAAACATCCATACATACATACTCAAAAACTTTCGGATTTATAATATTAATTGGATACCTACTCATCATCATCATCATCATCATCAGCCGGAGGACGTCCACTGCTGGACATAGGCCTCCCCCAAAGAGCTCCACAAGTTACGGTCACCAGCCGCAAAAGGATATTCACGATAAATAAATTCAGATTGATTTTTTTTATTGCAGAAAATGATACTATACGTAAGAAAAGATAATGTGTAGTTTAATATTCAAAGTTTGTGTATGTTTGTCGCTTTATTTATCAAGTGTAGTGAAACAGCCGAATAAGCGTTCGACTTTCAGGAAACCTATTTATCCAGGGTTTAATAATTTGAAAGCGTTGGTACGATAACTAAAATACATTTCAAATATACGGGGATGATACATAGGTATTGACTTATGGTACTTATCTCTGAAATGTATTCCAAAGTAGACGCGGTAAGTCATCTTAGAACTCTACCCATTAGTGTGACTTCTTCACACCCATGTCCCAGAAGAGTTAGTCAAAGGCACAACCAGGGCACTCACGACTAGCCGAAGACACTAAGTCCCACAATGTGACAGGTGGCAAGCCTATCGCCAACCAGGCACATATCCAATCCCGAGCAACATATTTTTATAACTTAGTTATAAAACTTGTTTATAATTAAGTAAGATTAACTTGTTGACTTATGGTATCTACCTCTGAAATGTATCTCAAAGTAGTCATGGAACTTAACCTATTAATCTGACTGACTTCTATAGGTAATAAAACATTGTAAAATTCGCCTATCTTGAACATGATTGCGTCAAAATTTGCTTGATTATTGGGACTAATTAAAATTGGTCAGTCGCACTACGCCACGAGCGTTTCACGTACATAAATAATAATCTAGTACAAAGTCTAGTCACGATTTGACAAGGTCAATTCAGTGGTTTCCTGCCAGAGTTTCAGTATTTTTCGGCCACGTGCTGGCAGTAATTCATTCTCGAGAGTGAATGAGTCGGCTCGAACTGAAACAGTCGGCACTCAGCAGCGGTAGGGCTGCGCGCACGCCGCGCCGCGCTCGCCTGCGCCTGCGCAACGCGAGTGACATTTCTCACTACATCACTGATCACTTCGCATCTCTAGTAGCGATTAACCTCCACACCAGACAAAAACGGTGCGTTTTTTCATTTAACATTTAACACCTCTTAAACTTATCTTTGGTAAAAGCATTAGTGAATGTAATATCAATTGATCTGAACTAAGCACATTACAATCTTTAAAGACTGGAGATTCTCTACGATTAGATCCGCTCCGGCCAAAATCCACATCTAGGTAAATGTGGCAGCGTCATCAGCAATCAGGATCTCGTATAAAGTTGTTTCCATTGTACAGTTATTAAACTTGTAACATTAGGTACCTATATATTTTTTACATTTGACTGTTACCTACTTTCAAAATTAAGCGCTTACAATGAATATAGACTTACATTTACAGATGGACTTTCATGTTAAAAAAACTGCAATATAAAACTATTATATTTATCTCGATTTTCGTTTGCACATACATCGATTATTTCATTTTTTAGACATAAGATGGATAACAAGCATTAGACTCTGCGGTCGGTAAGAGACAACCGTGGCCTATAGACACCTTAGATGTTATAGGTGAATCACGCCGCACGCGTCGCTGTCGTGTGGCCGGGGTTTTAGGCCTATTGTTCAAGTCTACCCTATTCTCCAGACTAGAAAATGACAGAGTCATAACAGCAACAGGAATGGATAAGCCGATAGATTCTTGTCCGGGCAAATAAAAAAAAGGCGGAAGCCGGGAAAGTGAAAGTGATTTAAAAGATTCTATCTTTTATTTATTTTTCTAATTTTTAAACTCTATAGCAATTTTGTTATTTAGGCCTCACGGCCTCACTGGATTAAGAGAAGTTACTAAATTTATTTGTAAGTCGTTAGACTATGAATTATACTTAACGGAATAATAAACAGCGGACAAGTACATGGTTCCATACAAGAAACAACTCTGATATATGGACGCCATAGGTATCGCAATACGTTGTCCTGTGGCCTGGGAGCTACACCTAATACTTATGTCTACCGGATTAACTACTCAAGACAAAACCGAATAAGGATCCGGAATTCAGAACTTGACTTTTTTTGATAAGGATATCTAAATAAAGACTTAAATCAATCGTTTGATGGTTATTCGATAGTTTGGTAAATTAAAATTTTAAATTATTTTGTTATAGTATTGTGATAGTTAACTTTTTGAATAGCCTCATTTACACGGTCATTCTACCGGAATTGGGTTTTCAAGAAGAGGGTTAATCAACTTTTTACAATTCTGCATTACATTTACAGCTAATTCTAATTGTTGTAATCTGTTAATCTTTGTGCAGCGGTGATTACTTTCTATTAAGCTGCCCAATCGAAACACTTTCTATAAAAAAACCTTCGTCCTTTTAAATTGAGGTAGACTCACTTAGTTGTAAATGAAATTCATCTTTTTAAATGAAGAAACACTTGTACTGTTTTACGTATCACTTTAAATTTTGATTATTTTATAAATAGCCTGCTGTTTTCGCTTATGACAGCATCATCAGGGCTAGAACTTAAACTACTAAACAATATAGCTAATATATTATATGTAGTCTAAGTTCTAGCCCTGATGATGCTGTCATAAGCGAAACCGGTAGGCTATTAATAAAATAATAAATTAAAAGTGATACGTAAATCAGTACAAGTGTTTCTTCACTTAAAAATATGAATTTTTGGAAGTTTTACCAAGCGCCGACGATGGAAAATGTCAAATGTAAATGAAATTCAGTTCAAATTTATCATTACAGTATTATATATACTAGTGGTCGCCCATTGGTCGAAATTCGACCATAACAAATTTAATATCTTGTTGATAAGAACGCTATCTTCATTTCTTAAGATCAACTACTTTGTTTCCAAACTTTTTAGTGCGCCATCTGTGATCTTTTGTCGCTATCATCAATGTTTGTTTTGTTTGTGTGTGTCAAATTCATGGTGGTGTAAGTAATGTTTTATTCATTGATTCAATGTACTTGATAAGCATTATTATTGAAAAATATTAGTTCTGCACTTCTCCTACACATAAACTATTAGTGTGCCACATTTTATACTTCTTCGTCAGCGCAATTTTCGTAAAAAGGGGTCCAAAGTTTTGACATCACATATTAATATATAGATTATTATTTCATTTAATTGTAAGTGTGGATCACAATAACATTTCGTTACAAGTAATATGGTTACGACATAGAACTGTAGAGTTACTCTCGAAGCTCGATTCTTGCATTACTGCAAATTGGAATCGAGTATGTCAGTTTAGGTACTCTTTAACACAATACTGGCGAATAATTAATGTTTAGTTAAGGGTCCATATACGCTAAAGTAGGTACGTCAGCAGTATAATGTTTTTTTCATACAAAGCAATCATAGATCTTGGTGACAAAAATACACAAGATTAACATGAATATGCTTTATAAGGCTAGTGTTTCCAAAACACGATTCATTTCACTTTGCTCGATAGAAAAAAATCAAAAAGTTAACCCTTTTTTGAAAGCAAAACCCAACTGTCTACTTCAATTATGAAAATATCGACACCTGATATCAGATTTAACATAAACATAGATAAGTACTATACCTAAATGATAAGTGTTTCAGTTTTTATACATTTTTTTAAATTAATTTTATAGTGTCAATAATAGTGATTTGTCGCTTAAGACGTTTACTTTAGAGCGCCATTGTTCATAGTAATCATGGAACGGGGAGCGCGGTGATTTGCTCTTCTGGCTGACTAAGTATGGGGCCTTAATACTAAACAATAAATTATTTTATCGGATTCGTTGGATTGATTTCCTATTAAATGTTAATACATAATCCGCTAGTACAGTGTTCAAAAGTACCTAAAATGACATGATTCCAATTTCCAATTCGAATGATATCGAGATTCATGAGTAACCCTACTGATCTGATAATGAAATCGGAAGGGAAGGAACTCCTGAAATTCTCAATATTATTCAATCGTGTTTGGTTGGTAATAGCCCTTAAAAATAATAATTTGTCACATTTTATGTTAATAACTTGTGTTGTTTGATCGCCTCTGTGGTCTAGCGGTCGGGCTGTTGGACTTGACTGCATGAGGTCCCGGGTTCGAATCCCGGGTCGGCCAACAAAATGAAAATTGGATTTTTCCAAATTTCTAACTAAAAAAATGTTGGTCGAGATTGGAAATGTGCCCGGTTGGCGATAGGCTTGCCACCTATCACATTGTGGGACTTAGTGTCTTCGGCTAGTCGTGGGTGCCCTGGTTGTGCCTCTGCCTACCTCTTCGGGGATATGGGCGTGAAGATATCCCTTCATTTTTCTATGTTGCTTACGTTTGTTATTTCTTGTTATCATAATAGTTGCGTGTTGAAAATCGGAGCTCCACTCTCAATATAGTACATTCAAACAAGCAAGAAAGTATAGCAAGCTCTTTACTAACGAACACGACACGAACAACCAACGAATTTATTTCTTACACTTGTACTTTCCACAAAAACACAGACACACAAAGTACGAGTGCTGTTTATAAATTGTTTCTAGAATGGAATTCCACCAAGCACCGACGATAAGAAGTATAGAAAAAAATGATACTGCGCATTTAAAGTGTATTTTTATGCATTTTAAAGTTTGTTCTTTCTATTTTCATTAATAATTTTCAAATATATGTAGATGAAATTTATCGACAAAGAACCGGACGTCAAAAATGTCTTGTCTCTAAATTCCGCATTTTCTCTTCCGCCTTCCCTCTATTTCATCGTTTATTTTCGTTCGTTCGTTCGTTGTTCAATCACCTTCATAATTTTACATTTAAATCGCCTCTGTAACCTAGCGGTCCAGCGGACTTGACTTCATGAGGTCCTGGGTTTGATTCCCGGGTCGGGCAACAAAAAGAGAATTTGGTTTACCCAATTTTCTCATAAAAAAAATGTTGCTCGGGATTGGATATGTGCCCGGTTGGCGATAGGCACGCCACCTGTCACATTCTGGGACTTAATGTCTTCGGCTAGTCGTAAGTAGAGCCCTGGTTGTGCCTCTGCCTACCTCTTCAGGGAGACGGGCGTGAAGTTAAAATACATTTGCTTTCATCTGCGGAGGCATTACATTTTGACTTTTCGTCATTCAAAGTTATTTATAGTCTTTTTTTAAACAAATAAAGTAAAATATAGCTAAGATGCAATTTTGAACCGTTTGAAATACAAAAAAAGTAACTGATCCAATAGGTTTTTTTATCAAGTGACTTAAATAGTTGGTAGCGTTCCGGTTGCGTTTATGTATTTCAGTTTTTTCTTTATCGAGTTTATATCAAATGTAGAAGATTGCTGTTTATTATTTATCTCTATTTTTTTATCTGCATCATAGTTTGGACTAGCTTAAGAAAAGCTCTGCCTTTAAAGATAAGCTCATTTAACTTGTAGTTATTAAAAAAGAGATCTTTTATTGCTGCAAATATTAGGTACATCTTTAAGTAAAATATATTGTTAAGCACTCCATTGAATTATTCTTGCAAACAAAGTTATGTTGACTGGTAGAGAATACCATGTAGCATTAAGTCTGCCTTTATACACTATAATGCATATTTTTTTTTAGATATAATGCAAATTTTTTTATTTTGTTATGTATAAGTGCATTGCTATTTTTATTGAGAGTTAGGCTATCCTATCTTTCAAGTTGGATCAAATTATACACGGTGTGTACATTTTAATTTAATTCGGTTAAGTAGTTTAGGATTTCATCGTGAACAATGAACGTGACGCGAAATTTATATAACTTACAAGCCGACCCGGCGAACATTAACAGCTACTTACAGTTTGTATGAATAAAAGAATTGTTTTTCTCTGCAACTTTCCTGGAAATTATATTTAGGTACGACACATAAAATAAAATTTCTCAGCAAACATTAATTGACTTCGTGTCACTTAACAACGCCATCTGCTGGAACAACTTTATTGCTCACAAAAAATAGTAATATTATTCGCCAACAGATCTCAGGAAGAGTCATATTTTTCAGTTTAAACACGAATAAAATGACGTTTTCTAAAAATGATTCCCGGCTAGATCGATTTATCGCCCCCGAAACCCCCTACACACTAAATTTTATAAAAATTGTTGGAGCCGATTTCGAAATTCCAATTAGGAATAAATATACAAGAATTAATCATTTAAAGGTATAAGATAAATAGCTTTATATTTATATATAAATAAATAAAAGACACAATTATAATCATATTTTTAAATGAAGAAACACTTGTACTGTTTTACGTATCACTTATACTTTATTATTTTATAAATCGCGGTATAAGAACCAGATGAACGTATCTTCATTTTGTAAATTTTACAGGAGAGCAAAAATACTGCGGCAATTCGTTGTTTCAAACTTTACTAGCTCATTAACAGAGATAATATACAGTTGGCGATAAAAAAAGTATTGATATGTTGTGCTACTATTGGGAGCAATAAACAATAAAAAATTTTTTTGGCTACAGTGCTTACAAAGATACTATAGTTATTTTTTTGAAGATACTCTCATCTGGTTCTTATACCGCGAAATAGCCTACCGGTTTCGCTTATGAAAGCATCATCAGGGCTAGAACTTAAATTACTCGTTTAAAAATATGAATATTTGGAAGTTTTACCAAGCGCCGACGATGGAAAATATCAAACACAATTATAATGTTAAAATAAAATTACAATTAATAAAAGTAAATTATATACAAAATCGTTGGATTCATCATAATGTAATGTTATGTTTAAGTATTTAGTGTTTAATCTATACTTATATATATAAAAGAAAGTCGGGTCTGTTACAACACTTATAACTCGAGATAGGCTGGACCAATTTTCATGGTTTTTGATTCGTTGGATTTGTCTTCGCCCCGAATAGCAGAATACATCTTAAAAATAATAAAGACAAAAAACAATGTGAAAGATGAATCAGTCCTGATAGTTAAACCGATTAAGCTGAAAATTGATGGAGAGGTATCTTAGAGCCTGGAAAAGGACATGAGGTAAATTTTTTCCCTTATAACAGCAAGGAAACTAGGAAAACGACATTTTAATTTTTCCCATACAAACTGAACGGGCGGAACGAAGTTCGCCGGAACAACTAGTTTGTAATATTTAAAAAATGCTATTTGCGCACTGATTATTGAATATTGCCAACCAAATATTAAAAAGTCAATATAGTCACTGTCAAACTTAGTTGAATCACCGATTTGCCTAATGAGTTTCTACATTACATTTAGATAACAGGTTCGATTCCCGGAATAAAACGAACGTGCTCATTGTAAAGCACATCTCAAGGAACGGTTACATTCTAAGAAAATGTACCGAGGAAATTAAAAGTTGTTAGAAGGGTCGACACAGTACCGTTGTACGTCTCAGAGACGGTACTACGTCTATTCTGCACGAACATACAGATTGTAATCCTTCTATACTACTTTTAAGGTTTTTGTCGACTGCGAAGAATGGGTTATATTTTTCAAGCGTGTCCTGTAATCTATATATTAATACGTGATGCCAAAACTTTGGACCCCTTTTTACTAAAATTGCGCGGACGCAGGAGCATAAAATTTGGCATACTTATAGTTTTTGTGTAGGTGAAGTGTAGAACGCTTATACTTTTTAATGATAATGTTTATAAAGTTCATTAATTCAAAAATAAAACATTACACGTACTACCATGCATTTGACACACACAAACAAATATATTAATGATAACGATATAAGATCACAGATGGCGCACTAAACAATTTGGGAACAAAGTAGTTGGTCTTGAGAAGTGAAGATGGCGTTCTTATCAACAAGATATTAAAATTTAATATGGTCGAATTTCGACCAACGGGCGACTACCAGTATTTGTAATTATTTCAATATTTCAGAACTGATAAACGGTTTTAAATAATTGAGGTATCGTTGCAATAGCCGCAGCAGCCAAAAGTTTCAAAGAATGAAATGAACTGAAATTTATTTATTTGCGAAATATGTGTGTTTAAAATTTGTTACAAAATACTTATTGGTACCAATATATTCCACCACAGTGTGGTGTGCAAATATCTAACTAACTTATACCTACTATACTAATAACACAGTATTTATTAATGTTATTTGTTTTAAATTTACATAAATTGGTTGAAATATATTTATCAAAGCCTAATACTTACTGAAATTGATGGAGCAAGTACTTTGCAGAAATCCACACCTAAATTTAAATAAAATGTTTAATTTTCAATTTTGCGCCAAAAAATGTATGCATATCATGGCGTAACAAAACAGGAAAAGTAGTGGCGCTATAAATGAATTGGACTTATCGGAAGCTAAAAAACATATCCAGCTCCACACAACACACACCACTAAACTGTTTTATTAGCACCAACAATATACACACTACTAGAAACTCAATGTACGTTTCGCTTCGTAACCGAAGCATCTTCAGGAGAATTCGACTGCACTCCATGAAGGTCAAGCAGATACTAGATAAAACATAACATTTTTTTTAACATCGTTAGAAACAAACACGTATCATGTTTTGTACTTAGTGAATTTGTTTTATTTGTGTTTTTTTAAACAAAAAAAAAACCAATTGTCTCATCACAATATACACATAAAACAGGCAAGGAATGTTTCTATTTTTTTATCTGGATAATAAAAAATACCAAGATCCAGAGTAATGATTATGAAACTCTGATTTACCATAATACTTTTTATAATACTTCTCCATTAGAGAAGACTAAAAAGATAAAGCGCGTGCCAAAAGCGATGCACAAAAAAGCACTCCAACTTCATTGATAAGATTAAACCACAAAGTGCTACCAAAAACGTGCCTGTTGTAAAGAACCTCGTCCATTATTCAATTTAAATGTTTATATGACAGCGCCTTTTAAAAAATAACACCGGTTATCAATGTGGCGCCGTCCGGTTTTTTCTTTTTAAGGAAAAAGAACATAAAGTCGCTGCTAGCTTAGTATCTCGATTTCTGAGAATGTTTCCCACTTTATACAATTTGTGCGCAAAATTTCGCGGAAATAAAATTCGCCGAATGACAAAGTCGCCGTGGTGACGAACGATGCTTTTGCTGTAAATTTATTAACATATCAATTTTATGACTTGTCATACACAAATATGTAACTTGAATGAAAGGACTTGAAGTTCGATATTATAAAGTTGGAAAGTTGCGTTGTTAATTACTACCTTAAAAAAGTATCTTCACGCCCGTATCCCCGAACAGGTAGGCAGAGGCACAACCAGGCATTCACGACTAATGGCGCCATAACGTAATGACGTGTTCCGGTTCGGAGGGTAAGGTAACCGGTAAACTTACTTTTACTCGAGGCCTAACATCCCGATCTCAGGTTGGACGCGCACCATTAAGTAGTGAGGAATAGGTAAGGCGATGTTACCAATCGCTGCGAGACTCTACCACTTAGTCAGATGTCATGGTGTTAGTGACGGTAAGCCTATGCTCGCCTTTTACGAGCTGCCCGGCAGGAAGGCAGATGGTCTATTCTGCAAAGGAGCCCGGACCAAAACGGGGTAAAATAATAAACGGGCCTAATAATAAAGCAGTCAAACATATGATTTAGGAAATGAATGAACTTTTGAGTGGCTGGGGTCGACTGTCGGCCGCACGAGAACGCGACCTCGTCAGATAAATCTATCAATGAATGCGATAAGAGGAACGGGCTCGTAACACAGGAAGTACTCCGACTCCTCTTGCACTCTGTACGCATTATCTGTACATACAAATACCGCTGTAGATAACGGAAATCTGTATTGAAGATATTTGGAAAATTACATCAAATATTATATCAAATTAGTGTCTTTGGCTAATCGTGGGTGATCTGGTTGTGGCTCTACCTATACTCTTCGGGAATATGGGCGTGAAGATACTTACTTACTTTACGTCAAAAAGAAATGAGCAGCAAAACAGATCAAGTAGTATCTTCACGCCCATATCCCCGAAGAGGTAGGCAGAAGCATAACCTGGGCACTCACGACTAGCCGAAGACACTAATTCCCACAATGTGATAGGTAGCAAGCCTATCGCCAACCGGGCACATTTCCAATCCCCAGCAACATTTTTTTTATTAGAAAATTGGAAAAACCCAATTTTTCTTTTTGTTGCCCGACCCGGGATTCGAAACCGGAACCTAATGCAGTCAAGTCCAACACCCGAATCGTTAGACCACAGAGACGACAAAACAGATCTTTGTAAAATTTAACCCCCGAGGGTAAGAGATAGATGTTATAATAATAATTTATTTCAGATATTATAAAATTTATATCCTCACATTAAAATAACATTTGGAGAAATCTATATAAAAATATTACAAAAGAAAATTAAATCAATTGAAACAAAGCCAACATTTTCAATATTGGCGACATAAAATAACTAATAAATTGAGTAATAAATTAAAACAAGGTTTAAATTTACAGGTTGTGGTCACATAAAATACTTAATTTAATTAAAAATATAAAAAATGTATTATATATGTGTCTGTGGCGACATAAGTTTTGAACGGATGGACAGATTTCGTTGCGGATTTTTTGTTTGAAAGCTGATGTGATCTAGATGGTTCTTAGCTATACTTCGGAAAACCAAAATAACTCCCTCGCCCTAAGGTTGTCTAGCGGAGATATTAGGCAGCGGCCACCTTCTTTATTTTCCCTGTTTAATAAATTATAATTAATTTATACGTTGTATTTGTGTAATATTACATATGTAAGTAGCTGACCCTGCAAACTTCGTATCGCTTGACATTAATGCTTCAACAGCTACTGTTGTAATGCTGTAACAGCAGTTTGTCGGATCCGATGTGAAACATTCCAAAATCAACAACGACTTATAATTAAAATAATAATTAAAAAAACATTTTCCAGGAGACCAAATTGTGAATCTAAACCAGTCTCGAATTCCCTTGAACACGCACAAAAACTTTTATCAACATCGGTCCAGCCGTCTAGAAGGAGTTCAGTGACATACACACTCACAGAAGAATTATATATATAAAGATATATATAATACTGTCTATAAATAACTAATTGGATTGCTTCTATGGTCTACTACGGTGTTGACTTTAACTAATAAGGTCTGGTTCTTAGCTTCATTATATACAAGTTTTCTAGGGGGTTCATTTTGAAAATGTATAAATTGAGTAGATAGGTTAGGAATAACCAAATTTTTTATGTAACTATAGGGACACTTGTAAGGTTCAATTTTACTGGTTCAGGCAATTATTTCTGCCAACTCTCTAAAGCCATCATCAAGCAAGAATTAAGGTTCGGGGTGTTCACTTTATAATTTCCCTTTAAATAGTCCCTTTAACTAGGTCCCATCAAACTTGTGGAACACCGACGCTCACCAAGTATAAGGCGTGATCACAATATGTCCTGGTTAGAGCCGAGTTTGACCCGAACTACTAAGAATTACTAGTTGCTAATATAAATAAAAAAAAATGTTTATTTAATTCTTCGTTGCACATAAACTGGTAATAACATGGTTGTCCCCGTGTTGGTCCGGGCTCCTTTGCAGAATAGACCATCTGCCTTCCTGCCAGGTAGCTCGTAAAAGGCGAGCATAGGCTTACCGTCACTAACACCGTGACATCTGACTAGGTGGTTGAGTTTCGCAGCAACTCACCCGGATTGGTACCACCGCCTTACCTGTTCCTGCCGCCATAACGTACTTTTGCTCGAGGTCTAACACCCGGCCTTAGGTTGGCAACGCACCATTACCACCTTTAGTGTCTTTAGGCGGCGTGATTTTCTTACCATCAAGAAATCCGTCTGCTTGTTTATCTTCCGATATCATAAAAAAATAACAGAATTGAATATGTAAAGCTATGCAAATGCTCGCAGGTATCTCTTTAAGAGATTTATTCCAACAACTCCAGCGTAAAGTAAATGCTTAAAAGAAATTCAACATTTCTTATGAATGGCGATAGACAGTATGTGTACACAGTGTAGAATGCAAAACATTAGTCCACAAATATTTATTCTTCATTGTACACAACGGATATTACATAATGAACTTAAAAGTAATTAAGACAAAAGTACAAAGGGCGAGCTTATCTCTAATGAAAGAAATTTATACAAGCCAACCCGTTAATGGATAATAATAAACTAAATAAGTAGACAGTGTACTGTCAACTAATAATAGTTACTATATATACCTATTTCATTGGTCTAGTGGTCCCTGGTTCTACTCCAGATCGGGGAATAAAAAAGAAATAGAAAATGTGGATTTATAAATTTAATAACAAAAATAAAGTTGTCCGGGATTTGTCCACCTATTGTATTGTGGGACTTAGCGCCTTCGGGTAGTTGTGAGTGCTCTAGTTTTGCCTCTGCCTACCTCTTCTGGGATATGGGCGGTACTATACACACAACATAAAAAACTAAATATATATATGTACATACACTCAAAGAGCTTAAATATTGGCAAGAAAATGCTGTTCTAAATGCTTCTTAACAGAATCAAGAGGCAGGAAAAATAGTTTTGACTACCTCGTTTGGCGAGGAGTTAGCGTATATGTCCACCTACCAACTGCGAGGTTTGGGTTCTATTCATGACGTGGTTAAGCAATTTTGTGATAAACAACGATGTCTGTATTTCCGGACATGGGTGTTTAATAAATTTATATTTGATCGTCCCTGTCGTCTGGCGGTCCGGTTGTTGGACTTGACTGCATGATGTTCTTCATTTCAAAAGAAATAATTAATCTTTTTATAGCGTAAACTGTCTATCTGCACGAGAAAGAGGTTATTTATTTATATTGTATTTTTTCTTTCCCTCTTTCCGACCGTTGTTACCACGCGCTCATAAATACGTGCCTAGTTTGGCTTAAGTTGGTCACGGGACATGTGTTCGGTTGGCGATAGGTTTGCCACCTATCATATTTTTTGGACTTCAGTGTCTTCGGGTAGTCTTGAGTGCCCTGGTTGTATCTCTGCCTACCTCTTCGGATATACTTTTATACTGAATAGGTATTTCTTTGTTTTACTATCGTTGACTAACACCCATAATATAGACATAATTTGCTTACCATGGGTTTAAATCAATTTATGTAATTTGTCAAAACATTTATTTGTATTTTTAATTTTAATGATACACATGACTTACGCTGTATCATACTTATTGATTACTAGTGGCCCGCCCCGGCTTCGCACGGTTATGAAATATACATGAAAACCTTCCTCTTCAATCACTTTATCTATTAAAAAAACCGCATCAAAATCCGTTGCGTAATTTTAAAGATTTAAGCATGAAAAGGCACAGAGGGACAGAGGAAGCGATTTTATTTTATACTATGTAGTGATTAGAACCTACTGGTAAGCAAAGTAATGAGTAAATAATAGTGCTGTGCAAAGATCAAAATCAAAGTCTTGGCTATTAAATATTTGTATGGTAGTTAGCATAGGTGATATGCAAACGCAGTATTGTTTGATTACGTGGATGCACTAAGTATTACGGCATTATAATAATTTGTATGTGTCAACTGTGGCACTTGTTATCAGAGCCGGAAATCCCAGTTTGGCATGTGACCAGCGATTCGTCGCTCACTGCATTGTTTATCACATTATATGCTAATGCTCAGATTCATCGCTCAAACGACTATTAGGCGTGCGCATCAAACGGGTAGGGATGAAACGATACGAGTAAATCCAAGTAGGTCCTCGATACTTTTGTCCGATACCAAGTACATTTTAGTCTCGATACTTCGAAATGAAGTATCGAGTAAGTATGGGTTAAAAGTACTCATATCAGTAAATTTTATGATTTATGGAAATTAACATAATGGATGTTTATCTTTTAACATTGAAGAAAAAACGTTTATCCTAAATTGAAGTTTCTGAACGCATCCTAGGCTTAGTTTTGTGTAGTTAGCAGCCTTGGCGGTTGACAAGCTTGTTAAGCTATGCTCGAAAAAAAATTAACCGGAAGACATTTACAAATGTTGATTTTCTTGAGCAGCACCACGGAAACGGATTTTTTTCATAAATTATTTTGAAAGTAACGTGTTGTACCTATTAACTTTTACCCGCGACACTCATAGATGGGAGTATCTCAAAAATTATTACTTTATGTTAGAATATTATTACTAATTTTCAATAAAGAATACCAATACTTGTTACGGTCTTCACTCAAAATTTTCCAAAAACGATACGATACTAGTAGGTAAGTATCGATACTTGACGACCGATACCAGTATCGAGTAAAGTATCGACACCCCCGTGGTATCGTTTCATCCCTACAAGCTGGTTATACGGTCCTGATAAAGCCCGGTGAAGTTGTAAAAACCGCGAGGTTGGCAACGCATTAGTCATTCCAAAAAAAAAAAAAAGGTCCTGATAATTTTTATGTAGGTATTCAAGTTTAGAAAAAATTAAGAATTCAATATTTCACTATAGACAGAATGTTAGTCGGATTATTAGCACTCGATGCTCTCTGCCTACTTCGTCAGGGACTTGGCGTGAAGATATGTATGCATTATATTTTAGCACTGTCTAAATCAAGACCAGCCGGACTGTTATTTTAGAATGATCAGTAAATAATGTGTAATTTTCTATGGTATAAAATATAGCTTATGTTTTTTTTCATATCAGGATTGAGTAAGCCTTTTGATGCGCAGTCTTAACAGTTCTCGACATTAGCATATGGTGTTGTAGTGACAGCAGAGTGCTGACCTTCAACTGGACCTGGTAGCATCCATCGCTTTAACTAGTTTTGTCATCACATAGTGTCTCGTTTTCGCCCGAGAGGGTAGCTGGAAGAGTTTCATATACGGTCCAGCTCGGTCACAGAGACGCACCTATAACATCTATTGTCTATAAGGCACGCTCGTCTTTGTTACTAGGAGAGCCGTTTTATTGTTCACGGTCTTTTTACATAAAAACGACGGGTTGCACTCCGGGAGTGCCGGCGGAAGTGAAAACTTGATTATGACGTTTTGCATTTTTAACATTTTGGAATGGTTAGGGAATAACTTTGCACGAATTGCTTTAATTATCAGTATGAAAGTACTATCATTTATGTGGTAGAATACAATATTCATTTATTGAGCTCTCGTACACAAACATAACAGCACGAACATTCGCGCAAGTGCCCTGCGCCGTCTTACGAATTTTCGATCAGGTCACGTGTCCTGACGTGAGTTTAGAAGTTTTTACCCATTCCAAAAAAGTGAGCAACGCCGCTAAAGAAGTTTTCACTTCAAAAATAGGGTTTCACTTTTATATAGCTACATGTAAGTATAGAAAACATATTTTATAGTTTGTCACTCAAGAGTTTAAAGGCAAGTGGGTTATTCAGCCTACGCCTCTAGATATTAGTATGTAAGCTGCATACTTGTTTCAAACGTAAATGATATTACCGAGGTCGTATTGAGGCTATTTGGATTATATTTGTCTCTACTTAGTATGAAACGAAGTTATAAACTTATTATTTAAATGCATATACTGGATATTATATTTACATCTAATAAGTGTAATGTTTACAACTAAAGTTGTCTCTGTGGTCTAGCGGTCCAAGTATTGAACTTGACTTCATGAGGTTTGAATCCCGGGTCGAGCAACAAAAAGAAAATGTGGTATTTCCAATTATCTAATAAAAAAATGTTTCTCGGATTTGGTTATGTGCCCGGTTGGCGATAGGCTTGCCACCTATCACATTGTGCGACTTAGTGTCTTCGGCTAGTCGTGGATTAGGCAGAGGCCTCTGCCTAATCCTTTGGGGATATGGGAGTGAAGATAAGATCTCATAAGCTATCCCAGATATTAGTAAATATAATATTGGATATAATGGTTACTTCACTCTGTTGTCTAGTGGTCTGGTATTGGTATTGACTATTAGATCGGATTCAATTATCGCGTCGGGCAACTCATATTGTATTTTTTTAATTTTTTTATTTGTTATGATATTGAAATGTCAACAAAAAGCAAGCAGACGGATTTCCTAATGGTAAGAAATTCACGGTGCCTAGAGACATCAATGGTGGTAATGGTGCGCTGGCAACATGAAGCCGGGATGTTAGGCCTCTAGCAAAAGTAAGTTTACCGGCTACCGTATCTTCCCAACCGGAACGGGTCAACGACAAGCCCTGACATTACTAATCTGTGCGAGTCGCTGCGAGACTCTACCACCAAGTTAGATGTCACGGTGTTAGTGACGGTAAGCCTATTCTCGCATTTTACGAGATGCCTGGCACAAGAAGGCAGATGGTCTATTCTGCATAGAAGCCCGGACCAACACGGGGAAACTAATACCACGTTGGCCGGAATCGGGTAAGTATTGAACTGGCGATAGGTTAACTCTGCCATGCTTTTTGACGATGCGGGCACGAAGATACTGACTTATTTGACGGTAGAGTGATTCTCGTAGAAGTTCATGAGTTCTTCAAGATGTTACTGAAATTCGAAGAATATGTGTTGAAAGTTGTTACCAATTAAATATTCCCTTAATATATTTTATCACTTTCTGTTTTTTTTTAAGTAAATAAAAATAATTTTTAAGTAGTAAATTTCTTATCACCAGGAAATCCGTCTTTTTGTTTGCCTTCCAATATTACAAAAAAGGTGGCATTTTCATTTTTCTTTTACAGCCTAATTAATTTTGAAACAGCATAAATGTAGAGATATCGATATGGCCATCAATCGTACCAAATCGTAACCGTATCCGTAAAATATTGTCAATTAAATGTTCGTTCACGTAGCCCACGTAGATACCTTTCGTGGATGACTTTCGCATCCAATAAGGTGCATGCCTTAGCTGTATAGTTGCATAACTGTTGCTCGGTCCGCTTTTCCCCTGCCCACGTATCCGTGGGTTAAGTATTTGGTATCCGAGAGTCGAGACCCAGGGACGAGTTGGTTTGCGAAATGACGGCGACGTAGGCTAAATTTATTACGCTTACTTTGTAAGACTGATCATTTTGCAAACGCCAAGACGAAGGCCATGGGGTATGGACATTGTTATGGCCTTTCTTCTGGTTTATGTTTAAGTTGATATGTAACAATGTTAAGTAAAGGCGTAGGTTTGTTTAGTTACTGACGCATACATTTATAGCATAAAGCGCTGTAAAGCTGCAAAAAGCGTAAACCAATTACTTTTTTTAATGAAGAAACACTTGTTTTCTTTTACGTAAGTATCATTTATAACTTATTATTTTATAAATAGCCAACCGGTTTCGCTTTTTACAGCATAAGCTGGGCTAAAACTTATACTACAACACCTACAGTACAAGTATTTCTTCGTTTAAAACTGTGAATATTTTGAAGTTTCACCAAGGGCCGACGGTGGAAAATATTAAATATTATCCATGTCACATAGGCACTCAAATAAATGTATTATTAAAATATATAGTTCAAAAAGCGTTTGGCGGATTTTGAACAAATTTGTGCGACTAGCTCTAAGTTATGAGTTACGTCCAATCTTGAAAAGCATTTTAATGTCAACAAAGATTTTCATTAAAAAAAAACTAGAAAAATTGTAAGGAAAGAAAACGATACCTATATTTTAAATAAACTGTTATTAGCTGTTACTGTCAGGTAGTAGGTACGATGTTCGACAAGTAGGCTAGTATTATAATAAAAGTGAGTAGCTGAAAAAGGCTTATTTTTAGCCCGATATCATATTGCTTAATTCTATCGCGGCCGCGGTTAATTAAATACTAGAAAATTATTAATAAACACAGTTTGGACAAATTACAATAATTCTTCTAATTCTAATGCAAATAATATGTTTGTGCAAATAATTTATAATACCTTTATTGTCTAATAACAAAGTCTAATTTTCTTTAAAATTTGTATAACTTGATGTATGCTTTCTTCTGTGCATCATTTTTTATGTCTTCTCCATTTTCCGTTAGGGTCCGGAAAACCAAGGCTTTATTGTAGGAAGCTTAAATAAAAAAATGTCGCCTCTGTGGTCTAGCGGTTCAGTTGTTGGACTTGAGTGCGTAAGGTCTCGGGTTCGAATCCCGGGTCGGGCAACAAAAACAAAATTGGGTTTTTCCAAATTTCTTTCAGTTGTGCCTCTGCCTACCTGTTCGGAGATATGGGCGGGAAGATACTTTTTTTGAATGTGTGGCTTTCTGTACATCACTTTTTATGTCCTCGCCATTTTCCGTCAGGCTCTGAAAAACCGAGGCTTCATTATAGGAAGCTTTCAATTATAAATAAAAAAGAACAAAAACTTTCACCTATTTAGCGTATCTATTGGTGGAGGCGACTTGTCTATAAAAGTGGGTGGTATTATACTTTGTTAACGTGGGTTATGGGTGCGGGATCCAGCTATAGCCGGTGGGAGCGCCCCCATAGCAATCACTCCACCTACCTGGCCATATGACAAAGACTAAGTAATAAATGGATTTAAACAAGACTAGAATAGACCATAGGGTATTTTTATGTGACATTATTAAATTCTTCTTCTTCTTCTTTTATAAATATGGCTTTCAATCTTTTTTCACGACTTATTTACCCAATGTCATGTATATTAAATTGTTATTTTCGCAGAACGAAGAATACCTAGAACTATATATTTGTATATGGTCCGGGCTCCTTTGCAGAATAGACCATCTGCCTTCCAGTCAGGCAGCTCGTAAAAGGCGAGCATAGGCTTACCGTCACTAACACCGTGGCATCCTACTATGTGGTAGAGCTTCGAAGCGACTCGCCCGGATAGTTTTACCAATTCCTGAAGCCATAACGTCCAATGCTTGCCGTTTTGAGGGTAAGGTAGACGGTAAACTTACTTTTGCTCGAGGCCTAACATCCCGGCCTTAGGTTGGCAACGCACCATTACCACCTTTGGTGTCTCTAGACGGCGTGAATTTCTTACCATCAGGAAATCCGCCGGCTTGTTTCGCTTCCATTATCATAAAAAAGTCGTAACATTCAATAAAATGTTACTCCTCGAGGAGTTGAACTCTATGATAGGAGATGTGTACCCAACAAAATATGCCTGTCCAGTGAAGAAATAGGACTCTAATCTATGTATATAAAGAAAGTTCTGTTAGTTACACTACTCATTTTTATGTCAAGAACGGCTGAACCAATTTTGCTCAAAATTGACAGGGAGATAACTTAAAACTAGGAAACCGACATAGAATACTTTTTATCCCCTTCGACTGCGAGTAAACTAAGAAACACATTTAATTTTTTCCCAGACATACTGAACAGGTGTAAAGAAGTTTGCCGGGATAGCTAGTAGGATATCAAATAATGTCTGAAATAAAAAGAGGTCGCCTCTGTGGTCTAGCGGTTCTGGCGTTGGACTTGACTGTCGGACAACAAAAAAAATGTGTGGTTTTTCCAATTTTCTAATAAAAAAAATGTTGCTAGTCGTGGGTGCCCTGGTTGTGCCTCTGCTTACTTCTTCGGGGATATGGGCGTGAAGTTACTTTTTAGAAAGAGGAAGGTTTTGCACATTTTATAACGTGAAATTATATTAAAAAATAATTTGAGTATCTTCATGCTTGTATCCCCAAAGTGGGTAGAGATAGAACCAGGGCACCCACGACTAGCCGAAGACACTTAAGTCCCACAGTGTGATAAGTTTATAGCTTATCGTCAACCGGGCACATACTCGGGCAAAAAGCCTATTATTAATATGAAATAGATTTTTGATAAAGTGCAAGTGTTTCTCTTTTTTAATCAAGCGAAATAAGACCAAAAGCTAAGGATGAAAAGTAGTGTAAGTAATTGTTTATGTGTTAAGACAGCGACTTACGGGGTAGGCAGAGACTATCGAGTACTAAATATTATCACGATCTCTGCAGACCTCATAGACTAACCTAACTTAACTTCCTCCACATTCACTACATCCTTTTTTCAAAACGAGCCGGTTTATATCTGCTTTTATGGTAGTTTTTTTAAGGTATTGGAAGGCAAACAAGCAGACGAATTTCCTGATGGTAAGAAATACACGCTGCCTAGAGACACCAAATATGGTAATGGTGCGTTGCCAACCTGAGGCCGGGATTTTAGATCTCGAATAAAAGTAAGTTTACCGGCTACCTTATCCTCCCAGTCGGAAGACGTCAACGGAAAGAACTGACGTTATGGCAGCAGGAATAGGTAAACAGGTGGTACTAACCCGGGCGCGGCGCTACGGAACTCTACCACCTATTAGGATGTCACGGTGTTAGTGACAGTAAGCTTATGCTTGCGTTTTACGAGCTGCTTGGCAAGAAGGCAGATAGTCTATTCTGCAAAAGAGCTCAGACCAACAGTTTATAAAAATGTCGACATTTCGGTCCTCGTGTATAAAGTTTTTTGTGATTCAGTAAGCTTTAATCTTTTATTCTATCCACATGTATAAACCTGCGGAGCACGTCCTTTCTTATTTTTATACCAACGCTTACTTTCAATCCCACTCTTTCTCGGATCTCACTGTTGCGCATGCAATCGACGAGGGTATCACCACAGGTTTTTAGACACCTATGCGTACCTATATATTGAACGCCTCGTTGGTCGAAGGGTTTGCTTATGCGCCTAACGTCTCCGACCAATCACAAGACCTATGTTCTATTCCCGACAGGGCCAGACCCTGTAAAGATTTGTTGCTAAAATATTTGTGTTATTTATTGAAAAATAACAATAGTTGCTTGGTTACTAATCTCAAATCGCCCTATTTCTTATCTTAGATACCTAGATTATTTATACTGGCCGTAATACAATTCTGGTTAGATTCAGTTTGTGTAATCTATCTAGAGATGTTTTTTATATTTATTTTATTTAAAACAGGGCCCAAAAGCCACCATCTCAAATCAATGCCTAGATTGCTCTGTTACTTTGACAGAAAACTATGATCTAACATTATTTAAATGTAAACTTATGTTTACCTTTGAGTACCTTTCTATAATATGGGTCTATAAATGATGAATCCAATCTTTTTGTGGTCACACCCCCTCGTACCTAATCAACGAACGGATTGAAGCAGTTCCAATATTTCGGTGTGGCAGGGCGCAGGGTCGTCGACCGCACTCTTCGACGTGGTGCGTGCTATTTCGAGTGGCGACCGACCCCGAGCGCGCCCGACTCGACCCGATCGCAAGTGCCGCGCACGCGTAAACAAACATGGCAGAACTGTCATTCACTAATTCATTCATAAATGATCAGTGTATTTGACAAATTGACAAACTCATTAACTTCTAGGAGCATCAATGATTATTAACTAAAAAGAGTTGCAATAAGTGACAAACATGCCTGTAAATAGGACAGAGCGATCAAAATAAAATTTACTTTCGGTTTTGTATTATTTGTATTCGTAGGCTAATATAATAGGGTTGTCTATATATTTTTATTAAAAAAAGTATCTTCACGCCTATATCCCCGAAGAGGGAGGCAAAGGCACAATCAGAACACCCACGACTAGCCGTAGACACTAAAATCCCGTAATGTGGCAAGCTTATCGCCTATCGGACACAAATCCAATCCCCGGCAACGTTATTTTTATTAGGAAATTTAAAACAAGCACACATATTTGAAGTGAAAATTTATGGCGGCGTTGCGCATTTTTTTGGAATGGATAAAAACTTCTAAACTCGCTTCAGATCGTCAGATCGAAAATTCGTAAGACGGGGCAGGCCGTTTGCGCGAATTTTCGGGTTGTCATGTTTGTGTACGATAGCGCAATAAATGAATATTGTATTCTACCACATAAATTATAGTACTTTTATGCTGATAATTAAAGCAATTGTTAATATTTAATTGTACCATTTTGTAATAAGTTTAATTGTGCACAATAAAGAGTTAATTCATTCATTCATTTAAAATTATTCCCTAACTATTCTAAAATATCAAAAATGCACAACGTTCATATTCAAGTTTTCAAGTAAGTAGTTTCAAGTAAGTAGCTTGATCATCCGCTGAAGTGCTAACACCCGTATTCAAGAACCATAGTTGGCTAAGTAATGAGAAAGGCTGTACAAAGTACGATCCAATTCATAAACAATAATTAGAGCTGATTATTGAACTAAGTATTGTTCATGAGTAGGATGGCTTGACGTAAGAAACGCATAGCTACCTAAATGTCGTACTTCACACAGCGTTTTTTATTTCTTAGTCAATTACACTTCTTAAATACAGGTGTAAGAGTCTTATTAATTGTTTGAGTTGAAACTCAAAAATACCTGGCAGGTGCGTGCACAGAGATTTGAGATAGAGAAATTCTAGCTTAAGACCACCAACTCTAGGTGTTCAATTCAGTTTTACTTCTTAACACGAAATGTTCTTTTGCTTCACATGACACATCAATATTTATAGTAATTATTATTAATAAAACTTTTTACATGACCGCCATGAATAATCTAAATTAGTGATTTTTCATAAAAAAAGTTACAAAACAGCCACTTTAAGTTGGACTAAACACATTTTTTTATCAAAATAGGTATTAATGCAGTTTCAGTAGTAATTAAAGTAATAATATAATAAAAACAAAGTAATAATACAATTAAGTCGTCTCTGTGGTATAGCGGAGTTAGACTTCACCGCTTAAGGTCTCGGGTTCGATTCCCAGGTCGGGCAACCAAAAGAAAATTTAGTTTTCCCAATTTTTTACTAAAAAAATTTTGCCTGGGATTAGATATGTACCCGGTTGACGATAGGCTTGTCACGTATCACATTTTGGGACTTAGTGTCTTTGGCTAGTCGTTGGTGCCCTAGTTGTACCTCTGCCTACCTCTTCGGGGACATGAGCGTGAAGATACTTTTTGTTTGTAATTAAAACAGATAAAATTGATACACTGAAATTGTTTTACAAAGTTGAAACAAAGTACAAACAATAACCATTTCGACTCTGCAGTCTGACACAGCAAGCAAAACCCTTTATACGTTTTCCCTAACAGCAAGTCGAATACCTTTTTCGAAATCTTTTTTATGGAAGTGATTTAAGATTATCAGGGAGTTATCAGGAATTTGGTTGTATAGACGAATAAACATGCAATATACACTATTTTTGTCAACATTAAGTTAATGGTTTAGCATAATGTGGAGTTTCTCACTATTCCTAAAATGTGACAAAACTAACACTTTAGATGTGTTTGTAACAAATTATGATATTTTAAAAATACAACCTAGATATATAAATAGGGTAACGTAAGTAAAAATTGGACTAGAGTCTAGAGCTACATGTAAGAAACAAACGCAATTAACACTTAAAAAACGATGAAGTGGCAGCCCTACGTAATAAGATCATAGACATATTATATTTATATGAAAGCACATTCGACAGTGTAATTTTCTATTTTACTGGAACGAGACACCCGGATTGTATCACCGTACGGTTATTTTTTTATAACTACATTTGTATTTAGTCCTTCTCCAAGTGTCGTTTGTCCTCAACGCTGAGGATCGTGACGTTGAATTACTTTCTCCTGGACTACATTCCACCACCTCGTTCTGTCTTCGGCGATATGGATGGCGTCACAGAATGTGGTTATCAGTGTCGAGCTGATTTGATTTGACCAGTGTAGTAGAATTCTTCCTCTAAATATTTTCTTATTCACTTTGTCCGTCAGTCACAATTTTTATAAGTTATTGCCTCTTATCCTAACAAAGTGACAACGATACTGACCACATCTTCTTAAGTATATGGTAATAAGACTAATTACATAATGCGTAATACAGAACATAATAATGTTATGTACTAATATGGTATATAATAATATTAATGTAATATTGTACATACCTAATAATATTTGATAAACAGCTTTGTGTCAACCCTGCGCACTACAAGTACGGTACACATCTGTACAGCATATTCGAACGTGCCTTTTGTTCGTACCCTGTGCCCTGACCATGTGTCCCGCGGTACGTTTACTCTTTTTTGTAGCATTTTTTCTACGCGTGAAATTTTAAATCCATTCATATGCCTATTGAAGTAGGTATCCGGTCCTAAAAATAATACAATGCCTTTTTTGTAATTTCGTAACATAAAGGAAGGAAACCACTGATTATTTGAGAATATAATTGTTAAAAAGTGCTTTAATTTTATTAAATTTATGTAAAAATTAATTTTGACTAAATAATATTTAATAAAAGTTGAAATAAGTTAGAAAAAGTGTTTATGGTCAATAGTTCTTGGCTTCCTCCACATTGATTATTTTTTAACCCTTTTTATACTAACACCCCGGTGTTGGAGACTCTTGACACTCCTCTCAGATAATACCAGAGCAATTCAATACATAGTTCTTCTTCTACTTCATATCACTATTTGAGAGACAATCTCAGCAAAGATGGACTGGCAACCACTTGAGTTTAGCACACAGGTTTAGCAAGATATTTAGAATCACGATTTAAGTAACTAGAATGTGAATCTAAAAGAGGGATTTTGATGACGCTCAAGTTTATTGTTTGTGCAACAGTGAGATTTTCGTAGCGCGCAGACGCTATCTGCATATACTAATCAAAATCACGTGTCAAATCAAATATATTTTACTGCTTCAATTGTTTCTAGTATTTTAGGCACTGTCTCACATATTGGATCATCACTATAACACGCAATTTACATAGAGTTAAAGCTGCCATTTAATATTTAGTAAATGAAATACATTAAGAGTTTCGAAACGCTACCATATCATATTTTGTTTATCTAGGTATATCTAAGATCGAAAGAAATTTGGTAAGCATAATCTTACATCAAGTGTAACATTTTTTTTGAGCGATAACCCTTTTAAATATCTAAAAAAATTAGGCCATGTTCCAACTTTCTCATAACTTTACACACTTTTATAAAAGCAATAAGGTTGTGAAGATGAATCTAAAATATGTCAATCATATAAACGAACCAGTCTTTCCCAAAGTGGGCGATAACAGCCATTGTGAGCGTTGGAGGCCTGAAAGAGGTGATTAAAGGCCCAGAAAAAAAAGTGGACGCTGATGTGTTTTAATATTTGGTCGTATTAAGTGTATTGTAAATATTGTAAAGCTGCATTATTAAAGGATCTCTCTGGTAAGAAAAATCTAGTTTAGAATACAGATTTAATTAAACTCCAGACGAGAGCAGAGACGAGATGAATTTTACTGAAGTGGCAAAAACTAACACCAACTTTGAAAATCAGTTACTTTGTAGGGGCCCCTTTTTCATCATTAATTTCAAATGTTAGACCATAAAAGTTGGGGAATCTTTGACATTAACCATTCAAGCTGGTTTTGTACATATTTTTTGTCCATATCTCACTCCGTTTGTTGTGCATTCAAGAATATAGGGCAAGTACTTTCCTTTAAACTAGCTAGCGTAAGGTTTTGTTACAGTGATATATTTTTGTTATGGTTACGTTCATGACTAGGTGGTAGAGATTTCAACTCACTTGATTTGGTTTCACCGCCATACATATTCATGTTGCGATAACGTTATTACTCACCACAGTCGTGTTTCGGTTTAAGAGGTAAGAGTAGCGGGTAAAACTTACACAAATTAATATCTCTTGTTGGAAACGCACCATTTCCACATTCGGTCTTTTGCGATATGCAGATAGTACAAACAGGAAATTCGCCAGTTTGTTCCTATCCCAAAAAAATATGCAATGTAATAAAAAAGTATAAAAGTTGGGTTGGGTGGTTAAAAGTATGAGCAACAAATATATTAAACTTTCAGTAAATTAAGCGAAAGATTTTTATCTTTTAAGTCATTAAAAAGTATCCTTTTATTACTTTGAATACCTTACAAAGTTTCATGACGATTGGTTAAGCAGTTTTCTCACGAAAGTTTACCAAAGTTACATTTGTAGTATCAGTAGAGATTTAACACTTACGTAACATAGGTTATTTTATTTTGATCGTCCAAATGTTTATTTAAGTAAGCAAAGTCACAGGTAATAACTACTACAGAGAAGCCAATGAAACACATAACCCTTGTTTGCTGTCGGGTAAAAAAGTATTGTCGGGGGCGGGAGACGCTGTGTCAAGCACATGGCCGTTGAGGAGCTGCCAACTCGTTCACTCACTTCCTGTTTATCCCGTCTATTGTAGGGCTACCATTTTTACAACTACGTCATCCCATCACTATTTCAGAATTGCTCAACACTAGATATAAAATTATTAAAACAATTTAGAAGTATATTTAGTTTACATTTATATTAGCCACTTTAGAGCCACTTAGAGATGTCATTGTTTTTAACACAGATTTTCTACAGCAATACAGTTATATTCCTTACCCCAATACATTCCGTTGGTACTTTTTTACTCAAAAATAAAAATAAAAATTGTAACAAAATTATTGTATGCAATCGTGTAGTGTGGTTTTTGTAGTCAAATTTGACTTAGTAGAAACCTCCATCGGCATCAGTAGTTAAAAAACAATTACATGAAAATATTATCCATACGTGATGGCAAAAGTTTTAACCCCTTTTTACAAAAATTGCGGGGACGCAGGACCATAAAATTTGGCACACTTATAGTTTATGTGTAGGAGAAGTGCAAAACGCTAATATTTTTCAATAACAATGCTTATAAAGTACATTAAATCAATAAATAAAACATTACACACACAAACAAATATATCGATGATAACGATAAAAGATCACAGATGGTGCACTAAAAAGCTTGGAAACAAAGTTGATCTTGAGAAATGAAGATAGCGTTCTTATCAACAAAATATTAAAATTTGTTATAGCCTAATTTCGACCAATGGGCGACCACTAGTGTTAAAAAAATAAAAGTAACTTGGTACCAGTAGAGATAAACCTTTTCACAATTTATGATCCATAAAATATTTTTGATTTATTATCCACCACTTAACACCCCATAAAAGTACATATGAACTTGAAAAAAGTTATACACATATACTAAATAAATTTATAATTTTATACCACCTACTGTATTAAGCACGAACTAATAATAATCATTTATTTATCATGTAAGTCGCATTTTCGATTATATAAATAGGAGTTTTATTATCGGGTCGTAAAAATCTAAAGTAGCGTATGTCCTTAGAGTGCCCCCGGTAACTTATTTGACATTGTCCATCTCGTGCTATACTGACACATGAAAAAAACCAGCTAGTGTGAATAATTTTATATTTTAAGGGTTCCTTACGTCTCTATACAAAAGGCTATCTGTTAAGATTTCACGGCTAATCGAATTGACCGATTTTGATAAAATTTAATTCGCCCGAAACCCAAAACCCAAGTTCAAGGATTGTATTTTTTCAAGGGGAGGAATGAAAGTTTGTAATGTTTATTCTTTTTTTCACGATTTATTTCTGATGTAAAACAATTTTGTAATCGTGAAAGACGTATTCTAGTATGTCTAGTTCTAGTTTGATTGTTAGATTAATCTAAGTATAGGAGTGGGAGCACTCTAGTCTGAGTCAGTTGATTATTAGATGCCATCAATAAAAATCTCAAAAAATCTCAGCCCTGTGTGAGCGAAACTTGGCTGGAAAAACATAACGGAACTTCTCCGAGTTGGAGATATCTAAGAACATATCTAGACGGATAAATCGTAGAAAGAGTAATTTGTTGTGCAATTTTTTACAAGAATTACTTCCAAAAACAATTAGGTAACATATTGATTTTTTTGAATTATCAGCACGTGGCTTAGATATCATGGATTTGGTAATTAAATTTATTTCCTATTTTATACACTTTACGTTTTGCGTATCCAACAATTTTGATGAGTAATAACTTGCTGTTCTGGCGAATTACGTTACACCCGTTCAATTCGTATGGGAAAAATTAAAATGTCATTTTTCTGATTTAGTCGCAGTCGAACGGGATAAAAAGTATCCTATATCCATCTCCTGTTTCTAAGCTACCACACTATTAATTTTAAGCCAAATCGTTCTTGAGTTATAATTAGTGTAACTAACACGACTATCTTTTATATACAGGTAGATATCAAAACCATTTGGCGATAATACAAAGGCAATACCTCAGATCATATTCTGAACATATTATTTTAATGTTCATTGTCTAACTAGTCACTCGGCATATTCGTTCGTGTAACTGGACTCACTTTAAGAATAATCACCTCAATTTCCTTTGTGCTGCAACATTTAAGATTTCCCATTATAACTCATAGTAGGTAAGTACTTACCGTGATGGTAAACGGAAGTTATACCGTTTTTATAACTTGTTGATCCATTTGGCTTTTTTCCGTTCACAGTTTAAGAGTGATTTAGTTGTAGATACTTATAAAAGTATAACGTTGATATTTATTATAAATTTGTAATAAGTTGATATAGACCATAGTAGATTTTCATATCTTCATTTCTCAATCTCTGTGATCTTTTATTGTTATTATCAATATATTTGTTTGTGTGTATCAAATACATGGTAGTATGGGTAATGATTTATTTATTAATTTAATGTACTTTATAAGCATTATTATTGAAAAATATTAGCGTTTTGCACTTCTCCTACACATAAACTATAAGTGTGCCAAATTTTATGCTCCTGCGTTCGCGCAATTTTCATAAAAAGGGGTCCAAAGTTTTGGCATCACGTATTAATATATAGATATTGTTCATAAAAAAAGACAATAGAATAACAGCAGTTTGTTTTGAACGCTTCTGAGCTATAATTTTTTTAATTAGTAAAGAGTTTTGCTTCCGTTTTTTATTGTGATAACTGATAACATTGGAATGATTTGGGTAGGATTTGCGATATTTGAAGAGCGACAGTCCATGTTAAGTACATCGCAGTAGAGCTAAGTTTTATTTAATACAATCGGTCAAAGGGGAGCAGATATAACATCTTTAATTAAAAAAATACTTGAAAATTTAATGAGAACGTTTTTATGATGATATTGATAAAGTGAAATTAAATTTTAAATATTTAATTTATTCAAATTTAGTTGCGTAAACCATTGCTGTACCATTACAGTTTTTTGTCAAAGTATCAATGCTTTAATAAGTATGTTTTGAGAGTTAATAGCGTCCTGGAGCACGGGACTAAATCATTAATGCCTTCTAATGTAATGCTGGTCTGATACAATGTTAAAAATGGTTGAGGTACCTATATGACAGATTTAAAAAAAACCTTTTAGCACCTTCTCTTGTCAAAAATCTGAAAGTAGCTAGAGCTATATAAAAACTGCGGGGCGGTAACAAGTTAGTCGCTAAATTCGATCCCCCCGCTCGTTAATTAAGGCCATTTTATCGGAAATTACCTATTTTTGTATAAATTTTACACTTTATTTGTTTAATTTTAGTTTTTTGCGAAAAATATATATGCTTTAGTTTCATTAATGTTATAGTCTAATTAGCGACCTTAAACACATTAAATAAATAAAAAAAAGTATCTTTACGCCCATGTCCCCAAAGAGTTAGGCAGAGGCACAACCAGGGCACCCACGACTAGCCGAAGACACTAAGCCCCACAATGTGATAGGTGGCAAGCCTATCGCCAACCGGGCACATTTCTAATCCTGACCAACATTTTTTTTTAATTGGAAAAATCCAATTTTCTTTTAGTTGGCCGACCCGGGATTCGAACCCGGGACCTCATGCAGTCAAGTCCAATACCCGGACCGCTAGACCACAGAGGCGATAAGTACTTGAAACTTATCTAGATTTAGACCAGGGTCGATAATTTTTAAAACCAAATAAAATAGTAGTAGGATGAAACCCATTAGAAAAGGAGGAGAATATGATCAAAATGAAAGGAAAAATAAATTACG
>NJDD01002047.1:576396-599583 GCA_002245505.1 Calephelis nemesis
TTTATCTTTTACAAAAATTTCTTTTTTTTAACGAAATTTGGTGAAAACTTACCTTTTTATGTCCCAAATACGCTATAATTTATTTGATTAAAAATGTTTATTTTTTCAGCTTATTTTAAATTAATATCGAAAAAACACCCTAATTTTCAATCGAAAAGTCACCCGTCAAAATATCAGCTTTTTTCAAAAAGTTGGTATGTTTTCTGTTCGTTGAAATCTCTACTTTTCGGTGGTGAAAAAAAAATATATGTTACTATAGTAAATCTTCACAGAAAATGCAAAAAACTCGAATTCGAATTTTTTTTTTAAATTTTTATAAAAATTTTGAGTTATTTATCAAAATTAACACTTTAATTACTCGAAAAACATTAAAATTGCAAAAAAGAATATACTACTATAATTAACAAAACAAATAGGTTAATAAAATCGCCACGTGTTGGATGAGGTTGTGTATGTCCTGGCCTTAAGACAGCTTTAGGTTTTGTACAGATTTAGACACGGAATCCTAAAATCTATTTTTTACAAAGTTTTGGTTTGTCGACTCGAGAGTTCCGCGTAAGGCATGGCCTTCGCAGTGTTGACCAAATATTTTTTCTCGCCGTATACGTACAGACAGATAACGCTTTGTACCAGCTTATCAATGTAGCGAGGTTCCGACGACGCTTGAAAGTTGACGTTTGAAAAATATTAATATCTGTTGCTTAATGCTTATCTTAACTTGGACAACTAAAAATATTTCGGAAATACAAATAAAACCCTTGAATTCAAAATAATTTGTTCAATTTCTACTTGACCGATCTTTCATAAAATGAATTTGGATTGTAGTTTAGTTAATCCTTTAGGTTGCGTTCTTGTTTTTGATTTAAAATAGTGTTTTTCAGGCTCTCTGTATTTTTAATGTCAATTACAGCCGCTTTCAGGGAAGGCAAAAAACATAAAATCTATCATTCAGTCACAATTTGTATGGAAAAAGTGTATAGCAAAATTGGGCCGTAATAAGTACAAAGCGCCCACGTAAATATTTAGAATAGACCTTAGAATGGATGTTAACTGTTAAGGCACTTATGCAATTTTATAAAGAATATTCGAAAATACTTTTTTTCCGTTATAAATATTTAGCCCTTTAATTAATTATTTTTTTCCCTAATATCGCATAGTAAAGTAAAAATTCGTTACATATTTATCCAATATTAAGTCACTTAATGTTGGATATTTCTCTTTTATAAAATTTACAAATAGTGCGTCTTAAGTTTCGTAGGAACATATATATATTTTTTGTTAGAGAGATTTTTTTCGGAAAGGCTATCGCAGTGTTTGTATATGATTCTGAAAAGAAATTCTGACTGGTATGGTATGGTATCTTCGTATTTTTAAAGTTCTTCTTCTTCTTTTATAAATATGGCTTTCGATTTTAACGACTACTTTGCCAATGTCAAGTTAGTTAATTCTTATACAATATACAGTCATTAGTCACTATGTACAAAGTCATATCAGGCCAGAGTCTTGAATAAAGCGGTGGTTTCGTTATTCAAGCTCATCTAGTGAGATCTGCAGCCAGGAAATAGACGATACTCTAATTTCTTCCTGATTATTTCATTTCTGCACTTTCACTGAACAAAATTAAAATTAAACAAAATAATTAACCAATTTCACTCAATGTAAACACGAAATTCAATAATTATGAAAAAAATACGACCACCTTCATTCACGATGGCGACAAAAGCTCATCTAGTTTTCATTTTTAAGGTTATTCTAGTATCAAACTGCGTCACATTTAGTAAGCTTTTTAAATTTTATGTATTCCCCGTGTTGGTCCGGGCTCCTTTGCAGAATAGACCATCTGCCTTTCTTCTTGCCAGACAGCTCGTAAAAGGCGAGCATAGGCTTATCATCACTAACACCGTGACATCTGACTAGGTGCCAGGTGGTAGAGTTTTGCAGCGACTCGCCCGGATTGGTACCACTGCCTTACCTATTCCTGCCGCCATAACGTCATGACATGTTCCGGTTCGGAGGGTAAGATAGCCGGTAAACTTACTTTTGCTCGAGGCCTAACATCCTGACCTCAGGTTGGCAATACACCATTACCATCTTTGGTGTCTCTAGGCGGCGTGAATTTCTTACCATCAGGAAATCCGTCTGCTTGTTTGCCTTGTTATAAAATAAAAAAAATCTGTATAAAATCAGTCTGAAGTCTCAATAAAAGTCATGTGTGTCCACTATACTGGTACTATTTGCGCATGCGTCGACAGTAGCCCGGCAGCTAGCCCTCGAGAACCAGTTCTCGGTAATCATCATATTTGCGACCTCCGGCAAGCTTGGCTCGTGCGTAGAGGGCATACGTTTCTTAACACTTATGTACTTCGAAGCTAAAATAAAGTTACTCGTGTCCTAAGCACAGCGAGCATGTATCTCATTATTAAAAAGAGGAGTATTATTTTAAAACTCCTAATAAAAAATTACCATCTCGTTCACTTCAGCTTTTAAACAATAAAACGCTAGAAAATTAGTCCATCGCTGAGCTTTAAAGCTAACAAACACACACAGACGTAAACACACAGCTCCCCTTAAAGGGGTATTATAGGTACTTATAAAAAAGGATATCTTCACGCCCATTACCCCGATAAGGCAGGCAGAGGCACAACCAGGGCACCCACGACTAGCCAAAGATACTAAGTCCCACAATGTGATATGTCGCAAACCTATCGCCAATCGGGCACTTATCCAATCCCGAGCAACATTTTTTTATTAGATAATTGGAAAACAAAATTTTCTTTTTGTTACCCGACCCGGGATTCGAACCCGGGACCTCATGTAGTCAAGTCCAACACCTTAACCGCTAGACCACAGGGGCGATTAGGTACTTATAACACCCCATTTCTACGTCAACGACGTCTACGAAAACTACGCTTTACTTTCTCAGATCACGACTACGTTCCTATGAACTGCTAGAATTTAGAATTTCAAACACTGGTCACAAAAATCACTTGTATGGTCCGCGTAAAATAACTTTGTAATTTCACAAATCTTTGACATTTATTTAATTTTCCTAATTTAAATAAGAATAATATATAATAATAAATCTAAATACTACATAAAAATAATTGCACGGGCAATCTCACAATAGCAACTTTGTGCAGTACAATTTTCGCGAAAGAAAATCCATACTAATATTATATGTCTGCCTGTCTGGCTGTCTGGTACTCTTTTACGGTTAAACAGCTAACTGATTTTCATGAAATTTGATATGCAGCTAAATTTCGAGTTAAAACTTCAAAAGTAGTCAATTGTGCAAGAAAAACAGCCAGAAATAGTAGTGCATTGATTTTAAACATCAGCTAAATATATCTAAAAATAAATACAAAAACTGGTCACACTATCTAAATATTTTATTACAAAAAATAAAACACGAAAGCCATCGCATGTCACTACTATTATTTCTTTACGTAATTTTCTTTGAGTAATTTCCCCGTGTTGGTCCGGGTTCCTTTGCAGAATACACCATCTGCCTTCCTGCCAGGCAGCTCGAAAAAGTCGAGCCTAGGCTTACCGTCACTAACATCGTGACAACTTACTAGGTGGTAGAGTTTCGCAGTAACTCACCTGGACTGGTACCACCACCTTACCTATTCCTGCCGCCATAACGTCAATGCTTGCCGTTGACGTGTAATGGTTCGGAGGGTAGGGTAGGCTGTAAAGTTACTTTTGTTCGAGGCCTTACATCCCAGCCTCAGGTTGGCAACGCACCATTACCACCTTTGATATCTCTAGGCGGCGTGAATTTCTTACCATCATGTAATCTGTATGCTTGTTTGCCTTCCAATATCATAAGAAAAATTTTCAATTAATTTCTGGCCGGAATAGAAAAATAAGGTGGAAAAATGGTTGAGCACAAATAATTTTAAAGTTACATTAGTGGAATGCGATTTCTTAAATATTTCGCCAAATGCAAAGTTTATTTTGTGCGCATCTGTTGTAACTATAGAATGATCCTTCCCCAATATTTATCTTCGATGTCCCAAACAAAAGAGGTTTGTATATTTAACGAACATGTGGTGTTTAACGCAGTATGCACAAAAAGAATGTTCTATTCTCTACAGTGTGTATATTAATAATAATGTATATATATAACATTGAAAAAGAATAGTGTGATATTCTACTAAAGGTTTTCTAAAATTTAAAATTCTATGTTCGTTTTTCGAAAAATGTAAACTACCAATAGAAAATATCCAGTGTGACAAATGGTAATAATCAAACTAAGCGAAGGTTTTTTTAAGTTTAAAATACTATGTTCGATTTTTGAAAAATTTAAACTGCCAATAAAAGATACCCAGTATGAGAAATAGTAATAAACTTAGGAACAGTCCTTCCATAGCAGTAAAATGGTGTCATGATTTACAGCAAAGCCACCCTGATAAATACTGATCAACTTTATCTTAAAATGCTATAATTCCAACGAGTATAACGTTCTGATACAAACACATATGTAATTCGTATTTAAAGTGACTGCTCTGGAGGACACTCTACAGCAGACCCACCTGAAACTCGCACTTGAAAATTGTAAAAGATGTTTATTTTTTTGAGTTAATCGCTGTATCGATGTTTCTTATATTGTTCTGTAGAAAATACAATAACCATATCAGTTTAAATATTTTAATCAGTTTAATTGTTCACGAAAACCCCGATAAATGCCCTAATCTGGTAGTGATGTAAATATATAGCTAGGAATAAACTACTTATTCTTTATTTAATTTACATTTTATATTAGTTTTTCTGAGATATAGTAATCGCAAGTAACATTAAAAATAAATAAAATATCTCTGAACAAGTTACACAAATTGAATCTAACCCTAAAGTAAGCAAATTATTTTACGGGTTTGTTTTACGGGTGTTGGTCAACGAGAATCGAATACAAAGAAATACTTAAATACAATACAAGATATAAGATACAAGAATAAATATAATAAACACCCAAACCCGGAAATGCAGACATCAAAATGTTCATCACACAAATGAATAAATCCGTCGGGAATCGAAACCGATCCTCGCGATTGGTTGGTGTAGTTAAGCGTGTACGCTAGCCAATCGACCAACGAGGCGGCCATTAAAACAAATCTTATTTATTTATTTATTTTACACTTATTAGAATAATACCGAACGAAAGGCGAGCCAATCCCTGTTTAGACACATTTTAAACCTAACCTAGGACAGAATAAAATAATAAAGAAAATATTTTAAATAAGCGTACAAAGGTTTTCCGAATTATACATAAAATCTAAAACTATATCTTTTGCTTTACAACTATCAAAATGTATCCAAACTTTAAAAAAATAAAATGCTTAACATTCATATAAGAAAAATCGAGCAAAGAGATTTATTCAGAAAATAGACGAGAAAAAAAATACGTAAGCCAATGTTCCATTCATAATTTGCAATTAGGCAGTTTTTGCTTGTTTACAAACACGAGGAACCACGAATCACCTGTAAATATTGTCAGTAACCCTGAACAATTCTAAAATAGCCAGCGCGGTTGGACCGCCATTAGCCGTGCACCGACCGGAAGCTGCCTCTAAAATAACAATCTGCGTTGCGAGACCTAACCGACCACTTCCACTCAGTGTCGTATCTCAAGAGTCAAATTTATAGTCGGCTAACACGCAGCTTCACCCGTCCCTAGCCTACTATGTATTATTATTTTTTTTTATTATTAAGGCATAGAAGCAGACGGATTTCCTGAAGTTAAGAAATTTACGCCGCCTAGAGACACCAAAGGTAGTAATGGTACGTTGCCAACCTGAGGCCGGGATGTAAGGCCTCGAGCAAAAGTAAGTTTACCGGCTACCTTACCCTCCGAACCGGAACACGTCATGACGTTATGGCGGCAAGAATAGGTAAGGCGGTGGTACCAATCCGGCCAAATCGCTATTAAACTCTACCACCTATTCAGATGTCACGGTGTTAGTGACGGTGAGCCTATGCTCGCCTTTCACGAGCTGCCTGGCAAGGAATGCAGATGTTCTATTCTACAAAGGAGCCCGGACCAACACGGGGATATACTTAGGGGACTAAAAAAAAGAAAAAAAAGAAAAACTAATATTATAAATGCGAAAGTTTGTAAGCATATGTGTATGTTTGTTACTCTTTCACGTTCGAATGGCTGAACGGATTTGTCTAAAATTTGGAACACAGATAGATTGTGACCTGAATTAATATATAGGCTACTTTTAATCCCGATCGCTTAACGGGTTCCTGCAACAACGCAGGCGAAGCCTCAGGTAACAGTTAAATATATTTTTGGAGCACAAAATTTTGTTTCCTCAAACTAAAATTTTTTAACTGTTTTTTACAAATGGAAAAAAACTCGCTTTCTTGAGCCTATACCTATTTTGGTCCGTTACTTGCCCAGTTTGGGATTTACCCATTCCTTGTAGCATAATATTATAAAGTTCAATAAAAACTGAAATATTTCCTTTTGGTAGCCTCATAAAACAATATATAAATTCAAGCAATATACAAAATCGCCTCTTTGGTCTAGCGGTTCAGGTGTTGGACTTGACTGCATTAGGTCCCGGGTTCGAATCAAGGGTTTGGCAACAAAAAGGGTTTTTCCAATTTTCTAATCTTAAAAAAAAACGTTGCTCGGGATTGAATATGTGCCCGGTTGGGGATATTCTTGCCACCTATCTGATTGTGGGACTTAGAATCTTAGGCTAGTCGTTTGTGCCTTGGTTGTACCTCTGTCTACCTTTTCGAGTATACGGTCGTGAAGATATTTCATATTACCTAAATATGCAAGATTTAAAAGAGAGAATTGTTCATAATTAGTCTGGACGCGTGTGAAGTGAGGCCCTGCAATAAAAAGATTATAGTTAATACTGTTCTCTGTTTTTATATTCTTTGTCCTAAATTTTTATTTAGGGGCAAAAAGTAATTTCACACTTAAAACGCAAATTTATAATTCGTTTCTCATTCAAATTAAGATTAGTACTTCATATCAAAGATATCAAAGTGTGGCTCTTTTAATGAGACTAAAATAAAATTAAGTATTCTGAGTATAATGTGACCATATCTTTTCTGTCCCAGAAAGGGACATCTGTATTTATTAATTTTGTCTTTTATTTGGTTTTTATTCGATCAAACCATTAACAATAATTAACAAAATAAGAATTATCATGCAGTGAATACAAACAAAATTTTGAGATTTGTGCAGACTGTCCTACCTGGACTAATCAATCATATAAATCTGTTTTTATATAGACGAGGGGTTTAAAAAATAAACATAGGGATGCTGAAATGTCGTTGTATTCAGGGTTTTAATGATTTATTTACATGAATTACTTTGCAGGTAAACATTTTGTATATAAGCAGTATCTACCTCTACTACTTCCTATGATGGGAAGTAGTAGAGGTAGAATTTGTTTGCAATACCTTGTTTCCTAGAAATAAGACGCAATGTTTTGAATTACTGCTAACAATTAATAAAGAAATAATAATTTTTTAAACAGAAAACGCTTGTAGGGAAAGTAAAGACGATACTAAGTGGTACTAGGTATTAGGTGGTAGACCGCCTTACCTGTTCCTGTCGCCATAACGTGTTCCGGTTTGGAGGGAAACTGACTTTTGCTCGCGACCTAGCATCCCAGCCTCAGGTTAGTAACGCACCATTACCACCTTTGGTGTCTCTAGACGGCATGAATTTCTTACCATCAGGAAATCCGTCTGCTTGTTTGCCTTCCAACATCATAAAAAAACTGTAAGTAGTGTAAAAATAAAAAAGAAGCACCGTTATTGGGCTCCATTACTAATTTTTTTAACAGGATTATTACAAAACGTAATGGGATGCATTAACACAGAATCAGGACAATCCCATCTAAAACAAGACTTGTGGTTACGATAATCTTAGGATCGTTTGAAAGTCATTATGTTTTTAATTACCCGATGACTGAATCGCCGTTTTTTTGCGCAATAAATTATGAAATTTGGTTAAGATTAAGAGTTAGGTATTTATTGGCGATGTAATATTCCCGCTGATGTGGGTGGGCGGCGAGAATGTAGATATTTTCGGCCATCATCACGCGCCCACACTGCTATTGGCAGAAAAATGTTACAAAAATACTCCGTCACAATTCAAAGTACATCTATACTTATAAAAGTAAGAGCTGTGCTTATACATAGACATAACTAAGGTACTTGCACCTAAGATAGCCCAGTTCTTAAGATGGCAATGTTCAATATTTTGTATTATTAAGTTTGGATGATTTTAAATTATTACCATGTTCCGTTGGTAGTAATTTAAACTCTTTCAAACCTTAAAAAACTGGGATATCTTAGGTGCCAGTAGCGTATCTGATAGCATCTCATGTATCATAGAAAAAAATGTGTGCGTGTATTACCGTACACTCGTAAGAAGTGAAATTTCTTTATGACGTTATTTTTCAAAAAATAATTTACTAGATGCAACTTTATAGAAATTGGTTAAATAAAGTTTATTGCCAATCCCTACTCCGCTGGAGAAAGTATAATTCGAATCACGTGTGGTAGGGATAAGAACAAAGATGGCGCGTAACGAAGAAATGGGACACGTAACGAAAAAATGTTACACTAACTTTTTTTCCAACCCCGATAAAGAAGTTTCACTTCAAAAAGTGACTGTAATTAAATTATTATTTAGGAAGTTCAAAGATGCAACGTGATAACAAAAAGGCGCTATCTTTAGCATATAAAATAGTATTACTGCTAAATCCCTGCTTCATTTAGACTTATTAAAATGACTGCTACGAATTATGACACGTCTTACTAAAGCACATTAAGATATCTGAAGCACCTTGAAGATATTTCAGGAAAGAAATAGATTACAGGGACGCTACCAATCCCAAAATTAACCGAACTACGACGATTGAGCCTTATATAAAAAACTAGCGGCCCGGTACGTGCTTCTCTACGTATAACGTGTAGTTCTCTTAGGGTCACTTGAACGTTCCTGGGTTAAGTATTTAACACTGAGTTATCGACTAACTAGGGTTAAATTACCTTATATTTGACAGTTCAACTCGATATTAAACATAACCCGGGAATGTGCAAGTGGCCCTTATTAGTCTGTGCTACGTACCTATAGACTGAAATATTTACAAAAATATATATGTAAAAATGTCATTAAGTATTTCATTGACCACATGAATGACACAACACTACAAAACAAAAAAAGAAAAAAAACTGAAAAGTTTCAATGTGACAGCACAATCTTCATCTGAAAAAAGTTTCAATTTGACTAAAAATACCTACCCATCAAATTTCATTGATTCATCATTTCAATCAATTGATCCGCCATTTATTGAATTCATTTGTTACAAAAAATGTGATAAATAAAACGTTTTATGCAAACTTCACATAAACCAGCTACTAAATAGTCCGAACAAAGCCTAAACATTTGTTTTGGATAGGTGAGCCCGTTCTTGAGTTAAGTATATAATTTAAACGCAGTAAAACTGCAAAAAACCGACTTCAATTTTGGAACATATGTGGTGATGAATGCTAATGTAGACCTGGACCAAATTATAATGGGACCACCGCTGGAATATGGGCTTTCCATTAAAAAAACAATTTTGAAAATCCGTTCACAAACACCGGAATAATCGAGTAACTTATGTACATACAAAAAAAAACATACGGTTCGAATTGAGAACCTCCTCCTTTTTTCGTCGGTTGAAAATTACAACGTAAAGTGGCATTGATTTTTATACATATATAGAAATGACATTAATACTTACTAAATACTTGCAAAAAATGTATGCGATATTTACGACTGAAACTTCCAACTAGTCTTCTACGAGACATATAGGACACTAGCTGTTGCCCGCGTCGTGAATGGTTCCATAGGAACATTTTGTCGGCATAAAAACCATCCTTTTTGTTAATACAAGTTATATTCTATATGTGTGCCAAAATCAATAAATATCAGTTCAGCAGTTTTCGCGTGAATGAGCAAAACAAATAAACATACAAACTTTCGCATTCAATATATTATAGGATTTAAAAAGTTACTAACAAAGACCATATTGAATAAAATTCCTGATTTGAAAATATTATCCATCATGTCAATAAATTTTATATTTGTAAGTTTATGTGAATCAAATAGAATACCATAATGATATTTAAGTAACAATTAATTATTGATTTTAAAATGAAATACTCAGAAACAGGGATGTTTCTAGTACATGTTATCTCTGTTATCATTGTTCCTGAGAACAGAGAGCTAATGAAAGATATGTGTTGAACACAACGACGTTCTCTCGACCGTTTCCGGAGGTTGTTTACAAAAAAATAATATAGTATATAAACTCGTTGTCCAAACCGGGCACCAGTGCTGCCTAATTAGCGCTTTCAGCGCTACATCAAGTGCTTTTTTGTGGTAAAGCAATTTACTGCGTTGTACTAAATTGGGCGCTGTTTGAATTGTTTTATTTATTTTTAAATAAACACAGTTTTATAAATAGATATTATTATTACTTATTTTATATATTGTCATTCTTTGCAATCTTTATATCAACAGAGAGTACTTAGGTCGCGTCGGTTGAATTAATATTTAATAATATTTTTTAAATGAATAAAATTATTGATTGTTTCTCTTAAATTTTAATTACTTTTTCAAGTTTCTAGCAAAAAAACACCTCTCATATAAATGAAACAGTATAAAGTTTAATCAATAGATATTATTATTTATCTTACTTATATTCTTTGCAATCTTCGAGTCAAAAGAGAGTACTTAGGTCGGCTGAAATTTTAAACAATGTTTTTTGAAATGAATAAAATGATTGATTGTTTTACTCAAATTCATATTACTTTTTAAAGTTTCTACCAAAAAAACACCCTTTCAAACACCTGACAATCAGAATTATGGTCTTGGATGCAAAATTCAGAAGAGGTAGAGTTCAAGATCTGATCTGTGAGCTGGATGCATAATGAACTCTACATTTTCAGAGACCAAATTTATTTCCTTTGTTCGCCTTTACGTCAAACCATTACCTTAATACAGGAAGGATGTACCTTTTAGTTGTTGTTCTCGCATTTTTAAACAATTGCTCGTAAATACACAACAGGACGTAGATTCTAGCGCTGTATTTAACTGACAGCGCGTTTTTGTCAAAATGAGTTAGCATCCATGCCGGGCAAACGAACCGGCCGGCCGAGATACTTGGTGCGATTAAAAATCGTTACAACTTCCGTTTGGGTCGAGTCTCGGAGCGGAGGCCCAGATAAAAAAGATAAATAAAAAAGGAACATAAAGATCGATATGGCGGGACGGCGCTACCTGTTTTTTACTGAACTTAGAGCCCGAGGCGATTGCCGCATTCGCCCCTCACTATGTCCACTGCCCACTACCAGTGTAGCCTTATATTTAAATGCCTAAAGTTACTTTTAACCGCTTTTAGACTTCATACATTTTTAAGAATAAAAAAGTCTTTACTTAGGAGTGTTAGGAAATCTTGTACTCGTATGTAGAATTCATGTGTGTTTATACGTGCTACTAATTACTTAATGTTGTTTTTAATTATTTATTGTTCGCTTTTGTGGTCTAGCGGTTCAGGTGTTGGACTTGACTTTATGAGATCCCGGGTTCGATTTCCGGGTCAGGCACAAAAAGAAAATGTGGTTTTTCCAATTTTATAATACAAAAAATTTTGCTCGGGATAGGCTTGCCACCTATCACATCGTGGGACTTAGTATCTTCGGCTAGTCGTGGGTGCCCTGATTGTGCAAAATATGTTTTCCAATTGAACAGTTTTTTATGAACCAATTTTAAGTATGATTATTATTTAATAAAAAGATTAAATAAAAGGCTTGCCACCTGCGACATTGTAGAAATATTGTCTTCATTCGCACACTATTGCCTTGTGGTTGCCCTGGTTTTATCTCTGCTACTTTTTCGAGGATACGGTCTTAAAGATACCTAAATGCTTTCTTTTTAACATAGGAAAATACGTCAATTAGTCTATTGGAATACTTAGTCAATTAGTGAAAACTGTCCGGTCATTACAAGATGATATTTATTTGCAGTTTGATTTAAAAAATAGAGGTAAAGTAGATCATACACTTCCGGTCATTAAATGTTTTTGATTTCATGCACTACTTACAACAATTTAAGGTAGGTACTGACAGACGTAACGAGTGGTAACAACATTCGCAGCGAGCGTTACTCTGTATGTTGAATCATGTAAATAAATAAATATCCATCGACAAATCTACAGCAATTGATTGAAATTTGATTATATTATTACTTGTTCGCTTTCTTATTACAAAAACAAAAACTTCAAAGTAATTTACACTGTTGCACTTATTTCAATTTTTATACAAAATAATACATACAGGAGTTTCACCAACCTCCAAGGATGGAAACAATTCGACACTATTACGCCTAAATAGTCTTTGAACTCAAGTCTCATAAAAGGCGATGAAATCCGTGGACCGATCTGGTGCTAGTTTATAAAAATTTCGACGGGCACTAGGAGGTACCACTATTTTTTGGACCATGTCAATATTTTTTTTCTGATTCTGATTCCATGTAGGTCCCACTTACTACACTAAAGTTCGCTTTGTAAAATGTTACACTCCATTACACCCGTCTGTACATGCATTTAGAGTTATTATGAATTAAACATACCTACTTCATTAACTCTTACATTTTGTGGAATAAATACAGTTTTGTAAATAAGCGTTATTTAATACTGTGTATGTAATATAAGAATTAAATGATGTAAACATTTTTTGATTTAGGTACAAAAAGATTTAATGTTCTTTCTGTTATAATATAAATTGTTATTGTAAGAGTAGCAAATTGTTAGAAAATGTAAAAACATGTAAATTTACTACTTTATTTAAGCATGATTATTGATTACCCTTAGATCTAGACAAAAGTTATTCTGTCTAGAGTATAACATAGAAATAGCAAATATTTCGATAATTCTGATTACAAGTTATAATAACAATTTACAAGATATCAATAACTAGGTAAACTGTTTTATTTTATGAATTAGTATGTTTATATAAAAGAATATTCAAAACAGAAAAAATGACAATTATGCAATTAATACAAACAAAAATTCTGAGACAGCAATCATCTGGATTCGAATAAAAATCGAAAAACTCTAGCTGCAAAACCGAAATTTATATTCTAATTCACAAACATGACTTGCTTCTTAATTTGTGATAAAGGTGAATAAGTATTGACCATCAACTATTTTTATAATAGTCATGATAATGATCTTATAATTTATAAACCCTAATACGATAATCTTATAAACCGGACGTCGATTTAACGGTAGTTCTTAATAAAATAATTACCATTCAGATTTAGGCCCTTTCTCAATTTATTTTATATTTATTTTATATACAGCCTGTATACAGTGGCTGCAGTTTTAAAAACATATAGTACAAGCCTTTTCCCACGGCGTCACTCCGCGTTTGTCATTAAAAAAGTATCCTATGTTACTGTTAACACAATAATGTATACATACATATATTCACGCCAAGTCCTTTACGGGGTAGGCAGAGAGTATCGAGTGCCAGACCTCACGATCCTGACAAACCTGTCTTGCTTCTAAAAAGAATAATATATTATGTAAAATTTTCATGATCATTGGTTAAGTAGTTTTGGCGTCCAAGTGTAACAAGCAAACTTAAATTCGCATTTATAACATTAGTAGACTTATTTGAAATATCCATTTATATCGATTTTATTTGACTGCTTCTTGATTGCGTCAGATGATGACATTCACTCTTACATAAAATATTTTCAAAAAGAAGTTGTAGAGACTGGTACTACTTTCCTGTGATGTGTTTGTTTGTTCCGGAATATCCACAATGTACTGACAAGGATTTTGGACTCTCATTATTTTATGTAACTACAAATAAAAATTTACTCCGATAGGATTCAATAACCAGATACCTACATGTTATGATCAACATTCCTACAGCCAAAAAGCTTAAAAGTTGCTAAATTTCAAGGAAAACATTCACTTAATTTCATTTATTTATAATATAATAAACATAATAGACTTCAAAAAAAAAATCTAGACAATAAAATACATTTTTTATAAATTTATGAAACAACTCACGGATATAAGTACCTACCTATTAACTATTGTGCAAGCCTTTATTGATAGACATTTACATTTACTAAAATTAAATAAATAATAAGTAAAATAATCTTTTAATTCGGAAATTGAGAATTAACTTTAAAGAAATGTCGATTTTCCGATGCAACGAATTAGTATATTCTTTCCGTATGCCAACTTCCATGATTTACAGAGCAGAAAAAGCCGCGAACCAACATTTTTGTAAATTTATAAAAATACCGCGTAGCTTTCTGTTAAATGAAACTGTGAGAATACTGACAATCCCTTGATGCGGAGGTTACTTGCCAACGGTAAATATATATATTGAGTGTTTTACCTTAACCGGTAATAGAAGATATCAGATTAATAAATGATGTCGATGAGACCAGACGAGATCAGCGGCAATTTCACGAGCGGTGCGCCATGATAATTAAGTGTTCGATCGCGGTGTTGTGTGCGTGGGCCAGCACGGTGCGGGGTCTGGGAGAGGGGAGTAAAGTCTGGTAAGTATGCGGCGTAACTCCGGTAGCAGTGCAACAGGTCTGCGGGGCGCGGGCGCGGGGAGGTAGGAAATCCTTTGCTGACGCGCGCACACAACGATCCACGTCCGTGTGTGCGCCATCCGGTTTTCTTTGCTTGTGGGCTGTATGTATACGAATGAGCATGTAGTGGTAGCAATCGAGTCGAATGGCGATCGATCAATGAGCTCTACATCGACTCAGGCGCAACTCCTGCATGCAACTCATTGATTAACGCTAAGAACGTTGAATTGTTTATTCATTCATGATAAATATTTTTATTCTAAATGAATGTTTTTGTTGGCCTTCTTAAATACAATATTAAATATGAGTTTTTTACAGCGTAATAAATTTAATAATTTAATATCATAATAAAATTGTTATGAAAAAAATGTTATGTTTTAATTGTAGCATTTTGTAAAGTATTTTATTTAATTGAAGTAGCCATTTTATTATTCATTTTCACAATCATAGTTTTAATCTGTTTATTTTGTCATACATTACTGTATACCGCGGCTAGATGTTTATATCTAGGTAGTAAGAACTTTATAAAACTTACTGTTGTCTTAGGATGTTAGTTGATTAAAAGTCTCTAAGTACATACAGATCTCTCTTTATTTGTGCCATATAAAATATAATTGTGAAAAAACATTTTAGTTTATAGTTTTGAGAGGTAAATAGTATCTAGTAAAGTAAAAGAAATATCTAATTAGGTATAAATTACATATTACTAATATTCTTTACTTTTGCCCGAAGAGTTCTGCAACAGTTGACTTGGATTTTGACGCGCCACCTGGGGTGGCCCTCCACATGATTACTTCTAACATCATAACTTTAGTACCCCTAAATATCTTATTCCGTTTTGATGGAAGGATAACTGGTTAACTTAAGTAGGCTAAGACTGAAGTAAGCTAGAAAACCAATAGTTTCTGGTTAAGTCGGCTAGTATTTCTTGCCATTAGAAAATCTATCTAGTTTTATTGCTTGTCCTGTAATAGTATAATAGTAATAGTATCAAAAAAATGAAGTTAATTTAAATATTATATCCTCTGAGTACGCAAAAAGACTTAAAAAATTGAGTTTAATCAACATTTTTATTTATGTTGGTCTTAATTATAAATAATATAAATATAAATAAGTATCTTTGACCAATTACACAGATTGAACCTAAACCCAAAGTAAGCTAATTAAATGCTTGCGCTGTTGGTGTTATTCAACGATAAAAGTACAAAGAATTTAAACAGTTACGTATCGAAATAAATTTAATTAAATTCCTTTTAAAAACATTAATAACTAGGTAACTATTAGTAGTTGTAGCTTACATTTATTTATGCATGTATCACTTTAATTAGGGTATGTATTTAGTTAAAACTTCTTCTGCTTCTGCTTTTGTTTAATTGTTAATCAGGAACCAGTACTTCTATCATATTTTTAGGTTTTAAGTTTCAGAAAGTTTTATACTTTTTCTATTTTGAAAGTTATTTCTTTATTTCGCATTCATTCGGTATTTCTTTCGCAAAGTCAAAACTATACCAAAAACGGCAAGTGACGCTTACGACAAAACCAACATGGCATTCATAAAGAAACTCTTGGCTAACTCCTTTTGGCTAACCCATTGTTTATTACCGATGTCAATTGAAAATTAAAAAGAAATGACTATTTTAATTTATTTATGAATCTAAATATTTAAATATTATCTTTCAGTTCATTAAGAATTGAATTTGGGTGATAAAAGCAAGCTGATGAATTAATTCCGTCTTTTTTTCTAAGTTTTTAACGACTACGACTGAACTAACAATAATTAAGGCCCTCTACGTAGTTAAGCAGACTGCACTAGAGAAATGATCTTTTTATTATTCCACAAGCAAAAGATGGAATTGTCAAATGGGGTTTGACAATTCCATCTGACATGAAATAATATGGCAATTTCCATCAAACGTGACAGACTGCCATATTATTTCATTTAAACTCTGTTCTTTTACTAATAATTTGAATACGGGGAAAAAAATCCATTCTTTTTGATAACATTTCGAGAGATTTATTTGACCACTATTACTAAATTATTCCACAAATAAGAGATAGAATTGTCATCCCAACGTGACAAATTTCCATATTATTTCATTTAAAGTCTTCTCTCTTACAAATAATTTGAATACAGGGGACAATCAATTCGTTTTGATAACAGATCGAGATGTTTATTTGACTATTTCTATTTATTTACTATGGTGATATTTATGAAGTGAAAGTACTACCATCTATACCAAATAAATACATACAAAAACGAATAAAGGCGCAGTGTAGACGTGGGAGAAGTAGCAGGTTCGGAATTTGCGTGGACGAGTCGCGGTCGCGGGCGGGCGTGGGCGACGGCTGGTTCGCCCACGACGCCGCACCTAGCCGCGTCGCCGCCGCACTGCACGCTTGCGCACTACGGATACACAAACGCAGATAGCGTTATAAAATAAAGTACCAGAAGCTGCACAGTAAAATTATTAAATTTCTTTGTTTTCTTCGGCTAGGGGTGAGATTACGGACCAGAACAGGGTAGTGAGATTTGGAACGACTTGTCAAGAACCACCGCTTTATGTTTTCCCATTACCACGACATTAGTGCTTATCATGTTACTATTATGTTAATTTTTTACTAACTAGTAAGTTACTTAAAGTTTGAATTTAAATTAAACAATAAATTGAAGTAAAAAGGAAGCTTAAGATACCGCAAATATTGTAACTGTCTAAAGAACTTAGTAGTGCGTAAAAACAATGCATTCCTAAATCTTTGTCTAATATGGCCGGTTTTGTTTTGTTCATATGCTGCTATTTTCAATTTTTTCTAGGAAAGACAATCAAAAGTTTCAATTGTGTAAAGAGTCTACACCTAGCCATGATGGCCTTCGCTTACCTCGTATTTCTGCTCTCGTAATAATAATAAGTATAATAAGTCTCGTAATAAGAAGTAAAACAAGCAAAATTATACACCAGCCATAGTTCTTCATAATTTATCATCACAATAAAGTAAATTTTGTTAACAAGTTTTCTGTACATTCTAGTTTCAAATATTGTTACTTATAGTTAAAGTATAGTAAAATGACGGGTCAGTTTCTAAAGTTCTTCAAATGTAACAAAAAAACGTATGAAATTTAAATATGCATTCATAAATTACAGCTAAGCTTATATTGTGACCTTCCTCCCTCCCACGGAAACTCAGTAAATAAACGAGATAAAAAATACTGTATATCTGATTCAATTTTATAAACTGTCTAAACAAGCTTGGAATTTAGAAATTATGTCACGATCAGTCCAAAAGATTATGCGTGATGAGCGGCGGGGATAAAGAGAGGCAAATATGTTGAAATTGTAGTTAAGTGTTTTGCTTCTTTTTTCTTATCCTATATTTATTATTATTCTTTATGTATATTGCCTTAATGGATGTACACGTCTACTTTTTTAAGTAATCGTACCTATTCCATTTAATGAAACTTTTTTGTTTTTTTTTAATATGCTTCTTTATTCGCTACAAACACATAACTTGGGTTCAATTTCTTTCATTTAGGGAATGTCTTCACTCATTTTATTCTTTGTAGATGATTAGAAATGCACATTTTAAGAACAGTAGTGTGTAGAGACCTCAGAATGAAAAATCACTTATTACCATTCCATACAAAGCTATTCGCCACCAGTTACTGATGTTTAGTTTCATGGTAATTGTCAATCAGATAATTGTTGTCTGATATTATATTCCTACGTTCATGACTTTACCGGTATATTTTTTGACGAAGGATGTACATGCTCCATATAGATAGTTCCAACACCTTGCATTGATTCCAAAAATTCAGAACTTTCCACTGTCGAACTTTATACTGTTTTTACTTTTTGTTTACTTTTTGCTTCTGGTTTGGGGGGCAGGGTACCCAGTAATTTTATTAAAATGAGAGGATTCGAATCCCAGCCTTTGGTTGAAACGCACTATTAACATGTTTCATGTTTGATGTCTATCTACTTACTAATTTAGAGGATATTCAGCTGCTCAAAAGCCTTTCTACAATTTAAAAAGGTAAAACCTGGGTTATTAACCTGGTAAAAAATGTCAATTATATGTTCAGACCTTTAGCAATTCAAATAGAAGAAACATATCTGTGCATTCGTTAAAGCACAATTAGCTTTGACATAACTTAGTTTGTAAGTATCTTTACTCCCTTAACCTCGAAGAGGTAGGCAAATATACAACCTACCAGTACACTATCGATTAGCCAAAGGTCGGCAAACCTATCGCTAACCGGGAACTTTATCCAAACCTGAGCAATTTTTTTCCGGACCGGAACATGGCACTATCGTTATAGCAGCAAGAATAGATAAGACGTTGGTGGTGGAGTTGTATCAGGACAGTGATCTTGTTGGAAATTAACCATTTGATATAAGCTCGCCTCTTGGAAGGCAAATGTTCTATTCTATACTCCTGTATAGCCTGAATACCAACAAGGATCAAACTCTTCATTCCTCATTCAATAATCAACAAACATCAATCTATCTAACATCCTTAAACCATATATTTATAACACAAGTAATAAGTTGCCCTGGTTGTGCCTCTGCCTACCTCTTCGGGGATATGGGCGTGAAGATACTTTTTTACTAAGTAATAAGTATATACTTAAAGTGCCATAGTTTGGTTGTGGATTCGTAAAATTTGTTCAGTAATATTTAATCACGTATTCATTTATTTGAACAAAGCTTAGTAATTTGTTTGCCTCATTTCATAATTTTTGTTGCAATCTCAGCATAACTAAGGCTGAGAACTAACGGAGCAGTTTGCAGTTAGTGGGCATATACTCAATAAAACGACCCTTCTCATCAAATTTAATGGTTGTAGCTTAAAGTTTTTGCTCAGCGACGATGAATCAGTCAGTCAGGACGTGTTATTTTATAAGTATAGATTTAGGTATGCTAGTAGTTGTTGAGTTATACTTAACAATGCATACATTTTTGATTATATTGTCGACCTCATCAATGATGGCAAGGTAAAAAAATGCACCATTAAGTATAACTCTATTAAAAAACCTCTAGAGGAGAATAATATGGGATTACCTAGAAATCATGGCCTAACTTTTCAGTTTAAAGTTCGCCAGGTCGGCTATTAGATGAATAAAAATGTTTCAAGAAAGGTTTTTGGGTATTTTTAATTCACTGAGAAGGATTAAGCCCTTCAATTATGTTCTACGTTGGGATTTGTCAACTGCTTTTACCTACAAAGATAACATATTTTTGAACCAGTAAAACTTAGTTTCCTAGCTAGACCAAAGTTAAATAGCTAGAACAAATAGCTTGTTTTGTTTAGCATAAAAGCTGAAATAGTGTACCTGTGCGAATCACGAAACAAAAAAAGAAATCCAGTACCTACATCGAATTGGCATCATGGTAAATACTTAAATGTAACGTTAACATTATGATATAAGTTAACGACCTAATATTGTAAAGGGTATGTCTTTTTCTAGAAAGTTAAAATCATGAGCATGAAACAACCACAAATATTAGAACCAAATAAAAAACCCAACGCGTGGTACACCACTAGAACGATTCGAATAATTTGATCTATAGGCACAATAAAATACCGCCTTGTATTGAAATTTAAAACAAAAAAACATTTGAGTTCACACATCTACCTTGAATAGAGTTGTTTCATTTCATACTCTACATCTAAATGATAGAGTTTATTTTTATTTCACACATTGTATGATGTCATTGGCCCGGCTGTTCTCTATAATCTGTGCTTCATTCGCTTTCTGTCACAGCTACTTTTGCTTTTTGAGTGAACATCCTGGACACACGTCATGTTGTTGGAATTTTTTAATCACCTGGATTTAAAATTCTACTGAAATTTTTATGTTTTATTTTAGAAATTATTACTTTATATATATTTTGAGGTACAAGACTTTATTAGCATAAGTTAATAAGCTCGTAGTCTTGTTAATAAGCTCGTGGGATGTGTAATGTAATTTAAATATATTTTGTCTTCGTTTTCTGTCTTATGATTGTAAGAGACAGCATGGTTATTAGTTCTTAATTTTATGTGACATCAACTTTCTTATGTTTTAAGCATATCTTTGTAAACTTGAAGATATAAACTACTACTGGAGGTTACTTTTCTAACAAAGAACTGAGTCCTTACCATGAGTTTACGGCTTGTCAAGTTTACTATACTCGCTACTGTCTCTGTAAATAATGTGTATGAAAACTTTGAATAGCGCCTCTATTGGTAACTTAGAGAAACACGCTTTTGGACAAAAGTGTCATAGATTTCGACACGAAACTAACAGAACCTAATCTATACTAACTCATGGTGAAGGCTTTGATGTCATTTTTAAATATATTCTCTCTTATTTACCGGCCTCTTTTTCGGAGAGTCTTGTGAAGTCAATTATTAACAAGGTCAAAATGAGAGAGTTCGGTTCATAAGAGAGAGTCAGCAATATTAGAGAATTACAGTAGGTCTTTCTTAGAACTGTAACCTACAGTTTATAGCTTGATGGTTCTAAAACTTCCATTTAGTTGTGTTTCATAGGTGGGTAGATGCCATATATATAATATGTACATAAAAATGATATGTTTTCTATTAACGAGTTTTTTGATTACAAAAATTAAGTTCAGGCGTGTGTGGGATCGATATGGTAAAAGAAAACAAAAGTTGAAATACCAATTCTTTTTTCGAACCAAACATATTGCAATATCTTTAATATTATCATAGGCAACAAAAGCTTACGAATCGACAGGGATGTATAATCTCTCAATCGTTTTTTTTTTAAAGTAAAGTATCTTCAAGTCCATACCCCGAAGAGGTAGGCAGAGGCACAACCACGGCACCCACGACTAGCCGAAGATACTAAGTCCCACAATGTGGTAGGTGGAAAGCCTATCGCCAATCGGGCACATATCCTATCCCGAGCAACATTTTTTTTATTAGAAATTTGGAAAAACCCAATTTCCTTTTTGTTGCCCGTCCCAGGATTTGAACCCGGGACGTCAAGAAGTGAAGTCCAACAACTGAACCGCTAGACCACAGAGGCGATGTTTTAAATTTTGTTAATAAATGTAAATACGAGGATACCATTATAATGTTGTCTATTAAAATGAGTAGTGTTCCATATTAAACACAATTTTATGTTACCAGAGTATTGGTATCATGACATGAGTATTTTGAACACTGATTGTTCTTGGGTTCACCGGAGACAATTGAAGTAGCTTCCTGCGTTCAGAATTCTAGCTCGGTTATAAACAATACGCTCTTCTAAAAAATACAGTGGTAATAGTTTTATTGTATTTTGAAACGGGTTGAAATGGAATGTTTTCTTCTAAAAAATATTGAACCAAATGAATTTTAACTAAAAAAAAATAGTGTCCTGAATTAAAAAAAAACTGTTTTAAGGTTTTAAAATTTTGTATGAACTTCTTCCATTTGTTTTGTTTAATTATTAATAAGTATATTAAACAGACAAACCCATAATATGTATAGATAATGGTATTTTTCAAAACAGTACACTTGAGTTCTGTTTCCCGTAAAATGATTATTTCGCTAAAAAAACATCACAGTTTACTTTTTAAATGTCTCAAACCTCGTGGTTATAATTCAATATCTTTACTACATAGTATAAAACAAATTCTCTTCCTCTCTCCCTATGTTCCTTTGAGTACTTAAATCTTTAAAACTACGCACCGCATTTTAATGCGGTTTGCTTAAATAGATAAAGTGATTGAAGAGGAAGGTTTAGGTAAATGTATATTTTATGCCCTTGCGAAGCAGGTGCGGGCCGCTAGTGTGGTAATAAAATTAAAACATTTAAATATATAGCTGCACATTTTACAAAAAAACGTTGGAACTGTAAAACTGAAATATTGAACACAAGGATTTTAAGATAGGGATTATTAATGTTTCCAGAAGCTGTCGTTGCTTCGTCAACAAAGTCAAACAAAGGCAACAGTAACTATTCTCCACTTATTAATCTTTATGCCAATTTAGAATAAACAAATGTTTGTTTTTTGCCAGAGACCAAAAAAATCTCTCCCAAATAATCATTATGTGTAAAACAAATGTAAAAAACCTTTTATGGTTTTACATTTGTAAGTGCGGTAAAAAAGCGAGTAAGTTATACTAAAAAAAAGTCAAATAAACTAAAACAACCAGATTTTTAAATTATATCAACAAGGGTCACTTATCTGTATCAATATGATAAAATCAATTGCTGTTCGTGAGTCTATACTAGAGAAAGGCTGAAAAGATTTGGCTAATTTTGGTTTTGAATTATTTATTCAATTCCGGTGAAGGTTTAAAAGATAAGAAAAAGGTAAAAAAGTGCGAGGATACAACGAAAAACAACTTTTTAATTTTGGGTGGAACGAAGTTCGCCGGGACTGCTAGTTTTTCATATTAAAACAGTCAATGTGACAATATTGTCTTAATGCTTGTCTTGACAATGTGACAATTTTGTCGAATTTTTGACAAAAAGCCACGTTGTCACGATTGTCCAATGAAGGCGACGCGACGGTTCAAGCCGTGGCTCGGACGGCCTC
>NJDD01002047.1:601627-618033 GCA_002245505.1 Calephelis nemesis
TTTTTATTTATTCCCGAAAATAAGAGAAAAACTTCGAGGAAAACATTTTATGGACGCCGAAGAAGTAGTGGCTGCGTTTCAAAACGCCGTCGAAGATACCCCTAAGGCAGAGTGGGCAAGGTGCTTTTCTCAATGGTTCCATCGAATGCAGCGATGTATTGATGTAAATGGACGCTATTTTGAAAAGTTATAATAAAACTAATAACTTGCTAGAATGCTTAGTTTTTGATTTTCTAAGAACTTTCAGTTTGACCCTCGTATAACATTTTTTGTGAAATAACACTATCCATGTCACATGTTAAACTCCATCAGCGGGGTTATTCAGTATCTTTTTAGTGATGATCAATGGGTGGAGTGTACATCAAATAACTGTCAAATGATATGTTTTGTATTTGCTATCTCTGTTGTATTTCTTTCGGTCACTAGAGATAACAAATATAAGACACTAAAAAGATACGGAATCAGGGGGCTGATATGAGTAATTTTGGTTACGCTTAATCTAAAATATTTATCATCTATTGTTGCGTATTTTGAAATTATCCAAAATGACGCATCTGGGAAAGGTTTCATTTTCAAAATTCCATAAAATTTTTACCGCGAAATGCCTGGGCGTTAGCCATTTTAACAGTTTTCGCTTTACACCTTTTACATCTACATATTACATACCTCCTGTCTTCTAAAGCTATAATTTACCTTACTATATACCTAGTGGACATATAATTCTGGATCTTCTTCTTTTTATTGATATGAATGATTTTACCTAAAAGTTATATAGAGAAACTTTCAGCTTTACAAACATTTGAAGGTCTGGCCGAACACGTATCTCGGATTCTAATACTTGTACAGGAAGTAACGGGGTAAATCGTGTTAAGAGTAATTGATTTGTTTAAAAGTTAGTAGGCCCTTATGTTCCTTACATTAAAAAAAACGTGTGGCACTCGGAGACTATCGCGGTGAAGTTATTGCATAAGCAGGCCTGAGTCTCCAAATTGCGGGCCGAAGAGGGGGATTACGCATGCGCAGTAACGCCAACACAACCAAGAGATAGAGGTGGGTGGCTATACTAAAGAGACAAGCGTGATCAAAAAGTAATTAAAAGTTCTGCTATTCATCGATAGATATCAAAACTAAAAAGCATCACCGCTGTTCCGGTCGAAGTGGCGGGTGTTAGGTTATTTTCGTTACGGAATTTCTGAATTCGGTCTCTACGCTCAAGGCCCGCGATAGAAGCTATGCAATAGATTAAAAAAACGAATTAAAAAAGTATTAAAACTTAATACAAATAAAGTAAAGAATGTCTTCAATCAGTATAATTAATCGAATATTTTAGCGCACTTTAAAATAGTAGACAAATAACCTCACATGAGTGGCTTATCGGTTTTTCTACTAAAGATAAATTTATGTTCAAAACAATACCATTTATCTCTTAAGTAACCAGACGAGTTATTTCGTAATATAGCCACTTATACAAATAACCGTTATAAATACTCGTACATTATTATATTTAAAAAGCAATACTTATAAGATAACACTGTTTGACTCTAGAAGGAAGTTCACAGATAACATTTTGTTGTTCAAACCCACACTTTACTATTCCACATTAATTTTAATTGCCAAACTGACAGTTTTACTTAAATTATTATATCACTACATTTCCCAATAATAATGTTAATATTACATAAGTGTGAGCTATTTCTCTCTCAGCCGATTCGACGGATTTAAATGAAATTTCGTAAACGAATTTGGTCTAGAATAGAACATAACTTTATTAGATGTCCTTGTTGTTAAAAAGCCCCTAAGTAGGATAGACTGTCTGCCTTTCTGACTGGTAGCTCACTAATGAGCTACCAGTCAGAAAGGCAGACAGTCTAAACGTGAGCATAAGTTAAATGGTGGTAAAGACCTCAAAAGACCCATGGTGGTGCAGGAACTTGGCCTGCATTCACCGCCTGATCAAATCCTTCCGCCAATATGTTAGTGCCATATTCCGGCCCGGAGAGTAGGGTAGCTGGTAGACTAGCACATTAGGCCTAACATCCCAAATATGGGAAGGCAAAGCAACTACATCATCAACGGTGTCTATAGGCCACGGTTGTTTCTTATCATCAGAAGTGATAGGAATAGGTAGTGCCTATTTGTCTAAACTTTAGAAACATAATCTCTGTTTACCTAAACTTCAGAGAACAAAGACAAAAAATAGAGACTTCTTTAGGATTAAAGTTTTTTGGGACATCCATTACGGAATTCGGGACATCACTTAAATAAATTAAACATATTCACATTTTTAAATGAAAAAACACTTGTATTGTTTTAAGTATCACTTACGATTCTTTATTTTATAAATAGCCTGCCGGTTTCGCTTATCAGGAATCATCAGGCATCATCAGGAATAAAATTTAACTACTTACTCGCCCCGTCTCCGTATTCGCCTATATTTACTTTAAGTTTTCGACTAGATATAACATAATAATTAATAACAAACACCACCGTTAAAACTATATTATTATGGAGTTATAATTTATAAGTGTTTTATCTAGACGCAAACTTTGGATGAATATAGACGAACAAGTTATTCGGAATAACTTATTGCAAACAACATACTTTTAATGAATTTAAGTTTTGTCTCGAATTCCGGGACGGATGTCCCTAAAAAATTTAGTCCTAAAGAAGTCTCCATTTCTCGTCTTTGTTCTTCGAAGTTTAGATAAATAGGCACTACCTATTCCTATCACTGATCATCAGGATAGCGGTGTAATAGTTCGTTATCTCATTCAAATAAAATAAACACCGTTCTTTGCAAAGCTTAGGTTGTATTACCGTCAGGGATAGCCATTTTAGTGATGAACATCTATTTTGATGTTAATTTGTTCGATATATTTCTGTATCTTCAGTAATTATATCTATGTATAAGTTTAGTTGACGAACACCTAATTGGGGATTACCTATGTAATCACAATACCTATGCGTGTGGTTTTGAATAGATATTTATTAATTTATGTACATTTGAAAACATTTACATGTAATAAACAGATTATTTGTATACATAGGTGTGTTTATCTTTATATGAAATCTCTTCCAGCGAAAGCAATAAGGAAACAGGTGTAGAAAGATAGTCACTGTATCAAATGTTATTTCCGCTATATGACGAATTTTGATGACATTAATAAACTTAGATTTAAAGATATATCTTGAAATCAAAATTATTTTTGTACATTTTTGTGATGTGATGAAATAATCAGCTGAATGCTATTATGAGCCTTCACCAGGGGGTTTCTCATACCTTAGGCGGCATACCTCTTGAAGTGTCTCATGTCAGAACCTTTAGCTTAATCAGCATACAGTTTATTTTTACGACATTGGAAGACAGACGGATTTCCTGATGGTAAGAAATTCACGCCGCCTAGAGACACCAAAGGTGGTAATGGTGCGTTGCCAATCTCAGGCCAAGATGTTAGGTCTCGAGCAAAAGTAAATTCACTGGCAACCACTGACGTTATGGCGGCAGGAATAGGCGGTGGTACCAATCCGACCTGAATCTTGGATGTTAGGCCTCGAGCAAAAGTAAGTTTACCGGCTACCATAACCTCCGAACCGGAACACGTTATGATGTTATGGCGGCAGGAATAGGTAGGGCGGTGGTACCAATCCGGTAGAGTCGCTGCAAAACTCTACTACCTAGTAGGATATCACGGTGTTAGTGACGGTACGCTTATGCTCGCCTTTTACAAGGTGCCTGGCAGGAAGGCAGATGGCCTATTCTGCAAAGGAGCCCGGACCAACACGAGGAAATATGTGCCAATATTTTTCTATAACATTTTTATTTTTCGGGTTCGATTCCCGACTAGCATTTGTGTGATGATCATTGATTTCTGATGTCTTGTTATATGTCAAATGTATACCTACTGGTATTTATTTCAGTATTTCTACTTGTAAGTATCGTAGACTAAAATTCATAACACAAGTATATTATTTGCCTACTTTAGGCTTGGATATATTATTTGTGTAGTATGGTATATTTATTTATTTCTTACTAGCTGTTCCGGCGTGCTTCGTTGCATCTGTTCAATTTGTATGAGAAAATTAAAATGTTGTTTTTCTCTTTCTTTTTAGGTTCTTCACAGTCGAACGGCAAAAAAAGTAGCCTATTTTCATATCCTAGTTTTAAGTTTCCTCCCCATACATTTTCAGCAAAATTGGTTAAGCCCTTATCAAGTTATAAATATTTCTTTTACATATGCATAAGAGTTAAAACGCAGACACAGAGTTCTTAAAATATTCAACATGTCTAGATGAATTAAACTAAAATAAAAACAATAACCCAAACAAAGCCTGCATAATGTAATGAAGCTAGAACTATATAAAACAAGTCAGATTTTAAATACAAAACTCGTATAAGTAATTTTTGTTCAACAGTTATGAGATGACGCTACAAGCAGACAGCCAAATCAAACTTTTTTATTTCTTTCTTTGGGTTTTGGCATTTGTGTTAGCATTTTGCCATTTGTCGAGTAGAAATTTGCATCAAATTTACCAAAATTGGGATTCAATTATAATTAGTCATAAGTCATCAATAAGTCATGTTAAAGCGGTAGCCTCATTACTCAAGCTCATATAGTGAGATTTGGTGGCAACGAGGAAATACACAATATGCTAATTTCTTCATGATTATTTCATTTGTGCACTTTCACTGAACAAAATTGTACAAAATGTATATCACTGAATATAACTTCAATAATTATGAAAAAACTTCGACCATCTTTTCTCTCGAACCAAAACTCCACATCAAACTTAAAACATTATTACTTTTAAATTTAAAAAAAGAACAGCTAAACTTCTTTAAATGAATAGTATTGAGTTCTAACGACAGGATTGCTTTGATTGCACGGGTGCAAGCCAAACGGATGGAAAGCGTCGAAGGCTTCCGCTCGACGCACGCCGCCTTCTGAATAACAAACGAAACCTGATTTCTACCCACTGACCAAACGGTTAGGTACTTATTTTACAATCATACTTTTCGACTCTCATTTCAATTTTGTGTTTCGAATTCATGTATTTTATTGACGTTTTGATCCTAAATTTGAATTTATGAATTGTATCTTCATGCTCATATCCCCGAAAAAGTAGGCAGAGGTACAATTAAGGCACTTACGAGTTACGACTAGCCGAAGACACTAAATCCTACAAGCAATCAGCAAGCGTTGGTAGCAAACCTATCGCCAAACCGACGCACAACAAATTTCACAATGTTGTTTTATCAGGAAATTTAAAAAAAAGTGGCCTACCCGGGGGCTCGAATCCGGCATCTTACAGTTAAGTCCAAAATTGGACCGCTATACTACAGAGGCGTGAAGTTTATAAGTATACAGTTTCTTATTTTAATTATATAAAACAGTTAGACTACATGAGTTTTCGGGTTCAACTTCAAGTCAAAATATAGTTTCGAAAGTCATACTAAAAACGCTTCCCGGATTTTTGTTTAGATTGTTTAAATGCTACTTTAGCGTAACTTTGCCGCCACCGAATTGTAAGACTAAATTTCTTCTTCTAATGATGAGAGGCCTGGTTGCATCTCTGCCTGCCTCTCCGAGAAATTGGCTTGAAGACGCTTTATTTAATTAGTCGGCTGGCAGTTTTAGAATTGTACACAAGACTTTTAAAACCCAGAACCATTATCGAGCTTACTCGTATCCAAAACGTAAACAAAGTAATTGTGAACTTGTGTTCCCATAAATGTCATTGTGTGGTCAAAGTTCCCGATTGTTGTCGTCTTCCGTGAACTGATGACAATCGGTAGCTGGTGTCATTTTCTTCACAATATTCTTCAGACCACCCATTGTCTGATTCAATCTCGTGCCTACTTCGTATTAGCTCGAATATAACAATTTATCAAATTCGTTTTTTCTTCAAGTTATAGGAAGGCAAACAAGCAGACGGATTCCCTGATGGTAAGAAATTCACGCCGCCCAGAGATACCAAAGATGGTAATGGTGCGTTGCCAACCTGAGGTCAGAATGTTAGACCTCGAGCAAAAGTAAGTTTACTGGCTACCTCATCCTCCGAACCGGAACACGCCATGACGTTATGGCGGTAGGAATAGATAAGGCGGTGGTACCAATCCGGGCGAGTCGCTGCGAAACTCTACCACCTAGTCAGATATCACGGTGTTAGTGATGCTAAGCTTATGCTCGCCTTTTACGAGCTGCCTCGTAAGAAAGGCAAATCGTCTACTCTGCAAAGGAGCCCGTACTAACACGGGGAAAATCATATACATTTAACAAAAACTAGCTATTTCCCACGGCGATGCCCTCAAGGTCAATGGTCCCTCAGGAACAATTATTCGGGATCAAAACTATCCTATGTGTTAATTCAAGTAACCCTGTATGTGTGTACCGAATTTTAGGAATGTCGGTTTAGCAGTTTTTGTGGGAAGAGGTAACAAGCAAACGAACCCATGAACCTTCGCATTACAATATTAACTAGATATTGCGTTTCCGCGTGGTTATTTCCGGGCGAGTCGCTGCGAAACTCTACCACCTGGTTTAAGCAGTTCTCCTAATGTTAAGAGATAACCGTGGCCTGAATACATCATTGATGTTAAAGGAGCTTCGCTGTCTTGTGGCCAATTGCGATAGGCCAATTTTGCCAGTCTGCCATCCACTACACGTGTAACATGACACTGTCAATCTGGTGACAGAAATAAGTAACGTGGTTACATTTTGGCTGGATAAGTTGCAGCACTCTACCATACTCCACCACTCTACACGGGACTGTACCACCAGTGGTCTTTTTGGTAATGACCCAGGTAACATTTGCATGCTTTTTTTGAGCTGGGTTCCAAGAAAGCAGACAATCTTTTTTACATAGGAGACCGGGACCAACACAAAGAGTATCTGTAGACCTCTCTTGGTAACTAAGAGAAACTCATTTTAGACCAAAAGTGTCATAGATTTCGGCACGTAAAATACTTAACGTAAACTACTTAACGTATAACTTACTTATGGTAAAGGTTCTGTTATGCACAATGAAGAGTGATGTATCTTCACGCCCGTATTACCGAAGAGGTAGGGATTACCAGGGCACCCACGATTAGCCGGAGACACTGACTAATCCCACAATGTAATACGTGGTAGACCTATCGTGGCAGACCAACGGGGCACATATCCAATCCCGGGCAACTTTGTTGTTATTAGCAAAAACACATTTTCATTTTGCTACCCAACTCTTTAAATCTCGTTAAGTATCTCTCGACTACTATCGAACCACCAAACCACAGAGGAGATAAGAGTTAATAATGTAGATAGAGTTAATATTAATCTTACATACAAAATTCTCCTGTCACACTGTTAGTACCGTACTCCTCCGAAACGGCTTTAACGATTTTCACTAAACTTTATTTGAATATTCAGTAGAACTGAAAATAGGCTACTATCTATTTTTATACCCCTAAGTGATTAAAGGTTACTCACTCTATATTTTTACTAAAATCACATTAAAAAAATAGCAGAACAACGTCTGCTGGGTATATTCATTTCCCCATTTCCCTTGGCCACCGCATTACGCGTCTACGGACAGACCTTTTTCGCTAATTCTTTTTTTCTGTTTTAATAATTATTGTCCGAAGAAGAAACAGGAAACATTTCAGAAAAAACAATATCTTTATTTTTCTCATATGAACTACTAAAACTGTTAATGTGAAGCGACACGAAGTTTGTCGGCCCGGCTAGTAATAGACAAAATAAAATAAATACAATACTTATTACGTTCGCTATATTGGGTTAATACTCGTACGATCGAGGTCAAGCTCTAGCGTTTCGTTGGACAGTATTTAACGGTCAAATACACATACACATTGTACTTCTTAATGGACTATTATGAGTATCACGTGTTAGCTATATTTGTGTTTACAGTAGCGTCTTCGTCGGCCATCATTGCGCAACTTCATGATATCATTATATACATCAAACCAGACGACTTTCTAGCGGAAATTAATATTTCTTTACAGACATGTGTATGTGTATAGATTATAAGATGTATAGGTATTGTCTAGGGTATGATTTTCTTGTTTTTTTGTAATTAGGTACAAGCAGATGATTTTATTATCTTAAGACACATATCCAGTAGACACTAATTATCTTAATGATAAAGAAAGACTAAAGTAAGGCTCAAATCAAGAATATAATATACAGTTTAATACAATATAATACAGGGGTGGGCAAATTCTTTTGACCGCGGGCCGGTAAATTTAAAAAAATCTAGTGGCGGGCCAGTATATTATATTTAATCTTGAGGCGGGCCGGTTTGAAGATAACATATGTCATTTTTTTATTATTTTACAATCTTTTATTAAAATAAAATCTATTTATGAAGTCTTAACATATGAAATACGCAATACATATGTTTTAAGTATTGATTCAGTATCTTAATTGTTCAAATTTCAATAGTATTTTAACATTTCGACCATTAATTTTTTTAAGAAGGTTCATATTTTTTCTACAAGAAAACCTCGGCGTGCCGGATTAAAACCTCTCAAGGGCCGGATCCTGCCCGCGGGCCGTAATTTGCCCACCCCTGATATAATATAATGCCAGATTACACCTTGGAGTACTTTAGTCTATGATTATTAAAAAGACGGCAAATGTAGCAGTGCATTGCTACTCTAAGGCTACGATGACAGAGACCATGAGTTTACTTATTAGTTTAGTGTCAAGTTTACTGTACACGCTACCGACTCTGTAAATTATTTGTATTAAAACTTTGAACAGCGCCTCTACTGGTAACTTAGAGAAACACATTTTTTGACCAAAAATGTTATAGATTTCGACACGTAACTTACCGATCGTAAACCAACTGATGGTAACTCATGGTGAAGGCTCACGTCTACATGAGACGGTTTACCGACTTCCCTTATTTAAACTAAAACTATTTGGAAAGCAACAATGCTATAGAGAAAGGAATCGAAAGATAAAAGGTTTAAGAAATAGAAACTGAGAGCACCAATTGTTAAAATTTTGTTATCGCCGCTATGGTCTTGGGTCCGGCGTCGGAATTGCCTTCTTGCGGTCCCGGGTTCGATCCCCGAACAATAATAGAAAATGTATATTTTAAATTTTCTAATAAAAATAAAGTTGTCCGGGATTGGGTATGTGCCCGGTTGTCGATAGGCTTCTCACCTATCTTGTTGTCATCGGCTATTCGTGGGTGCTTTTGCCGTTGCCTACCCGTTCGGGGATATGGGCGTAAAGATACTTATTATCGTCAATAAATATCTCTAAAAATTCTTATAATTAGACCTAAAAATTGATTCCTATAGGTACTGGTGTATCAGAAAATGATAAGAGAATATCTTCCCAAATCGTACTTCAAACTTTTAACATTTTACTTGCTATCATAGCGAACTTCGTTCTACCCGTACAGGTTGTATGGAAGAATCAAAATGTTTTTTCTAGTTTCCTCATTTTGTACCTTTCCTAACTTCCCAAATTTTACTCAAAACTATAATTAACCAAATCGGTGCAGTCGTTCGGATGCTATGCACGCACATACTTTCAGGCGGTTCATTTTTATAAACATACTAGCCGGTGCAGTCGTTCGGAAGTTATGCACGCACATACATTTAGGCGGTTCATTTTTATAAACATACTAGCCGATCCGCGAAACTTCATATTTCTTGATTTTACTAACAGATTGTGTATGGGATAATGACATGAACAATTGTTTTTCCTATTGTACCTGCAATTTTTCTTGTAACTTGTAGCAAAAAAAAGAGCAAAATCGGTCTATCCGTTCAGGTGTGATGCGATGAATACGCGAAAGGGGGATCAATTTTAAACATTTATAGATATAGAGTGATAAGCATTCCGAATCTTTGGGTTGTTGAGGCGACTCTACCACATTTCTTTTTCCTGCTGCCATAATGTCTCTGTCACGTTCAGGTCCGAAGTTTAGGGTAGTCGGTAGACTTGCACATAAGGCCTGGCCACAAGACAGGGACGTACCTTTAACATTTATGGTGTCTATTGGAGACGGTTGTCTCCTATTATCAGTAAAACCGTGTGATTGTGTGTTGAACTCTTACATAAAATGTCCGAAAAATTTTGGAACACCCAGATAGAGTTTGCTTCCTTTAATAAAAACTCTACCCGCCTTCCATCTGCCTTAGACCATCTGCCAACCTGCCAGGCAGCTCGTAAAAAGCGAGTATAGGTTTACCGTCACTATCACCGTGACATCTAACTAGGTAGTAAAGTTTCGTAGCGACTCCTGCCGCCATAACGTCATGACGTGTTCCGGTTTGGAGGGTAAGGTAGTCGGTAAAGCCGGCTTGTTTGCCTTCCAATATCTTAAAAAAATACCAACTCATGGTAAAGGCTCAGGAAAAGCAACTCCAACTTTTTCTGTTTCTTTAATACTGTAAAATACATAGACCTTTCTCATTCAGACATGACATTTATTCAAAAAGGAATTCACAAAGTTTGTCTAAGCTGTACCAAATTCATTCCGCTCCCACAGCAGCTGACATCATCTGTAATGTGATATTTAGCCACGGTTTCAATGTAAACCAAAAAACTCATCCAACAGCTCTTGCTTGTCGGAAGTCTAACCGTTAAACACCAAAAAAATAAGTATGCGGATGTAAAAAGTTGCTCCTACACATGCCGAATGGCAGCAAATAAATTCTTTCCACTAAATTAGCGACGGAACTAGAAATGGTCGTTTTTGTATTGAGTAAAAAGCATTAGAAATTTGTTGGACTCATTTTGGTTCTAGTAAATATAACAAATATTTAGCTGTTTGCCCGCGACTTTGTCTGATTAGAATTTTTTGTTCACAAGTTTTTTTTTTAATTTTGCGATATGAATTTTCGTACACATTTTTATCCACATAATTCTTTTCTTTGACAACCAACCCCGTTCATATGAACTTTAACTCATGCATAAGTATTTAACTATATGCATATCATTTTTTTTAATCGTCCTACTGCACCGCTGCAGCGGTTTAGTTGTTAAAGAGTGATATTAGTATGGGTTAATAGTTAACTACTGTTGCCAGTGGTTTCGACGTTTAAAATTATTTAAATCTTACATATTCACCATTTCAAAGGGTTTTTCGCAGTGTAATTTCTTACTATCAGAAAGTTCGTCTTTTTTTTTGCAGAAAATGTGCGACGCTAGTGACAACAAACATTTTGTACGTTGTCTAGGTAAGGCTCATCTTTTGAGTCTTGGTAATTAAGTATATCGTCAAGGATAGGGGTTAGGTAAATATTTATTTTTTTATGACATTAGAAGGCAAACAAGCAGACGGATTTCCTGATGTTAAGAAATGTCTTAAAAATGAAAGATTGTCTTAAAAATGAGCAGAGTAAGGCATAATTATTGTTCTGTTTATTTACCCCAATTGTAATTTTTCCCTCTGTAAGTTTTTCTATAAATTACTGTTTTTTTAATTATTTATTTTGTTATTATGTTAATGTGTGGTGTTGTAACTTACTGTCAGCACTTACATTACTAACTAAGCTATAAATTCAAGCTCATTTATGTGTACTGTAATTTTTGAAATGCTGTACATACCTTAATGTTATTTTTCATATGGTCTTATATGTTATATGTTATACTTAGTAAAAGTTGTTGTATGGAAAATCGCTGGTATGTCAATAAATAAATAAATAAATAAATTCACGCCGCCTAGAGACACCAACGATGGTAATGGTGCGTTGCCAACCTGAGGTCAGGATGTTAGGCCTCGAGCAAAAGTAAGTTTACCGGCTACGTTACCCTCTGAACCGGAACACGTCATGACGTTATGGCGGCAGGAATAGGTAAGGCGGGCGAGTCGAGTACGGGTATCGAGACGATTTTTTATTGTATTTAAGGGTTTGTAACATCCATATTAACGTGCTACATTTCATCACTTTCGAGTTAGCTTCTTCCCGGACTCCACTCCTGTGTTGGTCCAGGCTTCTCTCCCGTGTTGGTCCGGGCTCCTTTTCAGAATAGACCACCTGCCTTCCTGACTGGCAGCTCGTAAAAGACAAGTATAGGCTTACCGTTATTAACACCGTTGAATCTAGCTAGGTGGTAGAGATTCGCAGCGATTCGTCCGGATTGGTACCACCACCTTACATATTATTGCCTTCATAACGTCAGCGCTTGCCGTTGAGGTGTTCTGGTTCGGAGGTAAAGGTACACTTACTTTTACAAGAGGCCTCAGGTTGGCAACGCACCACTACCATCTTTGGTGTCTGTAGGCGGTGTGCATTTTTACATGCAGATCACTCCAGCGTGGGCTGCAGCACTTTTGGTCTATTACTACTAAATTAAGTAAAATGAGCTATTCGGTGTAAAACAAATACGGTGGTTTGACAGTCAGTAGATGTTTATAGAACTGAACTGTTTATAGGGCACCCACGACTAGCCGAAGACACTAATGCCCGATTTCACCAAGAGCACCTATACTTTAGGGGACCTTTTAACGTTACTTATGGGACTGTTTCCATATAAAACAGTCCCCTAAAATACGTTAAAAGGTCCCCTAAATATAGGGGCTCTTGGTGAAATCGGGCATAAGTTCCACAATGTGATAGGTGGCAAGCCTATCGCCAACCGGGCACATTTCCAATCTCGACCAATATTTTTTTTAATAGAAAATTTGAAATATCCAATTTTCTTTTTTGGCGGACCCGGGATTCGAACCTGGGACCTCATGCAGTCAAGTTCAGCACCCGGTCCGCTAGACCACAGAGGCGATTGAAAAATTGCGATAGAATTGCAAATTCAAAGAATGACGACTAACTATGAAAATTGATTATCTAATTAAAAACTGATGGTGGTGAAAACTTATTCATGCAAAAACTTAGAACCTTCATTTTTGAAAGCTTAGGTTAAGTTGTTTAATGTCTGTGAGAGACCAGCATTTTTTACCATGAGGAGACCTTGTTGAAGTCTTAGTGCTGTAAAAATAAAGCATACACTTAAAAGTACCACTTAATGGGAACAATTGCACTTTTAAATGTAAAGTTCAAACTAAACTCATAACATAATTAATATTATTATTAAAATAAAACATAAAACTAAAATAAAACTAAAAACATACAAATTATTACAAGTATAATAATTTCAAATAAGTACACAAATTCATACACACATAAATATATGAAGACGTTTTTTGTTGTTTATAAAAACATCGTCCTCCACAAATGGCGAACAAGTCTTGATTATTATGCTAAGTATCAATGACATACAAATTATGAATAAGGTTGAACAAGGATACATTAAGATTTTCATAGAGCGGGCGCTGGAGGTAGTTCCGTGTGCAAAATATGAGGACCCGTTACATAATCGATTTTAATATCGGGTACACAACTAATTTTTATTTATATTATTTTGACCATTTTTAATCAAGACCCTTTCATTTAACTTATCTATCTGTCTCCAAATGAGAGAAATTTATAGATCGCCATTTCGTGATAGATTACAATATAATTCAAATCAAATGTGTAAAAGATATTGGATAACGTATAGTTTTTTTCGGAAATATTTGTTTGATGTCGTTGCTTACTACTTAATCTCTAATTTTCCAAAATAAAAAGACTAGATCTGAAAGTCTTAATTGGATAAGTATTAATGGTATTAAAAGGCATTCGCAAGTCGTAATTTGTTGTTTATTCTGGTCTAAGATCCTGTAACTCTAGATAAATATTATCTAGAAAAAAGAAAGCCCATAATGCACCGACAATCAGTCGATATATCCGAGCCAAGCCAACAATAAGCCGTAAATCATCAGTATTATATAATATTTTAAATCTTTAGGTGAATCCTCATATTTTGCGTACTCACATACCTTCAGAGCCCGCTCTATATTGCTGATGTCATTTCATTCAAGTTGTTCGTAGAATGGAAAAATGATGGTCGAAAAGATGTTGGTCGTCAATTTAGTCTGTTGTTTAGATTCAGGTAAACGATTTTTTGTCGACTTCATTCATCCTACACAGCCTCGTTTATCTGTAAAATTTATCTTTGCTCTACTATTATTAGTTTATTAATCCATAATAATAAAATAAATGTAAAAGGTGTTTTATTTGACTGGGTTTCGAAAAATTATATTATGAGTTATACCGATAGCTCAATATTGGTAGGCAAACCAGATATTTGATGATGTTTTTTTACATAACTTAACTCGTAGTAGGCAAATTCTCAAGCATTACTTTATCTACATATGTGAAAAATCTAGAAAATCGATTATTTTTCACACACGGAAATCTGTACCTATTGTTCATATAATTAAGACGTAAGCACATATTTTTTTAACTTAGCTCTATCTTATCTAAGTAGCTAAAACTTCAATGATAATTATAAAAATCCTTATTTTATGTTACGACGTAGACAACAAGTACCCGGTTCTCTTGATGTTAAAAAATAACCAAGGCCTACGAACATTATAGATGTTGCTGGTGTGTCGTTGTCTTGTGTGAAGTTTTAGGTCTAGTCTTGGGTTAGGTTACTATTTTGTAGGTTAAATAAATTTTGTATAGTTCAGGTTTAGCTCTATAATTTATTTAAATGTTTAACTAGCTGCCCGTTCCGGCTTCGTCCGGATGGTAATTTTTTTGATCATAAATTAATATATAAGCTATCCTATCTTTCAAATTGGATCAAACTGCCCACGGTGTTTAAATTGAAATCGGTTAAGTAGTTTAGGAGTCCATCGCGGACAAACAACGTGACACGTGATTTATATATACATATTAAGATAAATGATTGGAACGTAACGCTTGAATCATATAAAAATTTAAATTTTGATCTACTGTAAGCAGAATATTTAAAATATGTTTGATTGAAGTGATCTAGGTGGTAGAGTTTCGCAGCGACTCGCCCGGATTAGTACCACCGCCTTACCTATTCCTGTCGCCATAACGTCATGACGTGTTTCGGTTCGGAGGGTAAGGTAGCCGGTAAACTTACTTTTGCTCGAGGCCTAACATCCTCACCTCAGGTTGGCAACGCACGATTACCATCTTTGAAGTATCTAGGCGGTGTGAATTTCTTACCATCAGGAAATCCGTATGCTTGTTTGCATTTCTATAATATAAAAAAATGGATTTGCTAACATAAAATATAGATAAAAATATTCTTCTAATATTTTAGATCTAACTGTAACATGTAAATGAGAACTCTCTAAACTTGAGTACACTTAATTACATTTATTTTTTTATAAGCTGTAGTGAAATACATAACTAAGTACTCCATTATAGGTAAATAATTGTAACTGGCTGAGTTTTTTGTTGTACCTATTTGTCTTTTTCCGTGTTAAGATTTATTTCTAAGTAATGAAATGTCGAGACATATTTAAATATATTCTTACCGCTGTATTAAATAAATCTTATATAATTTATATTTTCCTTTTTAATTGGAAATTTAACGTGGATTATTTATTTATGGCTAAATTACCATAGATTTAACATAAAAATACGCTAAGAATACAAATTTCAAAAAGCACAATGGTTACATCTAAAGAAATTTTACATTTTTTAATAAAATAGAGTAAATGTTATATTTTGTTTATTTGCAAGATTAGACTGAAAAAAGAGCAAAGAAAATAAATTTTGGAAATTACTATTGTAAGATCTAGAGCTTAGTTAGTAACGAAAGAGAGTAAACAGGTATCATATTTTGTTTGATTTGTGATGTTAAGCTGAGTATGGGTAGAGCAAAGAAAACAAATTTTGGAAAATGTAGTTGTAAGATCTAGGATCTAAAGATTACTATAGTTAGTAAGTAAGACGCTAGAGACCTATTCATAATAGTAATAGAGTAGGACCTAATGATGACATCGAGTTGGCAATGACTGTAACAGCAGGCTCTACCTTTTTGATCAGAGTTTGTAGATGTATAGGTATCATATAGTAGGTATGACAACAACCGTTCCGTATGCCTGCGTTATCGCTCGTCCTTGACACAGAGACGTCGCGTGCACAAGGCGCCTTATTGTCGTTGCAACCTTGCGGAAATCGTAATCGACTCTACCTATTGCCAGAAGCGATAATAACGACACGTCGTCGAAGTGAAATCCCGAGTCGCGGTCGAAAGTAGAGTCCGATGATTTCAACGGCAATCTGACTTCACAAGAGAGGCGATAGCGTATCGGCAGGACGAAAGTGGGCGATGGTACCACTCTCGCCGACCGGAAACCTAATTCCCGGATGCGGCCGCGCGGGATCTCGCCGGAAGCCCGATAAACGAGCACATCCGTTGTCGTCGCCCGCGCCACAAAATTTGGCACCGCGAGCGCTCGCAGCCCGCTTCCGGCCCCCACCTCCCTCCCTGGCCCCGTTCGCCTGCGAAAATAGCGGCCGACCGCTTCGTGTACGCGATTCATTCAGTATGGCCGCCTTCCATTCATAAAAAGAC
>NJDD01002047.1:618043-632195 GCA_002245505.1 Calephelis nemesis
GAGGCGGAGGGGCGCAGCCCTCCGCCGGCCCGCGCCCGCGGCCGACGCCAGTGCGGAATGTGCCAGCAAACGGAACGGTCGTTTCGTCGGAGCGTAGCACTAACGCTCCCGGTTTTCCATTAAAATGTGTATAAGAATAAGTGCAGTGAATCCACACGTGTTCGGAACGGTTACGAGAATCGCCGTCGTCGAGATCAGAATTAGAAATCAACGAAGAACTTCACCGAGGAAGTGAGTAGCGGCCATATTGCAGTGATAACCGCGCGGCGGGCGGACGAGAATCGAGGCCGGTGCGTGGGCCGCCCCCCGCCCGCGCCAGGTGCCGCTCCGGACCGCGCCGGTCTTGAGCCTTCCCGTGGATTTGCGCGCCCGAAATTCGGTGGTTCTGCCGTGTTTTTGTGTGTCAGTGAGCCTACCGGCGCGGTTTCGGTGCGGCACGAGCGAAGGAGCTCAGTGTTGTGTGTGGGGCATGTCAGCCCGAGTGCACTTGTGAAGCGATGTGTGTAGGAGACGTGTGACCGTGGAACGTCTGCCTCGTAAGTACTAACCCACGTCATCCCGTGGCCGGGATATGACGATTCGCGGTGGATGCGACCGGCTAGGTTTATGGTTTGATAGAGTTGTCTGGATAGTTCGTATATCCTCGATTCTTAAAGGAATTGGTTTGAATGAGGAGATGGAAGGCGTCACAGCACGCCTGTCACACGTAGAGTATGACGGGCACGGTCACACGTGTGCCGTCTCATCGACGTCGCGCTGTCGCTCCTCAATGCACGAGATAAATTATAGATTACAACTCTTTGAGGGCACTCGTAATAAAAATAAGACTCTACATTGGCTTGTGATGTGGGGATTGCGTTGCGATCGACGTTTTGTATAATATGATCGTCTTAAAACCCGAATTATTATAGCAACAGTCAGTTTGGACGATAACTGTTTAAAGATAAAGAGTAATAAATTGTAAACAATACACACGTTCACGTTATCTTTTAACGAACTTTACATGTTTTATATTTTGAAACAACACGAAATAAAAATAAACTAGATTCAAGAATAAATTCCAACCTCACAAACTTATACGAACTGAATGACATACCTACGTTATTTCAATGTGAAATGTTTTTGCCCGCTCTACAATTCGTAGAATAATGATTTCAATATGCATTCTTGTGTATTTAAATTATTTCTGTCTATCTTCTATCCTCTTTATGTGTGAAATTGGATAAATAAACGAACTTATGATATAACAACATTATAGACATTACTGTATACTAAAAAATAAACAAAAAATAAAGTAAAATCAAAATATTCGAATATAACCTAATAACGACAAAGAAATTTAAATAATTATTACTATAAAAACTGTCTCTAAGTTATTGTTTCTTAATTAGATAGTACATCAAAAAAGCTTACATATTCAATTGGATTTCATTGTCAAACTCTACATAATGCTAAGCTTATCAAACTTTATCAAAATCCTTCAAGTTGAAGCATAGGTATCTCAGATTGAATGAAAAATGTAAAGGTTTTGTGCTGTGCGGGCAGAGTCGTGAATGTAGCCTACCTAATATGATTTAATTAATATTAGCATAAATTCTTCATTTAAGATGTGTAATAATATCAACTTTATTAATATTTTATAATTCTACAAACTAGTAGTTGCTTGCGACTTCGTACACATCTTGAAGAGACTTTTTGAATGACAGTTTTGTTACGGAACGAAATATTTTCCCCCGTTTATTCCAAATGTTGACCCCAGCTATAACAAAACGTTGGTAAAAACCCGTTTAGTAGTTTTCGCATGAAAAGCGAATAGACACAATAACAAAATGTCCTCGTTGGGTCTATATCCTATGTACAATACGCAATAATCATTGTTTTCAAAAAATACTTCACGTATGTATTTAGTTTTACTACTGTTTCATTTTATGTATAAATTTATACATATTTCACATACCTATCTAATTAATACTATTGCGTCATAAGTAGCTCTACATTCAAACTTGTATTAGGTATATTACGAAAACATACATTTTTAAATGTTATTACATATTAAAATATTTCATATCGTTAAATTATTTCCATTTTTATTTAAAAAAATCAATTTAGTGAATATTATTTTATTTTTTGTTATCAAACTTGATTTGGTTAAAGAAAACTCTTGAAATAGTTATTACTAATATGTATATAAAATACAAATGTACTTATTTCTAGTGTGAAGAATGAAATGTAGATTAAATTTGTTCATAATCAAGAAGGAAATACATAATATCTGATTATACGCATGTTTGTGCCATGCCTCTATCTAAGAAACACCATGTCGGAGATTCAACCCAAACACCCCGCGAGCCTCGTCGGCATTTGTACTTTAAATTAAACGAAGCCTTCTTAACTAAATTTTTGGCTTTTATAAGCGACCAACATTCAGAAAAGTCTGTAATAATCGGCAAAATACGGAATTAGTACAGCTACAGCCGTTAAGATCAATGAATGTTTGAAAATTGACACAAGTATTCAGTTAAATTCCGAAAAGTTTTCATCAAAAAGAATTCAACGCTCATCATCTTTTATGAACGATTTTCGATAGTTCACTAATTTATAATTACCTTTTAGCACAAAGTCGCTTAGATAAATCTGTAGTATTTTTTAAACTAAAAGTTTTGTATTTTTTACTGCTATACCATCAAACATTCGTAAATCTAAAATGTAATAACTATGTTTATCTTTAACTAGTTGCTCCGACGAACTTCGTTCAACCCGTTCAGTTTGTTTAAGAAAAAATAAAATGATTTCTTGTTTCCTGACAGACAAACGGGATAAAAAGTATCCAATGTCTCTCTCCTGGTTCTAAGCTGTATCACAATCAATTTTCAACCTTATCAATTCAGCTGTTCTTGAGTTATAAATAGTGTAACTAACACGATTTTCTTTTATATATATAGATGTTCCGTGGTCCTTATTTCTCTATCCTTTTTGTTTAGCTTCGAAATGATAAGACCTTCGTTTTATATCGTTTACATATGTTCAAATATATTTTTTAGTTAAATTACAATACCACTTCTATTTATTCATCCGTCCGCGTTAGTCCGGCTCTCCTGTGTAGAATAGAATAAGAAAATACACATGTTTTACCTAATATGATTGATTCACTAACTCGGTACCAATCACCTACCTACCGGCTATTCTCGCTACGAGTATTTTTGTGTGTTCTTGTTCCAAAAAAAAAAAAACATTAGTATTATTATATTAACCCTATCACTATTTTACAAGGCTCGTAAAGCACAAAATTATTTTTTCCTTAAGAGAATTGAGTTTATTCTATTTATTGATTGTTAAAAAGAAAATCACCTTCGTGGTCTAGCGGTCTATGTATTGGACTTGACTTGAGGTCCCGGGTTCGATTCCCTGGTCGGTTAACAAAGAGAAAATGTGGTTTTCCCCAATTTTCTACAAAAAAAGTTGCTCGGGATTGGATGTGGACCCGGTTGGCGATAGGCTTGCCACCTATCACATTGTGGGACTTAGTGTCTTCGGCTAGTCGTGGGTGCCCTGGTTGTGCCTCTGCCTACCTGAAGATACATAACACTACAAAAATCCACAGGGGCTAAAAAACTAATATTAATGATTTTACAAGATAGGTAACTAATTTGCTGTATAAATTTAAAAAAATACCTTCGTTATTATGGTATTGTTAAACTGTTTATTTTTTTTAACTAATAATATCAAGAGGTAGAAAACATTGTGTATAACAAATGTTATTCGGATCATCCACTATTTAAACTACTTGTATGTCCCAAAGAAGAGTTATTACGTGAAACCGGATCGCTAAATATGGCTTGTCTATATAAAAAGTCTCATAAGCTACTGTTGATTTAATATCACCGTTGTTAATTCCGCCATTGCTATCAAAACGGCCTTGCCAGAGGTTCAACGACATTGAAACCGTAACCTTGAAATAACTGGCAAATCAGTGGAGATAAAATGTTCAGAAATGAACATATTCAAGTACCTAATTAAATTTAAGTGTTCAGGCAATGCTGAAAAATAAATTTTATTACCCCGCAGAGTAAGGGTTATGTTTTCCAAGCGTATTTCCATTTCAATGTTCCAATTTTCAAAGATTAGATACATAAGGTGTTAGATGTGTCTGAATTGTGAGAGAGCAGCTTATAGTACTTTAAATACCAAGCTGCAACTAAAAAAGAGTGATTTGTCTCACTGACCGTACGTTTCGTGTGGCTGTCATAGTGATGTTCTTACTTTTGTTAACATATTATAGTCAATAATAAGTCTTATAACATCAAGAACATGATTAATCAGAAATCTATGTCATAAAAGTAAGCTGTGTGTCTCTATCTACCGCTTTTGTGGTCTAGCGCTCTGTGAAATTTAAGTGTGAGTTAGTGGGCTATTCGTAGGTGCTCTGGTTTTACCTCTGCCTACCGCTTTAGGGATACGAGCGTAAAGTTTTTTTTAATGTCTTAAAAATATCTGTCTATTTTTCAATATGCCAATAAAAACACGTCAATTTGGAAAATAATCTTGTATTCTTATTTATATTTCATTCTAATAGAGCTTGGATTTTTGCTTATTTTAATTTATTTCAACAATAATTTATTTCATATACGTTGTTTCTTCCCACAATTGTTTCTTGTAGATTTACATTATAACCAAGTTTAAATAACGGTCAAGTTTTTTTGAAATAGTTTTTTTGTTAAGTTTAGTTTAGTTATTTTGTTTTGTAATAGTTTGCAATAGTTTCCTCGACTTCATCTATATAGAGAACACTGAAATAGTTACACAAAAAGGTTTTCTAAGAAATCTTGCTGCCTTTTTTATTATAACCAAATAAGCACTAGCTCAACTTAATTGTGCTTGCTATGGAAGGTATTCGTGAAGCGTTTCATAGAATTCACCCAGACGCTCTGTAATGAGTAACATGACTTCAGAAACAGAATGTTAGTACACAAACGCTGAGCATTTAGGTGCGGAAAGTCTTGGAATTTTTCGAAGAAACATTTTATTACTACAAATCCTTTACCACTACTAAGATATATGTTACGTTTGGTGATTAACGATTAAAAGTCTATAGCGCTTTAGGTCTAATAATCATGTTGTTTTAAGGCATTACAAGTTCTTAACATTATAATAAGAAAATGTTTGATTTTTTGTTTGTTTGAAATGAATAGGCTCCGAAACTACTGGACTGATTTCAATAATTCTTTAACTTTTAGAATGCTACATTGTCCCTGAGTGATATAGGCTTTGTTTTATCAAAATCGGTGCAGTAGAAGCCAAGTTACGCAGGCAAAGCTGCGTGAAGCTGCTAGTCTACAAATAAAGATAGGCCTTCTAGATATTTGTTGCTAAGATATTTTTGTTAATAATTGAAAAGTAACAGCGGTCACCTGGCAACTGATATAAAATACCGTGATCCCTTATCTTAGATAGGTTATTAATATTTACCGTCAAGTTACCAATAGGGGCGTTCTTTTCATACAAATAAGAGTAATTTACAGGACGCTAGCTATTCTAGTACATTTGTCTAGCCGTACATGGTAAGGGCTCTGTAGGTATTTGAGATACACTTACGTGAGCTGATTATTAATACTATATATATTATATATTACTATATATATTATAGTATTAATAGAAATACAAGTAATTCAACCAAGGACTAGCCGAAGGTTGTACATGCCTATTAAGGTATATGTCATACTCCGTTAAGAATTGAGAATAGAAGTAAACTCTAGTATCCAGGATTTCTGGATACAAAACATGCCAGATATCCTGATAATAAATACACTTGCCGCCTATAGACACCAAAGATTTTAATGGAGCGTTGCCAACCCGAAGTAAGAATCTCAAATCAGAACATAATAATGACAAATACTGACATTTCAAGACAGTGGTAGGAAATCACCAATTGTGTATTAAAAACTGATAATAAAATAAACGTTACCAAATATATGCCAGAATTAAATGCCAATATTAATAACATGTCTAAGATAAGAGATTGTGCTATTTTAGATCAGTTGCCGGTTACCTGGGTGTTGTTTAAAAATATCTTAGCAACAAAACTCTAGAAGGCCTATCTTTATCTTTTGATAGATTATTAATATTGCCCGTAAACTGAACTTTAGCTACTTTGATATGGTATCAGAACAGTGAGATTTTAAAGTCCATATCATGTTATATGGTCTCTATTACGATATTAATGATACTTAAATGGGTTGTCTGTCGTAAAATTGTATCAGGAACATTAAATTAAGTGTCGTTTTAAAATTACTTTCGCCATAAAAATTAGATTGATGATATCTATAGATTGGATTCTAGTTTTAACTTAGGTTTTTAAATAAAACTCGAAAGTATCATACCGTATACGTTTATATGCTAATATTTATCATATAATGATTCATAACATTAATATATTTGCATAAAATGTGGCATTCGATTTTTATTTGTTCTAATTGAGAAGGAAGTTCGTATACTATATGCTATACCGTGTGCTACCATATGCTATAAGCTAGTATACGGTACGTATACTAACACTGTTCTTAATTAATACTACGTCTGTAAGATTGTTTCCTCAGTAGATCCAAATACTGTTGAAATTGCGAAAGTTTCTGAGAATAGATGAATGTTTGTTAATATTTCACGCAAAAACTGCTAGATGGATTTAGATGAAACTTTACAGAAATATAGTTTATGCAATAGAATATCAGATACAATATAATATACAAAAGATACAGTTTGGTACGAAGGCAAAGCCCCGAGGGTAACCTAGTATATAATATTATGTTAACACAAAATTTTCTGGCCCTTTAAGCTAAAAGTAGTGATAGAAGAAATAACCTTGGTATGCCTTTTTATTTGTATTTAAATCGATTTTTATATTTGTAATGTAAATTGATAAATAATGTTTTTAAAATTAAATCGACAAATTCCACTCTATATTTCCATATTGCGCATCTTAGCCCCGCCAGTATTCTTTTCTGTTTCGATAATCGGCCTAGCATCACATTTTTTATACCAAAGGTGATTTGACATTATGCTATTTGATCTGATTTTCCAATAAAGCTATATTATTGTTTTACTATTTTGCAAAGATTACAAATACGCTTTTCAAACTTCAACTTGTGCTAACCCGAGAATAACAGACCTCGTCTTTATAGACCATGTTGAAAAATATGTTAAGCTTTTACTAGAAAAACATTTAACCGTTACGCATCTCAAATGTCTGCGTTGAAATATGTCTAGCATTTCCGGAATCCTAATAAGCTTATTATTAAATTTAAGACATTGAAACTTAATAAATCTTTTATCAGTATTGCCAAAAATTGATTGATGATGATGAAAAACAAAACATAGTATTAAATATGAGCATGTTCTACCTTTATGAAGTTTTAAATAATATGTTACCGGCAAACTTGTTTGGTGCAATAAGTAGTAGTTATTGCTTCTGCTATTAACCAAAAAAAAATAAAAAAATCAAAGCTCAGTGAAGTTGTAAAAACCACTACGTAAGCAACAAATAAGTCATTAAAAAAACTATTTACTTAATATAACTTCTGCTATTCTAAAACTTAAAGTCGTCAAAGGATCTTCACAGTGTGTGGCGCGTTCCGATCCGGTGGTAGTTTTTAGAATTATATAGACGCATCACAAGTTTATCCATGTGAATAAATAGATTTTGAGTTTTGAGTTTTTTTTTAGTCAGTCACAGCTTTTTAAGTCCCAAGCAGGATTCAATTTTTGCCTAGCTAACTTTCTTAAACTACATGACTGACTCTCACATACAAGATGAATTATTCGGAAACCGAAAAAAAGTGCGTGAAAAATAAAATCTTTTCACTTAACTGTCGTTTTGCAGTGTAATAAAGGATAAATTATCATTAAAAATAATAGTAGAAGTTTTCAATTTAAAATCTCTACAATTCACTTTAGAGTAGGTACTTTTTCATTTAAATGTGCTTCAGATTGTAAGACCAAACTGTAATTTTTTATCAAGATTAAAAAATGGTGTACACTTAAAAAAATATTTAAGATAATTTTTTTGGCATTTAACCGCCTTTATCATTAACAAAAAAGTTAAATAGGCATTATTTATTCACGTTTATTAATACATTAATTAATCACACACGTATCCTCAATAAACTTGCAAAAGTTTTGGAATAGTTTCATATTATCATTTATATAAATACTAATTAATTATTTTAAAACACACACTATTTGAATATTATAGAAGGAATATTTAGTATAAATTATTAAATACCACACAATATCTCTGAGTTAAGACCGGTAGCTCCGCACCTGCTTACAGGTTTTGAAATATTTAACTCGTGTGTTACCAGACTCAAATTTCATTTCTTTCCATTACTATTTTGCAACAGAAATTAAAATTTGAGATTTCAAATCTAATTTTAGTTTTGTCTGTTTGTTTTTATGTGTATTAACTGATTACTTGTTTTTTTTGTGAAACTTAATTGAGATGAAGAAAGGTAACAAGTTTTGACTTGTAGACTGTAGCGTAAATACAAATAAATTTATAATTTTATTTTGTTTTTAATAAATGGCATTTTTTGAAGAATGCTAAGTATTTGCAAGTTTTAATTAAATATGTTATTTAGATATCTAAATTTTGACTTTTTTAAGACGGGTTTTTTAGCCAATATCACATATAAGTCGAGTTTTTAGCAGTTTTTAAGCTATTTTAAGACAAACTGAAATTGCGAGTAAAAATAATAGGTACATTAAGTTCTTAATAAAAATATGGCCAAATCGCACTTTCGATAATATAATGTGGACGCTGTCTTTTTGTATCTATCTTAAATAAAATATTAACCACGAATATTTGTGTTAGGTTACAAAATAATAAGTTATTTTATGAAATATGGACAAATAATGAAATGATGTTCGCTGGAAAGAGTGTAAGTTTATTGGCGAAAAGAATCTTAGCGACTTTTAGAGATAAGAGTTTCTTGGACATTTTTATTGAAATACTTGAACTTTTGAAACTTTTTTCTTCTCAAATTAGTAATTAATAGGTATAAATATATATCTATCATATAACATATAACGATATCTGTCACAAAAGTTTTTGGATGTGTATATGCTTATGTATACTTTTTTTCGAAATTTCTGTGTTGCTAACCGCGAGGTTTTTACAACGTTACCGGAATATATCTTATTTATAGCTAGCACAATCTCTTAACTTAATCAAGTTTTATGAAATAAAGGTTGACGGATGTACCTTAACTACTAATTATTTTTTTATTGCCTAGTTAGTGACTGATCAAATCTTATGACACATGGTAATCCACTTTGTTTCTAAGATAATCCAGGGTATCAAATAAGATATTATGCTGAATAAATATGAAAATTAAAATGAGTTCACCAAATAAATCCATCTTTTATGGGGCTAGTTATTCGGATTATCACCTAAGATGATTCGTTAAAGATTAGTGATGCGTCTGTGATACTCCTGGGGTGTTGTGAATATCCCGGGTGGTTGCAATCACTTACAATCAAGTGCCATTTTTGTCCCTTTGCTTCCTGTTCTATAAAAAATAAAGTTTTAAATTTGTGTGAGAGATCACAAGGAAGATTATATTTAGGTTTAGATAATCATTAACCTAAAAAGTAACGTATTTAAATTATAAAGTTAGTACCAGTAATCAGTAGAAAAAAATATCTTCACGCCCATATCCCGAAATGGTAGGCAGAGGCACAACCAAGTCAACCACGACTAGCCGAAGACGCTAAGTCCCACAATGTGATAAGTGGCAAGCCTATAGCCAACCAGGCGCGAATTCAGTCCCAAGCAACCACACAACAAACTACATTTTCTTTTAGTTTCCCGACCAGGTAATCGAACCCGGGACCTCATAAAGTCAAGTTCAACACCTAGACCGCTAGAATCAATCAGTAGAGCCATTTAAATTTGAAGTTCTGATCCTAGTCTAGACGCTAGTTCACTTTTTATAATTTTCGGCGATTGGTACAAATCCGTTGTTGTTATTTTCTCTTACTTTCCACCGATCGAAATATCTAAAAATTTGTATATGATATTTAAAATGACTTGAATGGAAGTGCTAAACCCAATTCGATATATTTTAGTCATTTTGTAGAACCATCCTTTTTATAAATCAGACGGCATGTTATACGTATATATCGATTTACGGCCAATGTCTAGAACCTACCCAATATAAGATTTGAATAACTATCAAAAATATCTCAGCAAAAAAATTCTAGAATCTTTATCTGTAGATAGGTTATTATTTTTGTCCGTTAAACTGTACCGAGTCTATACTCATTTTCAACTACACTACATGATAGAAAGATTGTACATGTTCACGTGGATACGTACATCTGCATGCGCATAAGTCATGACACACACTTCAAAATCATAAACGTATGGTAGTACTATTTAAACACACACACACACCTAGAGAGTATGGATAACATAGGTATAGTTTCTATATGTTTTTATAGTTTTATTCTACTAGTATATTAATGATACTTATGTTATGTACCTAGTAATATAACTGTACATGAAAATCCGCGGAGGGGGCGCTGGTGACTTGTAACTCAGATCATTACCTACAACGGGCACCAGACTCTCACCTAGGTTTTACTAAGACTGTATCAATTAGTTGTTAATTTACTTCTATACCTAGGGTGACAGTAAAAATAAATTTGATTTGATTTGATGTAAATTATTCGTCAATTTTCGTCAAGATTCAGAAATTCGAATGTATTTTAAAGATATCTATATAGAGTTGTTATTAAACTTAATTAAACATTGCGCTTAAATTTAGATTAGGTCAGCCAATTTAAAAATAAAAGCATAAAGTGTAAAGCCGAAGCGTATAATTTAAATAACAGTACTATACTTTCGTGAAACCGGATAGAACTTTATATGTATTATTATATGTATGTGTAGGGATTACCGACAGAACTCTCTGATGATACTCAAAACAAGTCGGTAATTATATCACCATAAACATAGAATTTACTTAAAGCGGCTAAAGAAATATTCGCCATGACACAACCAAAAGATTTTTTTTTTGTAACATGACATGTGTAAAAAAAGCATTTTATTACCATTTGAATAACTTATTTCTTACATAGTACAAAATGGATCAGTACTATAATTTAAATTATGCGCTTCGGCTTTACACTTTTTACTCTTTTTACTTTTAAATTGGCTGACCTAATCTAAATCTAAGCTAGATTATTAATTATGCAACTCTACATAGATATCTTTAAAATACATTCGGATTTCCGAAGCTTATAGAATATAACCGAAGCGCATTATTTAAATAGTGCTACTGTATCTAAGTTCTTATTTGAACTACGGCCTCAAGAAATATCTTTCTTGGCACGTTTTTTGATTTTGACTTATCTTATTCTCATAAACCTGAGTACTAAAATATAGTTTTCGCAGTACTAAAATATAGTTTTCGCAATTTCGGATCGACGACTATCGAAATGTTACTTTAACGCATAAACGTAAATTATATTTAATCAAACGAACGCAAATTCGATACGAAAACGTAGTGCAGACTTACTTTTGTATTTAAGTTGTGCACACGTGTTTCTTTCATAAATACTCCAAACCTACCTACGAAATTTCTCGAATTAACTTTTATGTAATTTCTGTGAGATTGTCAATCGTTCATTTGACACTTCCCGCGTTTAGTTTAAGGGAACTTTTTTTTAATTGACAGTTTCTAATAATTTATGTAATTAATGTGGAGACTTTATTTGAAATGCAACCAAAGCCGTTGCCAGCACCTATCCTAATAAATATGGCAGGTCATATTTGTCCAGTTTAACTATGACATTATCTAAATACCATGTTTTCTTCAGTTGGACATCCTCTTATCGGTCAATTTACTGCTTATCTAATTATTATCACTGAACGGGAGATTTGTTTGTTATCGGTAAACTGAAATCACTTAACGATTTTTTTACCACAAGTAACCAAGGTTGCTTTAAAATCGCGAAGTCATAAATTAAAATTATTAATTAATTAATTAAGAGCTGATTATTTATTATTTCTAGAATACCTATCCCCGTGTTGGTCCGGGCTCCTTTACAGAATAGACCACCTGTTTTCCTGCCAGGCAGCTCGTAAAAGGCGAGCATAGGCTTAACGTCACTAACACCGTGACATCTGACTAGGTGGTAGGGTTTCGCAGCGACTCAGCCGGATTGGTACCACCGCCGTACCTATTCCTGCCGTCATAACGTCATGACGTGTTCCGGTTTGGAGGGTAAGGTAGCCAGTAAACTTTCTTTTGCTCGAGGCCTAACATCCCGGCCTCAGGTTGGCAGCGCACCATTACCACCTTTGGTGTCTCTAGGCGGCGTGAATTTCTTACCATCAGGAAATCCGTCTGCTTGTTTGCGTTCGAATATCATAAAAAAACAATTAATTTAACAAGTGTTTAAAAAATAAAAATAAAGTAAAAGAAACAAGGAGTTATTGATGCGCAAAACATTTTTTTTGTTGCTGAGATTGATTTTTTTAAAGGCTGATTAATATATATTATTTAGCTAATAAGCTGTAATAGCTGTAATTATATTATTACAGTCTATCGTAATAAATCTTATACAACTCATTCCTAGAAATACAGAACGTAAAACTGGCAATACTGTAAGGAATCTCATCGAAGCCTCGACTATAATTCAGCAGTTTAAATTCGTATATCAATAAACGTTGTCCCGTTACGTATATAAACATACAAACATAAATTATGTTCGTTAGTGTCACTGAAACTTAAATTGCCTGATCGAAATCTTTTATTTTAAAAATAATAGTGGAAGTTCTGGAAGTAACAGATGAGAAACAAATACTGGGGAAAAAAAAGAAAAACATATTTCTTTTCTAAAACAAACTGCCATCATGTAATATCAGGCGGAAGAACTTTTGCCAGGACAGCCAGTGTCTAATAAGTTCGATATCATGTACCAAAATAATTGCTTTTTAGCAGATTATAATTACTAAAAAATTAAATATGTAACATTTTCTTAAAATGCAGCTTGTTTTATTATTTATTAATGTTATCTATTTCAAATTATGTATATAATAACTTAGTGTAATAGAGGTCGTTGCAGTCTCAAAAAAGGAATATTACCTATTTACTAAAGTAACCTTTTAATTCTGACTGTCCACTATAATGTCAAAGTAAGCAGTTTAAGTATGTACCTATAATCGACTTACAATTTATACCTCGAGTCTATAAAACTGTAAATTTTAGGATCTTAAAGTTATATCTAAAATTGCTTTATTGAAAGTTTTGAAATAAACTGTCATTGAATTCAAAAACCCTTTGCATGGATAAACAATCTTTAAAAAAAAAATAGAAAATAAAAAAATAAAAAACGTAATGCAACATTTACCACCATGCATTATTCAAATTAAAAAGTAGATTACAGCAGTTGGTCTGAGGCGGATGACGCCTCTAAAAAGCTTTTAATGAACACAGTAGAAACCTCGTTATTCCAAACTCGACTTCCGTTTACACATATCTAATTGCTTGTCATAATATTTTCCCACACTCATCGAACCTAATCTAATGATTATTTTATTTAATAATAAAATCCGTTCATAAAAGATTATCACATCCCGATAACGGTATTTGACGGAAATGAGGACTTCGCGGTCGCGCGGCATTCGTTAGTGGAAACAGATGTGTCATGCGAAGGTACTGCTGCAGGATATATACGTTATTATTTCCTTTGAATATGACGTTTTTTACTTAGTTACAAAAATCTATCATTGTGAAAAATCTACGAACTCATAGGCCCCGCATAGAATAAGTAATAAGTACTGACGTTACTACTTAGGACATATTTGGTCTTCTGATTCACCGTCGGAGCTATAACAGCCATCTTAGAAATAAGTATGAGTACGCAACCGAATGAATCGTTCTGCAGTGGACTGAATGTAATTTCGTGTGCGTGTGACCACATATATTTATTTTAAATTAGAACACATAATTGTGTCAGTTGAGTAACGGTAGTTTTGTATTGTTTCAGGTGGGGACGATGAGGGAACAGGAAGGCGACGGCCCCGAGAGCCGTTAGCCGGACTCGATGGACGAGTATGGCGGGCCGGCGGCGCCGCCCCGGCCGCCCAAGC